>VXBJ01001063.1:0-89078 GCA_013400055.1 Nycticryphes semicollaris
ATATATATATATATATTTAAACAAATCACCATGATCATCCACTTTTAGGAAAAAAATATTTTTCTCCTGTGGAATAGTTAGTAGAAATAGCTAATATTGTGCTAAAAGTTAAGCCTTTCTAAAAGCAAAGCATTAAATCAGTACATACTTCTGATATCATATAATGAATGCTCATGCAAAATACTGTATCCCAGGACAACTGGTGACTAGGAAACAAAACCTGTAATAAAATCACTGTGGACACCTTCATTTTTTTTGCCCCCATAGATTGACACAAAGGAAGCCAAAAATTTGAGATTACTCAGTGAATAAACACTGTGAGAAATGGACTGAAAAAAAGTTGTAACACATCCTTTTGGTTGTGCTGACTATTCAGTGCTTATAAAGTGGTTTTCCTTATTACAAATGATGTGTAATGATTCAACAGTGGCAGTAATACCATGTGCTTTTCATTTTTTAGTTCTCTCATGACTGGGAGGGGGGGGGAAAGGGGATATCAAGTTTTTTCGAATTTTTTTCCTACAGATAGAGTTCAATATTGCAAGTGGGCTTTCTAGATACTGTGTTTGAGTGATTAGCATTTTAATAAAATCCTAAAGATGATACAGATCAACTGGGGAAGGGGTGAAAATCTACTGTTGCCCACAGAAATCCCTAATGGCTACAGGATAATTGTAAACTTTTGGAAATTCCTTGGAGTGTTTTTCAGCTTTTCATATTGTGTAAGCCGTTTATATGCTGCTTTCTTGCATTCCTTCCATGTGCGATGGACATGTTCCCTCCCTAGTCTCTGTGCTACAGTAGATTATTCATGGGGAGTCATTAGGGTAGGATTTCTTTCCTTTTTAGCAGCTAAAAGACCGAATGGCTTGTGACCTTTCAGGAGCTGGGGATGGTGCAGTAGTGATAGCTTGTACTCTGCGTGTGTGGAAACACACATGTGGAGTGGATGCACCTTTTTCCCCAAGAGCGCTTCCAAGCTGTGTGTATGTAACAGAATCTTTCTCAGGGGCTTGGTACACTTCTGTGAGTAGCTTTAATTTATTTTTCTTATTAAAATGTTTCCAGCAGCTGTACTTACAGCAAATCGGTATGTTTTGCAAATGGGAATTGCAAAAAATGTACCTCAGCGTGGTACAATGTAGACATTATTTCTGTTCTTCCTTTAGAGTAGCTGATTTTATAGTTTAAAGATTTGTTGATACTGGAAGGTCTATTGAGATGCAAAAATGTTCCTTTTTTTTTTGGGTAGCACATTGGCAGCCAGCGGACTCCAGGCCAGGCAGATTGTTTAATGCTTTGACAATGCAGATCTTGGACAGCAGGAACTTTTTGCTAAACTGATTTTAAATGAAGTGTCCTGTTTTGGTATGTGTGGATACTGCAGAACAAAGTTTTCCACAAAACTGGGAATCACAGCCTGAGCCTTCAGACCTATACACAGAACCTAGTTAGTGCTCCTAAAGGTATGGGTAGACACTGCTGCCTCGCGTCGGGTTTTACACGATGCAGAACAGCACGGATCAGTGTGTCCTGTGGTGCCGCATAGACATGAAGGCAACAGGGAGAAGCCAGTGTGTTAATCCTAATTGATGTAATGGGGGAGGGAATTTGTGTACTGTGAGAGAGAGAGTTGTCAAATTATCGCAAAGGTACTGGTGATTTTTAGAAAAGGCAGACTGCAGGCTGTAACATCAAATTTCTAACTGACATTATATTAACCTTTGCTATGAGCTTTTTATACAGGGGGCAAGGATAAAATCACCTCTTTTATTAAATCAAGATTATTTTGCACTACAGCGATTGGACTCTTTATACACAATAGGAAATCACAACATTTCCAGAAGGTAGTCATTTACTTTAGGAAGATTTATTTTCTTTTTGTCTGTGATATTTACACTTCCAATGTTTCATATAGTGTTCTGTCTAGAGCTGGTTATATGGCTTTAAATTTGGAACAGAGAAGAAATCTGAAAAAGTTATTTCCCCTCTCCCCATTTTGCATTCCCCTACGTGGCTGAATGACAGAGCTAACTTTAAAATAAGCAATAGAAATGTATGTATCAGAAATGTACATAGAATTGATTGATTTTATATTAACATAGGAAATAACAGACAAAATCCCTAGTGGTTAAACATTATTTCTCCTGCTACAAAGTACTGACTCCTGTTATCTAGAGTTAGGTGCCAGATCCCTGCAAAGCAATGAAAATGTAGAACTGGCCTTTGTGATTTCCAAAATACTTCTTTTAACATTCATTCTTTGGCTGCAAGGATAACACACCTTTTAGGTAAAACATGCGTCTCTGATTTTGGTAGCAGTTACTGCTGTTGCCATTAGCAGGAGCACAAGAAGCGGCACCGGAAGATTTAAGCACACCGAGTGGGTTGGTTTACATGGGATTTTTCGGTGGTCACTACAGGGATGGAAATTTCTGTGTACTTTGGTATTGATTCCCACTTCCAACTATCTTTTGGT
Source organism: Nycticryphes semicollaris (assembly GCA_013400055.1). Lineage (NCBI taxonomy): Eukaryota > Metazoa > Chordata > Aves > Charadriiformes > Rostratulidae > Nycticryphes > Nycticryphes semicollaris. Next base: position 2,480 of record VXBJ01001063.1, read on the forward strand.
AGCAACATCTTAATAGTATACCTTCAAAATTAAATTTAGTGCATACATTTGTATCACACATCTTATTGTGGAGGTCTTGGATGCTACATCTCCTCAGCCACTCTGGGAAAGAAAAAGCAGCTCTTTAAAGAAGAAACATCTGAAATAGTTTCTCTGTAGCTGCATCTCAATTTTTTCCCATTTCCTCTGACTCTGTTAGAGATCTTTCAGGAAGCATTTATAGTCGAGGCCATTCATTGCCATACGAGTTCTCTAATTAGCTGAAGGGAACTCAGCAGGCACCGTGTCATACTAATGCACAGAACCCTGGCAGGTCAGAGAGTTGCCAAAGTCTTTCGGGTTTTTTAGAACCACCTGTTTGTACAAGTCTCTGCCTGGGGAGGCAGTGGGCTACTTTTTAAAATATAACTACATCCTGGAAAACGGCAAGAATCTTCCAAAAAGGAAAATGGGAAAATAATGACGGGACTTGAAGAGAAATGGCTTTGAAGCGTCGGGTTTCCTGCACAACAGTGAGGCGGGTAAAATCCCAGTGCTGGTGAAGGGCTCGTGAACGAAGCTAAAATAACTTTCTGAAGGTTTCAAGTAGTTTAGAAACAAACATGTACTTGGCTGCTTTTAGTAACTACTGGAACCAAACCCACAAGAAATTGAATGTTTTGCATTACTCATCCTGACAGAGTGATCAGATAGGACTAGAAAGTAACTTTTAGAAAAATGTTAACCTGCCCAATTAAAGGCATGTTTCTGGTTTCTGTGTGGGGTGTGTCTGTCATGTGGAGAGACAACCCCGCCTCGTGCATGTTTACCCACCCGACAGTGCATATTATTTATTATTTTTTTTTTCTTCTCCCTTTTACGAAACGTGGTTTCGAAGAGAATTAAGTGATAAAATCATTATTTGGGTGGGGCACGATAATAATGCGAAAGGGCAGCAACTACGTCAAAATCCTTGATGAGAAGGTGAATCAGTATGGGGAACAAAAGGCTGGGGAGATCAGTACGAGCCCCCGGGCCGCTGCGTAAGTAGCAGGATTTATTGAAGTTGCTATGATCAATAACAATGATTCAAGCAGGGAGAACTGAGATAATTCTTGATTTAAAACAAGCTGCTTCATTCAGATGGGAGAGATGGTAATGGAGATGAGAACAAAAGAGTGCTTTCTTGTATTGAACTGAGTGGCCAAAACAGATTGACAATCAGTGTCAGATGCAATTAACTCAATTTTATATTACCTTTAACTTCTTTGGGTAGGGGAACCTCTCTTTCACTCTCTCCAGTGTGGTATTTGGTGTCTTGGAGTTGGCGGGAGTGAGAAGGGCAGAGCACCGTTGACACCTGGATGCTGCATGTGTGCACTGGGGCTTGGCTTTGCCAGGTGAACATCACCTGGATGCTTGAGGCAGCCATGCTGTGCCATCGCTGCCACGCAGTGCCATCGCAGACATGTGGAATGGTGGTTACTGAGCTCGGTCCGAGGGTGGGTGTATCCTCAGTGTGTGAGTCCAGCTCTCCCCAGCAGCCCCCCACCACTGGGGATGGGTGGGGATCTGGACACAGGCATGCTCCTGGCACTGTCTCCCAGGCTGACCAGGAGCTCCTGGCGTGGGACTTTCTCACCCTGGGGTGAGGCTTAGAGGGCTCCCTCCTGGCTCAACCTCGCTGGGCTGCCGACTCGCCCTTGTTGATACTGAAAGCATCCCAGTCCTGCAGCCCTTATTTGTAGATTTATAGAATGGTTTAGGCTGGAAAGGATGTTAAAAAAGCATCTAATTCCAACTCCCCTGCTGGCAAAGACACCTCCCACTACAGCAGGTTGCTCAAAGCCCTGTCCAGCCTGGCCTTCAACGCTTCCAGGGATGGGGCATCCACAACATCTCTGGGCAACCACCCTTGTAGTGAAAAATTCCTTTCTGGTATCTAATCTAAATCTACCCTCTTCCAGTGTGAAGCCATTAACCTTTATCATATCACAATGTGCTCCTGTAAAAAAGTCCCTTTCCAGCTTTCTGGTAGGCCCCCTTCAGATACTGGAACACTGCTATAAGGTCGCTCCAGAGCCTTCTCTTCTCCACTCCATGCTGAACCACCCCAACTTCACAGCCTGTCTTCATAGGAGAGGTGCTCCAGCCCTCATTCATACCCCCTTGCTCCAAACTGGACACACTGAATGAGAACATGTTATTCCTTTGGGTATGACCAGTCCTGGTAAGCAGCTTTTTTTTTTTTTTTTAAATTGTGCTTGCAGTGGATGCAGGTCAGTTAAAGCAGTGTCAGGGTATGGAGCACAGCTGTGGGCAGTGCAAAGGCAAACAGTGCAACAGCAGCTCCCTCCAGTCTAAACAATTCTGAGAACTGTCAATGGGAAACTTTGTTTAAACTGGAAAGTAAGTAAATGCAGCTTCTCACACGGCGACTAGTTTCAATAATTAGCTGAGCTTCTCCAACGTTTCAAAAAGTGCAACTAAAACCATTATATAGCCCTATTATTGTTCTCTATTGCTAGTAGTACTTGGCATTAGATTAAGTACCTGAAGTGAAATGGAAGCTTCAGTTGTGTTTAGAAACTAAGGATAATCTTTGCCAAACTGGATCCAATAAGAAACACACATTCATGTCCAAGGGCAGAACTTGCTGCTAGCTTGTAGATTTTCAATGGAAAATTAAATTTCATAGATGAATGCAGGCAAGGATTGTAAGTAATTTTATTTTTGCCTCAAGTACTACGGTGCTGAACAGTGAAAAACTACGTGAAGATACCTCCAACATCTGGAAGTGCAGAGTTGCTTTCTGTGCTGAATTTCAGACAACCCTCTTACATGTATTTGGTAATTAAAAGACACAATAAGTATACTGTTTTAGAGGACGAACACTGTGATAGACAGCAAATAAATGTTGAATTTATTGGACTGAGAAAGGAGCATTGTCATTATAACTGATTTGAAGGAATCCAGATGCTATCCACATCTGAACAAATTAAAAAAGGTAAAGATTTAAAAACAGATTTATGGATAAACACTGCATGTGCATGTTCTGTGATTTTTCCATTGGAGGTATCTCCATGGAAATCATAATTATGGAAAATAGTTGTTATATGAACAGAAGTGTGCTAAAACAGAAATATTTATACATATATATATGTGTGTTTGTGTGTGTATGTCAGATATGCAAAAGGCTTTCTGGAACATCTTTTGTTACCTTAGCACTCCCCAGAATACACATGTGGCCACCTTGGAAGTAGTCTTAATTTTAAGATCACTAATGTAGCACAATTGATTTAGTGAACAATTTCCTGCCTAATATAATTCATTTTCTTCTTGTATGAAGTTCTGTTTTTAAAATGAAGCTTTAGAACAGCTAAATGGTTCTGTTGATGTTTTTCTAAGCATTTTTCTAAGCAGCACTATGAGATTTTCCAAAATACACGTAGTCTTTGTTGTAGTTATATCATATGTGTATGTAAGACAAATCACTAAGTGTATATGCTCCATATTGAATGTTATATAATTTAGAGTTCAGATAGAATATAATTTGCGCATAAAGAGAGGAGGAAGAATAAGGATGTTTTCTCTTTCGTGCTGTGCACAGTATTGGGTTTCTGAAACAAATGGCGTGGGGGCAGCCCTGGGTATGCAGCGCTTTGCAGGCAGCTTGCAAATGGACTTTGAAATCTTTGCTGAGTTTGTGTATTTGAGTTTGTGATTTGCAAATCTCAGGTTCGTGAATCATATTTTTCCTAGTTAGATGGTTAATTCCTTATGATCTCTTGGCATCTGTAGGCCATAGTCTCCTGCTTCTGTCTGTAAAATGGGAATAAAGGCAGTTTCCCAAAAGGTGAGAGTGAAGACAGATGTGTTACACTGTATGGTGCAACTCTATAGTTATAGCAAGAAGACCCTGATCCATAAGCATCGTGAATCAGTATATCAGGTTAACTTCTCTAGGCATAATGATGTAACTTTTTGTAAGAATACCAGCAAAAGAGAAAAATTTAAGAAACAGCTTAGAATTTTAATTTTAACTTTGTTAAAATTTCCATTCTTTCCTTTAGCCAGAAATTTAAAAAAAAAAAAAAAAAAAAAAAGAAGAATTTTTGGAGTGAAGCATTTGCATTTCTTGTTTGACTTTGACCTCATTTTGGTTTTTGTTCCTCTGATGTGTATAGTGGCAAACTACACGTTTTCACTTACGGGAAGAAGTCTTTTAACGATGGCTTACAGTGCAGTCTTTAATCATGTGAGTTGCCTCCAGCGCTTGCTGAGCGTAAAATTCCACCCTCTCCATTTTCAGATGGGTTATACTGTCGGCTGTTTCTCCTTGCAAGACTGTCTGTGATTTGAAAATTGTGTTTAAATTAAAAAAAGCAAGGAAAAATAAGAAATAATCAGAACATTTGTCAAGGAATTTGTTATGAATGGGAACGAGGAGCAATGCAAACAAGCTTGGAATGAGTTTTAATTCACATGTTATTCTCGGAGCCTACAATTTCTGGTGAGAAAATGGCATATTTTAGGTCTATTTCCTCCAGTTTTTGGCATGGAGCAATGCCTGTTTTGTTCAGTCAGATGTTCAAATGGGAATTTTGGATGCTTAGAACTAATTTTAGAAGATGGGGGGCAAATTTATTATGATGCTACAAATAGAGTTTGATCACAGCTGCTTCATTGCAATTATAAAAATCGGCTGCGAATCACTTAAACTATATTTACTGGTTAAAAGAAAAAAGAATAAAAATCTAATCTATACAAAACTCTGTCTTGTTTCCCTTAAAGTTCTGAGTATCCTCCTTTCTATACTCAGTATCTTGATTTTGACCTGATCATGTTGCCAGAGTATTTTCACGCCTTTCTCCCCTCGTGATAGTGCGCTCAAATGACTCTCCCATTCTTCCCTGAAGAAACTGTACTTTTTTGCGTTAGGGTAAATTTCTCAGCTTGTTCTGAAATTACAGTAAATCACACACAGACCTCTTCAGACTTATTAAAAGAAAAAAAAAGTTAGAAACTTCACTGGAAGTTGGGCACTTCAAAGCTCTCGCTACTCCAGTCTGTACATGACTAAAAGGCTGTAAGGCAGACACCGCAAGGTGAAAGCTTTCAAATCAAAGCAAAACTTAATATACCACTATTATCCCCTTTATAAGGCATATGGAGAATAATATCTTTACATATTTATGAAGTTTTTTTCTGATAGTAACTGCTTTAATGTTTGTGGGGTTACACTTTTGAGTTAGAAGAGAAAATACTGAGTTGTACTCCATATTTTTTTGACATTTCATGGCAGCTCCTCTCCTGAACCCAAGTGGAAGTATTCCAGACTTGTATTGTGCAGAATAAGCTTAGTCAGCCTGTTTCTTGAGAAAAGCATTTTCTTCTCAATTCAGTTAATGGTCTCAGCTATGGAGGGCAAACATCTGTGAAGTTCTCCATTGACAGTAGCATAGTACCTGTTAGTATATTAGTGAAATTCATTTATGTTTGACTAAGGTATATTAGAAACTTAAGTATTTCTTTGTGTTTAAAATTTAAAATTTCCTTTTCCTTAAAATTCTTATCAACTCTACTGTATGCAGTGTTTGAGGGGTGGTGACAGTTAATGGAAAACATGATTAAAATCTTCTATGCTTCAAGGCTTATAAACAGCTTGCCACCTACATATGTTTGTGTGCATACATGTGTTTTACTGGTTTGTTTACTAATTCTAAATTAGGTTTAAAAATTAGAATGAAATTTAAAAAGTTAGATTTATTTTTAAATTAAAAATGAAAAGCTTTTTACACTGAACACAGATTTTCTGTAGTTATTTAGCCAAATGGTTTGTAGGACTAATATTAGTCATTTTTAAAGCAAAGAGTGTGTTACAAATTTACTGATTTTTCCATTACAGAAAATTGCATTCTGCTTTTCAGAAGTTTTAAATCTGCATTGATTTTAAATAGGTCTTTTCATGCCTTTAAGACTGTAGCCTTAATCATCACTTAATCAATTTTTCTTTGCCTTCTAATAGCCAACTAAATGGTAGAGGTCTTTGCGGTGGTTATGTGTACCAACTGTCAGAGCAGATTTGATGTAGGGAGTTCTACAAAAGTTAAAAGGATAGTTGATATCTGTTAAATTTGGTCCCTCAGTCTGGACTTTCTTGGGATGATGGTCAGCCAAATGACTCCTCATGTGAGACTCAGTTTTAATCAAACCTCGTGACCACAGGAGAGGTTTTTCATTTGACTTCAGCGCCCTGAGTTGTAGTTGATTTAGACCTCTAGACGGAAGTTTTTCTGAAAAGTATCATCTCAGTGAGTGAACAGACAGTCTGGGCTGAAACCTTAATCAATGCTAAAGGTATTTGGAGACTTTCTTAGTGATTTTCTCCTTAAGATTTTAAGCATAAACCATTTTGGACACCAGTCCCTAAAGCACGTTATTGTTCTGAGGAAAGAACATTTTTAAAAACATTGATTTGAGATATATTTCATCTGTGCTGGTTCTGTAGGTCCTTGGCAAAAAAAGTTAAATTTTGTAAGCACTAGGAAGTTCACAGGATCTCCATCCAGCTGTTCACACCTTGAGAGCCACCGAGTGTGCCTGGTGCTCTCTCTGGCTGTGAATGCCTCGGGAGCCCCGCTGTCAGCTGTTTTTAGCAGTAATAGATCTCCTTCCCTCTTTGCTTGGACATGTTGCAAGGAAACTTCACTGTAACTTCTCCTTTCTTGTCTTCTTTAGCTTGGTTTGGCTCTCTCCCTCATCAATCTTTTGTGGAACTCACAATTTTCTATAGTAAAAGCCATTGAAATTCTCCAAATTTGGAGCTTTCTTTTGAAAGAAAAAACACCAAGCCGTTCATTCTGTTACAAGAACTGTCTAGGCTTTCTGATCCACCTTTTCTAAAACAGACATTGTCTGCATTGCAAACGGAGGCTTCCTGATGGGGAGAGATTAAGCAAAGTTGTCTAAATCTCCTTCTCTCCTCGGCACTTGCACTTTGCCACGGTTGGAGCCAGGGTGCTGGTCCACACGGGCTTTGCTCTGACAGGTTCTTTCTCGAATGCCTAATAGCACGCACATAAATGGCCCTGGCGATCTGATATGCTTCCTACCAAAAATATTCTCATGGCCTTGCTTGCTTTCATCAGCACCACTAAGTAAACCTCAGCTAGTGGAAGGAGACATGTTGGAGCACAGCAGAAGAACAGAATGGATGAAGTTACAAATTGTTAGTCTGTTAAACACAAATTATGTCTTTGGGTACAAATTCCATTAGCGACTGAATGAGTCTGGATGGGTAGTAGCTTGTGGAAGTATTTGTTATGACAAAACCAACTTTTCATTAATAGACAAAGTTATCCTGTTTTCCTCTGTAGTCTGGCCAACATCAAAATGTTTCAAACTAATTTCAGACTTGTAAAACACTGTCTATCAGATACAGACATATGGATTGAACTAGTAATTTGCTTGCCATCTGCTGATAAAGGAAGCAAGGCGTCTAAGTAGAAAATGAAGAATTTTTTTTCCCCCTTTGGAATGTCATATGGTGTCTTTAGTAGTTGTTTGTATTGACATTTTTATTGATTGTTATGTAAAGTGCTACTTTGCATTGACCTGCATCTGCTTTCAATCCTATAATTATGATTTTTTTTTCTCGTTACCAAATATCCATAATCATTTAGGCCTATAAATAACGTAGTTAGAAAATAACCCACTTTAAACCTGAAATAATAAATTGAAAATTTCAATTCTTACAGTGTGAAATAGGAATAAGTATATTCTTTTGCTTGGAAAAGATAAAAACCTGAAGTGTTACTAAAAGTTAACCAAAATTAATTTATTTTTTAGTAAAAATTTCCCTCTTTCCCCGAGTAGAGGCCAGGAAAAACAACACAATTCCTAACAAAAAGCAAACAAACAAATCTCCCAAACCTTTTCTGTTTATGGAAAAATAGGAAGTTGCAGGGTGTAAGAAGTGGAAGATTTGCTTTCTGTAAAACTGTGTAGACTTCTTGTTTTAGCATATAGGTCCTGGTTATCTGTGAAAATAATAATTAGTCTGTAATGAAAGTTTAATTGTTTGTTCTTTTAGTCAATGCTTCATACAGGCTTGTCCATTTTCATGAAGCGTTTAGAGTTTCTCTGTTTAAAAGTGAACAGCAAATAGAAAATGCAGTTAAGTTCTCCATAGGAATATTGCTTTCATAGGTAATAAAATACATTCTCAATCAGTGCTTAAATACATAGAACTTGGGTTAGTTAAATAATAATAAATAATCAATTCAGCCCTAGTTCTCCATTTTTTTAATTCATATTGACAAGTATTTTATTTTTCATTGATATTTGGTGATCCATTTTGAACAGATATTGCTAAAAATACTGATGAGCTATGTTCGTAAACATGAGTTGTGGCTTTGTAAAAGTTGCAAATGAATAGTTGATTTTCTTTTAAATAAGACAAACCCATTTCTTTTCTGCAGCAATTGGATTATTGACTTAATAGAAGTTTAGAATGTAAAGAATGGACCAAAGAATTTATATGTGCTTGAAGTGAAAGTAATATGGAAAATCACTGCTCATCTAGTATACTTTTTTCTCTGATGCAAATGTCTTTGTTTTTCTGAATATTGATGTCTCTTGTAATGACCTGCAAAGTCTGTCAACAATGCAGATGCCTATTAACACACACCGCCTTCTCTTTTCTGAGTGTGGTTATGCACGGTTTCATTTGAAAAATCTAAACAGTTACATAAATAACACATTTTCCACAATATAGAGTTAATTACCATTTTACATTTGGAATTTATTCTATGCAGAAAGCTAGTAGCAACATTTTAACAGATGGACATTTGTTGCAGATATACTCATAGGAACAGATATCTGTGACAGCAAAAAGTCTGCAAAAGTAAGAGCAAAATTCAGATACTATTGATGAAGTAAAAGCTGAGGTGAATGCAGTGCTCCTGTGATGGCTTCTGGAAGGCATTAAGCTACAGCAAGTAGAACCATTAGTAGTACCTCTGCTATATGGTTTGCCACATGCTTCCTCTCTGCTTTTTATGGCTTAATCTGCATCCGATATCCTCAATCTGTCCTTGTGTTTTGTTTCTATGCCAAGTTCCAGCACAGTAAGTTTAGATCTATTTTGCATCCGATGGGCCTGTTGGTTTTTGTTCTGGTTTTATTTCATTGAAAACATCAGGACTCTATGTTTTCATCATGGTAAATGTTAATATTTACAGCATACACTGGGAAGTATATGTTCAGAGTAATTTTATCCTTTGAAAGTTGTTTGTTTTTTGCTTTTTTTAAAAGGATTTATCATGCTGTATCGTATCTGACAATTCCCATGTTTATAATGCTTTGTAAAATATTGCAATCAATAAAATATAGATGTTTACAACATTCTGTTAGAATATATTGACTGCAGCAGCAGAATCAAATTACCACTAAGAATATATTACTTCATGGTAATCGGTAAGATATCAGATATTTAGTCTGATGTTGCCTACCAGAAGCAGGTAAACTTGCTGTTGATGGGCATATTCGCCTCAGGGTATTAAATGTCTCTTTACAGGGGAATGTTTGTAAGTCCACTATGTAGCTTGGTGCACCGCCCAGGAGGCAGATGAGGGTGTGATCAATAAGGGAGGAGGCAGGATCCCTTCACTTAGACAGGCTGTGATCTGGGACAAATGCAAATTTCATTTGTGCTTCTATTGATGCATATTTTTATTATATAGTAGCTTCCAAAGAACATTGAGATTTATGAATATTAGCAAAGTGCTTTGGCAACATTAGTTATGAGGTAGTTCAGAAGCAGAAAGGTTTATAAAAAATAGCTGAAATTTTGTATGTCTAGTATACACTTATCCCTTGTCTATCAGAGCTGTTCTTTTGCAGACCAAATTGCCTTACTGTGATACTATCATGCTGCTGACATGAACAAATGGTTTCAAAACCGTTCATGTCTGGTCAAGATGGTGAGAACAGCAGATGGACATGAGAACCAGGACTGTATAAACAACACAGTCCCATCACCGGACTATCGCACATCCAGAGAAGTGGCAGTGTTGTTCTTGCTGCTCAAACATTGCCAGTTTGCTATTCCCCCCTTCTCCATCACGAGAGAATTGACTGCAACTGTTTATTTTCAACACATGGTTGATATCTTTGTCTGTCTGTCTGTCTGTAGATCAGCTGTGCCTTGTTAGGGACTTTACTCATGAGCCCTGAGAGTCTTGCACAACCTTTCATCTCCCTGCCATGTAACTGTGGTTTGTTAGAAATAACTGAGAAAAAATGTAAACTTACTGAAATGGCTAAGAAGTCTATAGTCAGTGTCAAAGGAGGGAGGGGATGGACTGAACTGAGAGTGTATGAGACTAGTCCCTGCCTTCTCAGATATATTTATAGTATCTCTCTAGACCGAGAAAGAAAAACTCCACAGTTGTATTTGCCCTTTGAGAAATGTCAGAAAGGTTATTTCAGCCTGACCAATTCCTGTTCATCTTGAGGTTTCTCTTTGCACTGTGCAAAAGCATGAGTCTGGTATTCCCAGCTCTATATAATCCCAGAATATACCCATACATTATATAAAAACCCCTTGGCAATATATATATAGCATATGCCATATTTATATCAGCAAATTTACGTAGTTCAGTTAAGAGGCTGTAGAGACACTGATGCAGCTAATGGAAACATAGCAACAATGGGAAGGAAATTTGAGAGGTTTGTTCTTTCTCCATTATAACCTTATAATTGATTATCCTGTTCAGCATTGTTTAAATAACTCTTGAAGAGAAATGCTATTTATTTTTGATGTTTTTAAAGGGTGAAGAAATCAGAGCTCTTAAATGAAGTTGCTGTGATCCTTCTGTAGGTGTAAAAGCCATTTTTAAAGTGAGGAAAATATGACTGGTTTTCTGGCCTGTCTGCAGACTGTAGAGTGCCCTGAATATATCCAGGTAGCCTCTAGCATTTATATCCTCCCCACAGGAGTTATTCAAGTGTTTCAATAGAAATTACATTTATCATGTTTTTTGGATATGCCAACCAGTACCTTCACTGAATCATATTTGTGCTGCTGCTATTGTTCTGTTTGCCTGTTCAACCAGGAATTCTCTGGCTTGAGATCAGCCAAGTTTTCAAAGTACTGATGGCGTCTGTAGTCAGGTCAGAATTATGTATGGATTTTCCTTAGGATTTTTTGAAATAGAACCATATTCATTATCTTGCTATTGTGTAAAACACTTCAGCTGGTCCTGGCTTCTGGTCATGTCACAGTTGTGAAGTGAGGGTTGTTTTCAATAGCTGGCAATTAGTTGTCAAACATTTTTGACAACCATTTCTTCTTTCTGAAACATTTAAATAATGGACAAAACTTATAAATACACTTTAAAAATATGTATCATCAGAAAGATAAGTCATATGCAAACTAGTAACTTGAAGAACCACCTGATACCATTATTTTTTATAGAGATTTTTAGCTATGAAAGTGTGCTGGAAGTATATTAAAGTAAATTATATTTCCAAAGGGGAAGTTACGAGGTGGACCTTTTCTCCTCTGTTAGAATTTTCTGGAGATCTCTAGCATAGCTATGTCACTCTCTTGTTAGTATGTGTGGAATGAATAAACTGCCTCACATCCTTTTCTACAAGAAACTGTTGAAAGATTTGAGTTACCCTTCATTAATAATACTGGAAGCACAAATGGCTGAAATACTCTTGACAGTTGTGCCAATGCAAAGCTGTCAAAAAAAAAAAAAAAAAAAAGAAAATTTTATCCCATTTTTGTTGAAATATTAATTTTTTTGTTAGGGCCAATATTTGATTTAGCTTTGTAGATGGCAATGAAAATGGATGAGCTTTTTTATTATTTTTCTGTGTGAAATTTGACTTTTTTTTAACCATTACCATTGTTTGAAACTTGAATGGATATGCAACATTCTGACTACAAAAGGGATAGAAAGGAGGCATTAAGAGAGTTTATGAAGTTGCTGGGAAAAAGAATATAATAATATAATATAATAGCAGCAGGGAAAAAAGCATATCACAACTTCAAAACAGATGGAGTTCTCTAAGGAAGCTGTCTGAACATGGCCTGGGAACTATAAATTGCATTTAGAAGATGGGGCTTTCACTGCAAATGACAGGTTCCCAGTTAGAAAATGAAAGCCAGAACAGGGCTATGTGCATGCAGAGAACTGCACTGAATGTGCCTGACATCTTGTGTTTGACATACATCAAAGTTTATGCTGGAATATGAATTCAAAAATTCAGAACATTAAATATGTCGTAGTGTTCAGAAATCTAGCAACTTGCTTTCAGGTGTAGAAAATTTTAACCAAATACAAAAGGCAGAATAAATTTGTGGCCCTAAAACTGAATAGTATTTTGAATAGTATTTTAAATCATTCATATACTGAATTATGACAGAAGAGCCCTCTCTTTCTTCCCATGTGTTCAACTGGTGTCATTCCAGAGTCACCAGGTCAAAAAAGAAATGCTTTCTCTCTGTTTCGTTACCCCATCTTATTTTATTATCTCATTTGACCTAGACCTGATTTCGGTGAAAAATTGAGAGTTTGTTCTTTGACTGGGACTCCTGCTCTAGGAAATGATCCCCAAATGTAGGAAAAAAACCGAAACAACCTCCCTGAAGTTACCGCATCCCATGGATTTTCAGGGCAGGACTTGTCTCATCTAATTGTGATGGAGGTGTCTGTGCCTGAATTATCTGTCTAGGATTCTTGGAGCCAATGCAAATATAAACAACACAGCTAAGAGGTACAAAAAGTGAGTTACCTCATCCAAAAAAAAAAGTCTATATAGCAAGTGAACAGTATGCTTTTTGGCCTTTCATTGTATTGGCTTTGTCTCCAGTATCTGAAGGAAGCCTAGACACATACACCACTATACAGCAATTACAGGAGGTGATAAAAAGAAAAGGAGTGCCTGCTTCTGCTTTGTCCGAATGGCAGCCTTATCACTGTAGGTAAGAAGCAAAACTGAGTCTTATCTGCAGTTAATGACTCTTCTGTCTCCAAGATGTAATTTGTCGGTTAATGTGAAATACTAATATGGCTTTAATCAAGAAGGCAAGAGGGAGGTTCTACGGAAAACTTAAATAAAACTGTAATTATTCTATGAAATAATATTTTATTAATAGTTTTATTTTTTATTGTTTAATATATATGCCTAAATTTCTATCATGACATTCCTTTAAAAAAGGGATAGTGTAAGGCCACTATAGATGAAAGCTGTATTTTCAGTACTAGGCTTTATGCAGAGCAAAGTGATAGTCATTCTCTGGCAGTATATTTAAAGACACGCTAAACTGATGGCTTTGTAAGATAAAACTAAAATCAGAGGGAATGAAAGGCTATTTGTGAGGCAGAAAAAGGGAGTGAGGTGGAAAAGGAAAGCTAATGAGCTTATTTGGATAAGACATGAGGTGTGTGTATGTATGGGAAAGGAGTTTTTCCTCTTGCTTGGGCTAACTATTGAAAAGTCGGGAAGGCCCAGCTTTTAAGAGAGCCAGGACAGATAAGGGAATAAGGGATCTGAACAGAAAGCATGTCTCTAAGAAGTCAAAGAATTAACCAAGAAAAGTGTCTCAAGGATCTTTGTCTAGTTTTAAATACAGACTTTTTGGATCTCAAACAACCTTTTAGTGATACATTTCTTTGTACCTCTCACTGTTAGTGTACTTGCCTTTGTTCCTTCTGAATCTGTGAAATCTATCTCAAAGTGCAGTAAATAATCTGCTAATGTCCATTTTAAGTTACAGAAGGTCTTGAGTGATTATCAGTGATTTACTACTCTTTATATATTAGTCAGTTATTCAAATCCAGAAATGCAAACTCTTACCTAACATTCTTGGTCATTCCTGGTAAATATTCAATGTGTTCATTTAAAACAACAATGAAGAAATCAAGAAACAAAGCTCCATTACACAAAGTTCAAAAACTGAAAATCAGGTTTTTTGTGTGTTTTCTCATTATCATTGGTACAAATGACCTTCCAGGGCTCATACTTCAATTTATCTAACAAGTTATATGAATAGAGCAGCAATAAAAGGCCACTACCTAGCATATTTCACGGGAGTAAAGTGTGCAGTGTTACCAGTTGTTAGATGATTTTTCCCTTGTGTACGTGTGAAAATAATTCTGTTATACACAAGGGCTGTTTAAATCATATATGCTTAGAATAGGCAAGAAAGGAATTATCTGAACTGGGTATTGAACAATATATTGGCCTTTCACTGGTGTACTAAGGTATGTTTTAGATTGATCTCCTGCCACTGTCAATAGGATAAGGGTTGTATGGGGGTTTTCCCACTCATGTTCATCCCCTCTGTACTTTTTTTGGGACCTCATTTAGATAACCTACACCTTGCTGTTTCTGGGATACATGGGATGAATTTCTGGAAGCTGTGTGCATGATATATGCTGTAACATGGAGTTTGAAACCAGGATTGTGGAGTCTTATTAATTGCTCACATTTCTTCAAAGAGGAAAAAAAAAAGACCTGATAACTGGATTCTTATGATTTAATAACCTCTTATAAACAATAGCATTCACAGAATAGAGAGCAAGAATAGTCAAAAGTCTTGAGCTGAAGGCACTGAGAATCCAGAAATCTTTGTATCACCTTATAGGAACCTAAACAAGATGCCTGATTAAGAAGAGTAGTTATCTTAGGCTCCTTCCACAATGGGCAAAGCAAGAGACATACCTCCAGAATGCAAATCAAGGCAGAAGCATAGCTGCCTTCTCAGATAGTTTGTCTTTACCTTGACACACAATTTAGGAAGCCCAGGGAGAATACTTGTTTAATTTACAAGGTTAAGTTAGGTGACTGAAGTTGGGATATTAATGACCCTCTGTAACTCTCTGTGTGTCATGTTTAGGGGAATTACAGTGTGAAGAATCCTACAGGCAAAAAGCAGGTGAGTAAATTCAAATACACAAGTCCCTGTTGCTCTAGATCACTTCACACTCAGTTATGCTAATGCACAGAAGTGTTTTTAAGTGAGGCAATTCTACAAAATGCCAAAGCTGGCCTGAAGATCATCCAAGAAAAAAGAGAAGCCAGACAATAATGTCCATTACAGATGCTTTTATTAAACCTTCTGTTACAAGTGTATTACACCATTCTATGCTGCTTTTGGTTCAAAGATCTCCTAAGCTTATCCAGCCCCCAAGCACTAGTCATTCAAAGACAAATTAAAACAACCAAATCCACCTGTTTTTTGAGACACTTACAAAATAGGTATTTTGTCTTAATTCTGCACCAGCTACTAGCAAACAGGCAGGATTTTTGCAAAAGAAAACTTTCAAGGATATTGTGCTGGGTGCTGCAGAGCTGTGCATGGAAAGTAGAGGCATTAAGGATTGGTTCATGGTCATAAGAGATCCATAAAACAACAACCAGCCAAACCAAAAATTAATGTGAAAGGAGAACCCTCACTGTGCTGAAAAGGACCTCGTCACACTGAAAATGATCTCCGTCTCCAGTAAGATCCCATCATGTTGAATTTTTTATATATGTTCAGATGCTAATTTTTGGATGTTTCAAAATTATTATATTGTTGAATTTCATGATGCGACTGCTTTTTAAAAGTTGATTTAACCTTTTCA
This sequence comes from Nycticryphes semicollaris, assembly GCA_013400055.1. Lineage (NCBI taxonomy): Eukaryota > Metazoa > Chordata > Aves > Charadriiformes > Rostratulidae > Nycticryphes > Nycticryphes semicollaris. The sequence continues at coordinate 18,106 of VXBJ01001063.1, forward strand.
CCACTGAACAATCTGTAATACTTTCCCTTGCAATTTGTTCTTTTGTGTTGGCCAACACAACTAACAAATACTGTTTCACAAAAAAATTTTTTGAAGGTCAGACGACACTAAAATTTGTTGAGGGTACTAGTGTGTTAATGTTGCTGATTATATTTAGGCAGCAAAGTGTGTCTTAAACACTTCAGATATGCTAAGGATGAAAGGCTGCCCTAGTGTATTTTTTTTTCTTTAAAGGAACTGATGTGTCTCTTTTTTTATGGGTTTATGGGCATTTTTATTGCAGCAGGGAATTTCTCCACCCCAATTTTACAGGGCAGCAGTAAACACTCAGCAGCTGGGATTCTTGCAGCAGTATGAAGAAAGTCTTTCTTAACATTTCCATCTTTATAACAGCAGTTACAATATGGTAACTTTGATTCTTTGATTTCTTAAATAATGCATTAATGCATGAATTTGTGTGTGGGCTTTTTTTTTCTTTCTTTTTTTAAAAAAAAAAAAACATTGATGACTAATATAGCTTAACACAATTTCTAGTTATCTTTCTCTCCTGAAGTTTACAGTAAGCTGGAAAACTGCTGTGCAGTTGCTTGCTGCCTCTGTATTGTGGTGTGAGGGCAGATTAAGTGGAATAAAGTTACTTGAGCAACTGAATCAATTAAGTATATATGTAGTGTCTATGTAATAAATAATCACATGTTATGAAATAATGGCAATTTTAACAACATGTTAAAACATTTGCAAAACAAATAGTAGGTCAAATTTAGTGCAACAGTGTATCACAGTGGAGGAAATAAAATTTACCTTCCCATCCACTGTAAACCTGCAGAGGGAACAACAGGACTCTGTTGGGTCAGAAAGGTCTGGCTGCTGTGACTCTTAAGGAGGAAAGTGACCTGTGTATGGCTTGCAAAAACTGGATCATGTGCATCTCAGTACAACTTTACTGTAGAACATTGCAGCATTTAAGTTTAAAAGACTATGTAGTGTTTGGATTATTCCTTCTTATGCTATTTTATTAAGGAACATCTGAATGTGTTCCACTATTTACATAAGAAGAAAGGACTTTTGGATGAATGTGAGCCCACTTTTGGATAAATGATGACCAAAGAGAAGGTCTGGGGCACATCTGAGTTCCCCTTGGAATTCATTTTAGCTGAACTAATTATTTGAATATAAAAAACACGTCTAATCTAGACCATAAAGATACAGTGGTAGGAAAGGTTAGTTGATTTTTCAAATGCAGTGAGCATAAGGCAATATGTACTGAAAATGTTTAACACATTAGTTTACACAACAGTGTGGCCTGTCTGTGCTGGACGGACAGAAGAAGTTAGTTAATATATTCTAACTAGGTCCTGCTACTGTAGCCTGGACAAGGTCTATGTACTTGTCATTCACTTTACTCTGGTTGCTTATCTCATAGAGCTGACCTCTGACAGCTGTGTGTAAATCCAGCACTGGATTCTCCCTGAAAGATATCTTCAGCAGCAACAACTGAGATCAGAGTCTGAGTTACAGAACACCTAGACAACCCTTAATAAACCATTGGAAATACAGAATAGAAGTTGAAAAAAATGAAATAAGGAAACCAATCCTAGCAGTGACTACCATTCCTTCCTTTGACTATTGAAAGGGTTTTTTTTCTTAAGTATAGCTATTTCAATATTTTGATAAATTGAGGAAATTTTCAATTACAAGTGATTCCCTTGTTTCCCCTGGTAATATTGTAGCTGAATATTGGAAATGTTACACTACAAAGTGTATTTTTTATTTGTTTGTTGTTCTCTTCCCTCCCCCCCCNNNCCCCCCTCCCCCTTTAATTCCTCTACAGCTAACCCACTGGTTTAGTGATTAGCACCAGAGCCTTTCACACAGTGTTTTGAGCTCAGTTCCCTGGCTGCAGTTCACTCAACCTTGAAGTAAATCTCCAATAAGTACTTTGTGAGAGGTTAGCCTTTTGTGAAGGGTGTGTGAGAAATCCTGCCTGACCAGGTTTGTTACAGAAACCAGTGTCAAATTGCCTTGCCCCAAGTGTTTGAATATGAAAGAAGGGGGATGGGGGTGGGGGAATCATGCAAAAACCCACCATCACTCTCCACTTCCAAGAGGCTAATTGTTCGGAAAAAACCCCAGTGGTTGGACTCCCGATGTTTTAATGCTGATCTGCCTATGTCTGGCACTGTCAAGTGAGCCTGTGATGATTTACAGTCTGCAGGTAGAGCAGAATGAGTATGTCATTCATAGAATCTGCCTTCTGTGCCTTGCTTGTTGAGGCTGGTTGCTTTTAATTTAATCTATTTGATCGTGCTATTCGCCTTAGGTGATCAACAACCTTTCATGTAAATCCTAGCCAATCTTATAAAACTAATGGAGAAGGAAAAAAAAACACACCAAAACACTAGCTCTGTAGTCATGCCTTCGCTGTTGATGTCAGCAGTGTCATAGGAAGGCAGATAAGGTATGCAACCCTCCCTTTTTATAAGGAACATCTCCTCCTTCCTTTAAGTTTTTTTTTTTGTTTGTTTTGTTTTGTTTTGTTTTGTTTTGTTTTGTTTTGTTTTGTTTTGTTTTGTTTTGTTTTGTTTTGTTTTGTTTTGTTTTGTTTTGTTTTGTTTTGTTAAAAAAAAAAAGGAAAGTTACCTCCTTTGGAAATGGAAACAATACATTATCTTATTACCTCAGGGCCTTGTACATGAAAAGCCCGTTGAAATCTCTTTGCCGCTCTTCCATATCATGTAAAAATGTGTTGCTCCCAAATAGATTTAAAATTCAGCATCTGTGCTCTTCTGTTTCTGTTAGCAACCTTCACATTAATTGGAATTACTCATTAGTCAAGGCTTTTTGGATTAACTCTTTCATTCATGGCACATAGATCCACAGAGGTTTGCATAAAGAGAGTTGGAGGCTGGGGGCTGCTGCAATACATTTTAAGAAGTCAACCAGTTTATTGCAGTATGATAGTAAATGGCAGCAGTATTGCTTAAAGGGAATGGGGACTTTGGCTTCACAAAACCAAGAAGCAATGCAGAATCTGCACCGAAGCACAAAAGGGCACTTCTCCAGCTAAGCAGGCAAGGCAAATGGAATTCTTCAGGAGGGAAACATTGCACAGTGGCTTGTCGTGATTTATTTAATGGGTCAACTGACTTCAGACTCTGGCTTGAGGGTTTTGGAGTGAGAGAAGGGAACAGGAAGGAGGAAAAAGTGCTGGAAGGAAGAGGAGGAGTTCTCTAGTTTTGCCAAGTGTTATGTTTAGTTGGAATAAAACAATAATAAACACAGACTTTGAAGGCCATTATTTCCTTACTGCTAATTACCCGCAAGAGCCTTGACAGGGAGGTACAATCTGAATCTGAGCCAGTAAGTAAAATACAAAAGTTGGAGCACAGTCTGTCAGTTGTCTTACGTTCCTGAAAAACCTAATGTGAGTTGGTGTTGGTCTGTGAGGATTTGCTTTATGCATGTTTTCATCTTTCTGCCCTTTGATTATACTTTAAAAAATAAAGTGCTTATCTTAGTGAATTCCAGTAAAAATTTAGGTACAATGCTTTCAAGACCACTTTGCATTTTGTTAAATAACTTCTAAGTATGAAATAATCTTGAAATCTAGTGTGTTGCTCCAGGCTTTTGAGATACAATTTTTTCATAATGGTTATCATTATCATAATCTTAAAAGAAAAGAAAAAAACAAACCAAAAACCCAACAACCAAAAAACACCCTTACAGTGAGAGAGCATTTAAGCATTATGATTTGGCAGTCAAACTCAGAAAATGACAAAATTCGAATTTTTCTGTGCCCCTTCAGACTGCTTGCTTAGTAACCTGGTGGGCCTGAACTGTCTGGTTTTTCTAAAATGAAAGACAGAATTGGATGTGAAATACAGTTGCAGAGTTGCATTGTCAGCCTTCCCCCATGAGGTACATAGTCATCTTGTTCATATTTGCTCGGAATTCCTCATGGATTTAGGCTGGCCATAGTAACCTATAGCACAGTTTTTCCTGCTTGCATAATTTATTAGCTTGGACCCCAACTCTGCTTACCCGTAGAATGGAAATAGCCCCACTGAACTGTATCCAGCCATCAGGATCTTGTAGGGGCAACGCTGTGATTGCAAGAGGGTTCGGAAGCAAGATAGGACATGTTTTTTAAATGCTCTTCCTTTTGATGTGAGAGTTTTGTCCTTAAATTACTGGCTAATTGCCACTCTATTATCTGACACTGGTATATTTGCCTATTAAATAGGTCTTTCACTACTGCCTATTTGTTTTCATTGTTATGTTTCTGTGTCAGATGAGGGCTCTCATTGTTGCCTATGTCTTAACTTCTTCCCTTCCCCTCCCCCCAATTGCTTCTTTATCACTTCCCATCTTTTAATACTGCCTAATTAATTCTTAAAAATGCAAAAAATACATGAACACCTACCTGGCTCTTTTCTTCCATTTCCTCAATTGCTCTGTATCATGCAGTCACATCTCCCACTAGGTTAGATGCTACTTTAAGTCAGAGTACATAGTTCTTGGAAAAATAGCATATATTTTAATTAAAGCTATAGTGATTTTGAGGAAAAAGAAATGGAGATTGCCCATTTGTTTGCAATAGGTCAAATAATTGAAAGCTTTTTGCTGCACAACTGCAGATGAAAATTGTCTTATTCACTAACTGGTCAGATAATTCATGTAGTAGTTGATGTCCAGCCGGACTACCTTTCCAAAACTAAGAGTGTTTTTTCATGAACGCAAGCTGCCAGTGTGGATATTAGCATGTGCTTTGGAAATCTGCTTGGAATGAGCTGTTAATCCCTGGTGGAATTGTGACTATTAGCGCTATTATCCGGGTGGTTTAGGAGAGAGCATTGTTAAGTGCTAGAAAAGGGCTTCTTGGGTACATCTTCTGGATCCTGTTCTTTCCTGTCCTTCAGCAGATCACAGCTGCCATATGGATCAGTTGACTTGTCTAATAAATATGTCATATTGAGACTGCGGTGTTAAACATCAATACCTCTCTCATAGGCAGAGTGACTTGAAACATTTTCAGATCAGGCTTTTCAACAGAATAAAACCTGCCAATCAAATTGTTTACAGCAATTTCAGGTTTTTCTTATTTTTTTTTCTCTACTATGTTATTGTAAAACCAATACAATTTTTCCACTTAATGTAGCAGTGAAGCTGCTACATAAGTCCAGAAATACTGGGACTATAAAATACCTGCAATAAATATGAATTTAAAGTGCATGAAATGTACATGGTAAGGAATTATAATTTACAAAAGGCTCTGCTTTATTAAAAAAAGGAGAGGAATGAGGCAAGCTCACCTGTGACTTAAACTTATTCATTACCCTTGCAATGAATCTTTTTCTGTTACCAGCTCGAGGTTTCAAAACTGTTAACAAGCCAGCCACGACTGTTGAACTTCAATCCATCAGCAGTACAAAGAATAGCTATTAATTAACCCCGGTGCCTGGTGTGGTGAGAGCTTAGTTATTGACAGCTGTCACCTCAGGACATTGCTGCTGTTAGTTTTCAGTACAGGGCAGAGTTGGGATTCACCTGAGGATTGTCACAGGGAGAATGAAGATGGTGGGGGTGGAAGGCTCAGATTTACCACCCTGACCCGAGGTCTCTTTCTTGTACATTAGATGGGAATTCCTTTGACGTAAGACACAGCTCGACTGAAGGCTGCAGACCATAGTCTAAAATTAGGAGTGTGGTTAATTCCAGTGCTGCCTAATGTTAGTAAAGAATTTTTAAGCCATTTTCTTTAACTGTGATATTTATGATGTCCCAACCAAGGATTTGTTCCTCTCTGAGCTGGACTCTAAAGCGATGCCACAGACCATGGAATTCATTGTGGCATGACGGCATTTAAAACCTCAGTCGAACCTTGTTCAGTATCCGTAGCGTTTTCTATTCTGAGCGTAAAGAACAACTCAGCGCTGTGACTAAAGATAAATAGTGTAATATTGTCAACATCCTGTAGATGTTACGCTGCAACTGTGCAAAATCATTGGGTTGGTCACTTACTGGTACCTTAATGTTGGGTCTGGTGGTGAGCTTTAGGGAATATATTAGAGATGAGTTTCTTTTATGTTCCATTGTGGTTTACACTGTCTGCGAAGGAAATGCTCTCTTGCCTTCTTATGAGTATGTCAGCCAAGTCTTTTGGGTAGATTTTTCCTAGGAATAGGAGAGGTTATTTTTGTCTTCAAATTTTTTTTTGTTTGTTTGGGGCTTTTTGTTCCATACTTGTCAGGATACAGTTTATTTTTGCTGTTTCATCTGCAGGGTGTGACAGGGTCTGAACTGGCTAGAGCTTCTTGGTGGACCTATTTAGATCTTTCTGTTTTCAGTAAGCACCCTGAAATCACCTAAACTTTTAAACTGAAAAATTTCACCCACCTAAATGATTCATTCTTTTCTTTAAAACAGCATACAGTCTACCAAACCAAACAGTGGAGAGATAACTGCAGTAGATTCTTTCTGATACACCAGTTCCATCTCTTTCGTAAATAAGTGCAAGTATTAATACTTGATAATCACAGAATCACAGATATGGGGTTGGAAGGGACCTCTGGAGATCATTGAGTCCAATGCCCCCTGCCAAAACAGGTTCTCCTAGAGCAGGTTGCACAGGAACTTGTCCAGGCAGGTTTTGAATGTCTCCACAAATGGAGGTTCCACCACCCCTCTGGGCAGCCTGTTCCAGTGCTCTGCCACCCTTAAAGTGGAGAAGTACCTCCTCATGTTTAAGTGGAACTTTTATGTACAAGTTTGTGCCCATTTCCTCTTGTCCTCTGTCTGGGTACCACTGAAAAAAGACTGGCCCTTCCCTCTTGACACCCACCCTTTTAAGTATTTATAGGTGTTGATCAGATGACCCTTCAGCCTTGTCCAGACTAAAAAGACCCAAGTCCCTCAACCTTTCCTCATAAGAGAGATGCTCCAGGCCTCTAACCATCTTGGTGGTCTTCTGCTGTACCCTCTCCAGCAGTTTCTTGTCCTTCCTGAACTAGAGGGCTCAGAACTGGACACAGTACTCCAGATGGGGCCTCACCAGGGCAGAGTAGAGGGGCAGGATAACCTCCCTCAACTTGCTGGCCACACTTTTCCTGACACACCCCAGGATGCTGTTGGCTTTCTTGGACACAAGGGTACAGTGCAGGCTTGTGGTCATCCTGTTGTCCACCAGGACTCCTAGGTTTTTTTCCTCAGAGCTGCTCTCCAGCATGTCAGCCCCCAACCTGTACTGATGCAGGGGGTTATACCTGCCCAGATGCAGGCCCCTACACTTGCTCCTGTTGAATTTCATCAGGTTCTTCTCTTCCCAACTGTCAAGCTTGTCCAGGTCTTGCTGGATGGTAGCACAGCCTTCTCATGCGTCAGCCACCCCTCCCAGTTTTGTCATTGGTAAACTTGCTGAGAGTACGTTCCATCCCTTCATCTGGTCATTGATGAAAATATTGAAGAGGACTGGACCCAGTACTGACCCTTGGGGGACCCCACTTGTTACGGACCTCTAACTGTGCCACTGATCACAACCCTCAATGAAAGTGTGAATTGTCCAACTATGATACTGGCTGTAAGAAGTTCAGTTTAATGATACTGAATGGGTTCGCAAGAGAAGGAAATCTTGGTGCTCTTCAGAATGACTCTGCTGTGCATATCCACTGAGTATCTGAATTGATGACATTTCTCCTTCCCCTAACCTGGTTGTTTCCCTGAAGCTTAAGTTTCAGCATGTTTTCAGAGTGCACAATATTAGCTGACCTTGACTTTCAACAACCACTAAATATGCATTGCATTGGCTGATATTAAAATAACAATCCTAAGAGTAAATCTGCAAGGTTCCATTATTGATTTTTATCACACTTTACAGAAATCAAGGGACTTGATTATCTTACTTTAAATTAATTTTTTTGAGCCAGGTGAAGCAAACCATAACCTCAGTGTTCGAATTTTTTAAATCTGTGCTTTTGCTAGTGTGAAATAACTAGATTTCTTCCCCCCAAACAATTGCTGTATAGTGTTGCTTCAGGGGCTGACAAAATGAATGCCAGGATGTGCTCTGGAAGACTTTCATACCACCGAGGATCAAAAAGAGGTATTGTCTCTGCAAAATAAAAGTAGCAAATCCTTCTTTTTACCACTGTGTAGGTATTTCAGTATTTTTTTTTTTATTGTTATTCATAATACAAAGACCCTTGCGGGTTCCACTGGTACAAGAAGAAATCAGGTGTATATCTCAGAGCTTCAGCATCAGCTACAGGGTGGGGAAAGGAAGGAAAGAAGTTAATATACCCATTTTCATAAAGCCACATTGAGTAACTACAAAAATTATAAATTTAAAAATATTTTGTAAAAAAGATTACAAAATGATGTAATGTAGATTAAAAAGTGATTACAAATTACCTATTATTGTAAACAAATAGACATATATTTAATTCACGGGTCCCAAGAATGGATGTGTCTTGATATTTTTTAACGCTATTTGGATTAAGAAGTAACGATGAGAAGCTGGGATTTCGTGGCAGCGATTAATTCAGTTATCATTTAGTAGTTTAGCTGCTTAAAAATGGTGCTCATACAATATGTGTGCATGGAAGTATGTATCTTCTGCCATTTTCTACATTTACTTTGGATTTGTTCCATTTACTAACCATATTAACCAACTATTCTTAAGCATTTGATGCCAGGGTTTCAATGCAGTATTTTAATGCCAAGGGTCCATCTGTGTCTTTGTGCTTCTGTTTTAACAAATTTCCCAGTATGTAAATACATCCTTAGTGGTATGCTGTATTTTTGTATTTTACTATCTGTAGGTAGCAAAATGAAAATGATCACACATTTCCAACAGGACTTTTCATCTGAGTGTCTCAGCACCATGAAAACATCCATCAAAATTGTTACAATTATGTAGTTCGCAAGTATATTACACTCCTGCTTTTCTTTTCCCCCGATTTCCATTCTTCTTATTAAAAAGTGAGAGACGGAACTTGATGAGAGTACCATTTTCTGAAACACTCTATATTTTTTGTCATTTTGTCAAACTTTGTTATTCACAAGCAAAAAAAAAGGAGATTGGATAGTAACACTGGTACTGTATAGTAACATACAGGGATGGCTGATTCAGTTCCCTGTATTCTTAAAGGCAGATACTAATTTTGATAACCCTACTCCACTTTTTAGTGAAACTTCTAGCTTCTTCTTTCAATGAATGAAACACTTTTCTTTTATTTGCAGTTCACTAAACTGGGCTCAGTGCATGTCTGTCCAGCTGCTTTGTCACAGACAGTATTCACCATTTCGCCACTTCTAAAACAGCACACGGTAACGAAAATAGATAGCATAATAGAGGCATAATAACTTGTATAGTGCTTGCTCTATTGCAGTGCCTCACCACTAATGTATATAAATCCCTACTGCAATTGAATATGACATTTGTAGAGGGATCAACTCCAAAAACATATTGAGTGTACACACTCTAATTTCTCTTTACACATCCCTCAAGGTGAAGATAGATGTTGCAAACTGTCAGCCTATCATCACTCTGAGCACTTCTCTCGCCTTAAGTATTCTGTTTCCTTCTCCTTTGAATGCATGTTATTTTTAAAATTTCTGTTGGAGATTAAAGTCTTTTAAAGGGGATCATTCTGCATGTCTGCGGGACAGACACTCAGCTGCATCTCTGCATAAGAACAAGTCTCCTTCTGAAGGCATATGTGAAACTTTTGATATATATTTTTTTTTCATAAACACATGACTCTTAACAATGTAGATTTATTGAAGGTGACATATTTCTGAAATAGTATAATAAGCTTTGTAGTGCTTCCTTTCACATAGTCACTGAAAGTTCTGATGAACTTAAACCATTAAATGTTTTTTTTCCCATTTGAACTACCCAAACTGGCCTTTCTCAGTTTGTCTGATAACTCTACATCTAGTAATAGGTACATGAGGTTTCAGGAACAGACACATCTTCTTTTATTTGTATTCTCATTTCATGTGGATAAGCAAAAGGAAAAGAAGTCTTTTTAGTATGTGCTAAAGGATGGAGTTATCCTCTCCATGAACCTTCCATAAGCAGGCTGCTTAACTCCATACATACTCACCTCTTCACTTTTTTACATCATGTCAAATTTTTCCTCCAGATCATTTGAATAGTTTAGCTATAAAAAGAATGGAAGCCTGAGCGGATTGAAATAGTTTCATCCTACAAGATTAGTTGCAGTGTAAATGTGATGGTCTTAAACTGTGAAATTGTTAAAAGGTGAAAAAAAGAATAGCTGGAAAACAAGAGGAAGAAAGAGTATTTTTAATGAGGCAGTTCTCTAGGTCTTTGTTTTTATTCTTCTGTTTTTTTAGGAATGTAAGAAAGTAGGGTACTTCTGGGTATTGTGAACAGAAAAATTTGCCATGACTGCTCTTGATTTCCATATGTACTTACTTTGTTTGTTTTCCCCTTACTACTCTTTGATATAGAATAGTTTCTTCCTGTCTTTCATTAAACTGGTGATGCCTTGTACCCCTGTGCTCATATATGAAAGTGCTGTAGCAATCAAAGAAGTCATGCCTAACACATCTGATAGTATTTCCATGTTCATATGAAAGCTCTGAAAATCCTTGATAGTTTAGTAGATAGTTATGTGGGGGAGGAGTACTTTACTTTCACACTGAAGAGCTTATTGTTAATGAAGTAGGTATTAAAGGGACTGATTGTACATCTGCATTGCATCAATTTAGACATGGATAAGTGGGTAACCAAAACCTGCTGGACTTAGCTGAAAAATTAATTATTGTCTAAATGTCATATGCTGCCAATTCTATAACATAGAAAAGACTGAAAAAAAAATCTGAAAAAAAAAAGATTAAAAACTAGATATAGAGAAGCATTTTTATGTGGAGTAAGACTTTTAACCTACTACTCTTGTATTCCTTTAGTTTTGTTTATTCTCTTGATTATTTGCTTCAAAATCACCTCACCTGAGCAAATGTCATGTGGAATATCATATGGGTTAATCAGTAATAGCATGCAAACAGCTATTTCCTGTCTGGGCACGGTGCTTGAGTGTGCATTGCAGAATAGCTGTCAGGCCACTTTGGAAGCTTCCTTTTCTTAAATTTTTTCACTGAAAGATCAGGGTATATCCCCATCTCTAAACATAGTGAATGTTCTTCTATTAGAAAATTGAGTAAAAATAATTATTACATTTTCCTTCCTCCCTCACCCATTTCTTTCACTTATTATTTTAGATTCATGCTCTCTTCTCAGTAGTATTTTGGGGAAATCAAACTAGGTATGGGTAGGTAATTGAATTTGTATTGTGCTCTATCTGATCTTGAGTTTGGACATCTAATGTGATGGGGAATGTGGTAATCAGCAGAAAATTACAGGAGGGTAACCTGCAAGAATCTGTCTAGGTTGATTTGCTTATCTTCCAGAAATCACTAAAAGCAGGAGTGTTACCACAGGTTACAGATTTGTCATGACTTTTTTATTTCAGTAGAGAGAGCGAGTGGTTAAATCTGTATAAACTGAAAACTGCTTATGTTGATAGTTGCTGTCCTCTGTCATTTCCTTTCTGAAGGACCCAACATTTCTCCTTCCCAATCTTACCCATCTTCATGTTCAGCATCCCCATTCCTACCAGACTGTGTGTGAATGTGTGGGCCACAAAAGCCATGCTGTGCTTTGGGGAGGGAGGCAGTAGAGTTTCAGAGAGGTCAGTAGGAAGGAGATGATACTTGGGATTTCACTGTAGGCTGAGCTGAACCTGCAGCAAATTTGCAGGTGACCTTCTGCAACATCAGCTTCACCAGTGCCTGCCGGACTGCCCCTGGAACACCACTTTTCTCTAAGCCATCTTTTGGTTCCACTGTCTCTGGTAAATGTCTCCAGTGTGTGATTGACTTTCACATGCTGACAAAAAGCATTGTTGTACATCATCAAATCTGCCTTTGCTACTGAGCTTAGTATTGGCTAATGAACCAGAAGAACTTGTAGTTCCAGTATGAGCAGTTTGATGCTGCTGGTACTCTTTTCTTGTGGCTTTGTGTTTCCGCCCCCTCTGCCCTCCTGCCCTGGCCCTGCTCTGTCATTTGGGGTGGAGATTGTTTGTTTCTTTAACTGGCATATTATGATAATAGAATCAAGAGATAAGATTTAATCAAGGTACATAACATAAGTGCATAATAAAACAGTAAAACATGTAAATAAGAACCTATTGGTACCCTGGCTTTTTGAACTGCATTTCATGGTGTGTTTTCATATGATGTATGTGTAATGCTCTTGTTCTTGGTAGAACTTCTGAAGGAAAGGTTTTAAATTCCTCTTTTCTCATGCTAAAGGTTATGTTTCATGTTAAATAACAAAAGTGAAATGAGATTGCTATCTGCTGAATGAAGAATGAGATTGCATTCAGCCATTTTCTTTATATGTTATCTTATCAGTGTATGATTTTACTTATATACACTGGAATTAAGTATATCAATTATAACTCTCATTTATCACTGCCAGCAGCCATACTGTACATTTCAGAGCCCTCGTATAGACCGTTCCTTCTACAATCAACCAGCAGCTTGGACTGTTGGCTAACATACAGAGAGGCAGGATGAACGGGAGAAGAACAAAGCCAATCCAACCAGAGGCTTAGCAGCAAGAGCTCTAGGTTGTGTCCTGTTCCTCCTAAATTCCATGTAAAGCTCTTGTCTTGAACAAGCATGTTCCCTGTCCCATATGACAGAAAGGGATGTGGAAACAATTACTCAACATGAGTCATAAAAGAGATAAACCCTGAAAGATAGACAAAAAAATGTTTATCCTGTGCTGAGCCACATTAGCCCAAGGCTGTGAAGTCTTATTTCCATGTCATGCCCTGGTTCTGAACTGTTTGTCTGAAGCCCTTTTGCAGACAGCTGCTGAAAGTAAAAGGTCACAGTGCAGCAGCTTTAAAGAACCTGCTTCAGCCATAGAAAAGTCACCAAAAGAAACAGGAGTCCAGTCTGTCTAATTTGTTGTGAGAATTAACCTTCCTGGTGTAGCATCTTCAGTAGCACGAGGCTTTTGACAAGGTGACACCATGACATATTTCCCTCTTAGTTTAGTTGATTAAGAGAGTAACTATATTATGAAAGATTGTTTTTCCACCACTGCTATAAATGTAGTGATCTGAGCCCAGATTATTTTTTTTTCCTTTTCTTTTTTTTTTTCCTTACAAAATTAGTTAGCCTTGTTATCACTGTGGAGAATTAAGAAAAATTGCTAATCATTAAGGACATGTCAGCCTGTCCTGAAAATTGGAAAGATGTGTTGTTTTTTGTCCAAGGCTGAAAACATAGCAGAAGAGTGATTCTTTTTATTGCTTTCTGTGAGGCATCCTACCTTTAATTTGAAAGTATGACTAAGTCATTGTGGATTAGGCTTCCCACTCTTGACAGTTATTTGGAGAAGTTTTCTTTATGATGATAAAGAAAACTTACTGAGAGTCTTCTTTGTAATGTGTCAGTACCTAAGCAACCCACATGCTGTGTGCTTTCTGCTCTACTGTTGTGTATTCTGAAATCTCCAGGCTGGTAAAAAAAGCTTTTATCTTACTTAAAAGAAAGAAAAAAAGTTTCTGTTCCTAATCAAAAGGTTAAAAAAAGGTAACTAAGGATTGGATTAATTTTGCCTAAATGTATCCAAAATGTTAGTTAGCTAGGAACGTGCCTGATTGTTTAATGTGAGAAGATCTCCTTGCCTAATGGAAGTATCCAACATGTTTTCTGTATATTAGACACTGTATCCTCGTTTCCAACCATCTTGTGCCAAAGCACCATGAATAATCAAGAGAGAGAGCTTGGTTCTAGGAGATGACAGAGAATATTTAGGTTATGAATTGCCTCTCCCCACTGGCAGTGAAGGGAGCCTAGGGTTAGATTTCCGAAGCTCGGCAACAGAAGAATGTTTTTTGTGATGCTGGGAAGATCTTTTTCATCTAAAACCCAAGCAATTAAAGAGCTTTAGGTTAAATACAGATTTCTGTTCTTCCATATGGTGTTTGTTTGCAGAACTCTCACACTATGTTGTTAGACACAAATATAACTGTGCTAAGGCTTTGTTGGGCATATCATACATCCTGCAGAGGCTTTTATCTTTACTGTTTGACAAGGGTACTTTGGGCTTGATAAGAATTATTACTAGAGGTAAGTTTTTATTTCTAGATTCCTATAATCTTCTGGTTCGGTATTTTTATCTGTGAAGAAAATTCAGAGATGAAAGCCGATTATATGCATTTACACTGTGCTGTTGCATATGTTCAGCACAGTGTATGTTCATCTTTTCTTTGGAACCATCCTATTACCAGGAACTTACTATGAGCTCCAGAAGCTGAGCCTGACATGTACTTTTTCTAATAATGTATCTTCACAAAAAAACCAGTCATTACAATTAATGACTCTGCTTATGATGTTTCAATATCTAAGTAAAATCACGTTTCATTTTTTTAACTATATGAGTCAATGTCTATTAAAAAAAAAAGATAATACTGATCATAAGCTGAATGAAATTTTGGTTCTGTTGAGAAAGTTTCTTTAAACATAATAATGTAGCCACACTCAAATGTGATTTTGTTGTTTAAGAACAGTGGAACAAACATGGAAGATGATCAAAAGGTTGGAAGAGGTTGAATATATAGTTGTGAAATAGTAAGTGATACAAGGTGTGGTCTTGCTTCCACCCAAGCCAAGTTCCCATGTTGCAAGTCCTTTGTCCAGGTTTTAACTGAATTCTTAGTTGTGCTCCAAAGTTTTTACATAGATATTTACTGTAAAATGAGAGCCTGCATAATTATCATTTGCATTAAGCTTTAATATGTTTGTTAAATAGCACAGTTAATCCATAGGGATGGCCATTAATGTAGTAAGGAAAAGTGATACCTTTCCATCAATGTTTCAGCACTGCAAAATTCAGATTTTTTAATATTTTTTTTTTTTCTGTGAAACATGTTGATAAAGGAAACATCACAAAATTTTCACTGAAAATCATGTGAGGATTCAACTTCCTTTCTTTGCTAGCATTTCCCTGAGGTTGCCTATTTGCTTGGAATGTTCTGCTTTCTTAACTGTCTGAAATTAAAAAAAAACTAATAAAAAATTCCAAAATGTGTAGGATTATTTATAAGAAGTGCATATATATCTCTTCTTGAGCCCCAGCATGAATTTGAGGTTTTGAATATTTTCATCCTTTGGAAATATTCTGTTAAGGTATACTAAAATTTCACCTTTTTCATTAAGTATTCAAACAAAACTAGTAAGAACTTATATTTAAACATGTAGGAGTTTAGGAGATGATCAGAATGACAATATAGTCACTTTTGCAGCAAAATTACACTTTCCTGCCCAAAAGGCCAATAAACAAACCTGTTCAGGTCACTAGAAATGCTGTGCTTAACACCAACGTTATTTGCTAAGGTTCTTGGTCCTTTATTAATCTCTGAAGGCAGATTAGATGATAATCTGAATTTAAAATTTGAGTTTAATTTCCATTTATTTCTGAAAAAATTGAATTAAATCCGAAGAAGTCTCTCTAGCAATTAACACAAGCCTACTTTTTCTTATTTTTTACAGATAGTATCCACCACCATTTGAAAATTAGGTGCTCAGGGAGGGCACAGGTTTGAAGATCATTATGCTCAGTCATACAACTAGATCTTGAGTTAATGATGTTTTATAGGGAGAGATAAATCGTTGAGTCCCAAAACATTTTTTAAAAATACTCTTTTGCAGAGACTGTTTTTGCCCGTGTTTCTGTCTTTGCCTTTTTTTTTTTTTTTTCAAAAATTCCTTTTGATTTCTTATTAACAAACTTGTTAAATAAAAAGATTTCTAGTCACATTTCTTACACCAATATTTCTGGTTGTGGAAAACATCTGTCTGTGTTTGCCAAAAATATAAATTAACTAATCCTGGTATTTTATTTTCATAGTAAATGTCAATGAATAAACACTGCCACTTAATCGTAGTTTATAAAACTGCAAAGCAAGTGGTATTATAAGTATAATGATACAACAACAAACAATTGTTATTTAAGTATCAGTATCTCTTTTTCTCTTTTTAAAATGTTCCTTGACTTAAATCACTTTGCAGGTATTAATTTAATTTTAAAAATAAAACCAAAATAATAATCGTTAAGTATTTAATCTTTTCTCCATTCCAGGAGGAGGTATCTTGCTAGATTTGGTGACATAGGGTCAAAAGATAAACTGTAACCAATACCTCTGTTTATTTTTTTGACAATGTTAAATTAGCAACCCCTCAGACCTCTCGCAGAGAAGTACAACCTGAGTAATTGAACATGTCACTGGGGAGTATGCTTGGTTAAGCTGATTCCTATTATGTTGACTTGTCAGGGACCAATAATTAAAGCTGAAGAGGGATGCTCATTAGTGTCTACAAAATGATTCAAAGAGCAGAAAGGAAGAGTCCTTCAGGCACACCTGCTAAAAACTGACACTGTGTGGTGGGGTGAAGCCAACCGACCAGCTTGTTTATCTGATGGGTTAGTGGTACAGCTCTAACAAAGAGTAAATAAATTAAGAGACGGAAGTACATGTTGTTTGCATCAAGCTACAAAACTGTATTAGACACCTACCCTATAAGGTGTTTACCCTATCTGTAGTGTCTCTGCAGAATTGTATTTTTAGCATTACTGTATAAGACATACAGCAGTATGTCTTTGAATGGCTTTCTCCTCAATCCCTGAGTAATCATTTCAGTCATTTTAGCTGGAAGCATCATAATATTAATAATCTCTCTGCTTTGAACTCTCAAGGGTCTGCTTGGATAACCTCTGGGAGTTATAGTGCTTTTGATGATAAATGTGCTTATTAGCATGCATTTTTCACACTTGCTCTTTAAAAAATAAAGTGGTGGTTTGTTGTTTTTTAATTCCCACCACCTATGCAATTGACCGTAATGCATTAATTTCTGTGAAAAACCAAACAGGAAAACGCTTTGAATGAGGCTTTCTTGAAATGATACTGCTTATCAGAGCAGGGAAACAATATTTGCGTAGCAATGCTGTGTTATTACCTAGAATTAATAACCTCAAATTTGTATGGAATTGCGACCTTTTGGGGGCTTGAGCTGGGATAATATTGCAGACTTTCTTCTTCCACAATATGAATCATATGAGAAACTCAGTTTTCACTGACACTCAGAGTAATAAAATAAACCCACACAACTTAGAAATAAATGTAGACAAAACCGCTTTAACTATGAAGAACCCTGTGAAACTGGTTATGAAAGCTCAATGTGTAACGGAAAACTGAGGATGTGGCAAGTTTCTTGATGAATAATTTGTTTTTGTTCTTTCAGGTTATCTGTAAAATATTTTTGTCATACATTTTAACATGCACCCTTCTTCATTGAAAGCTGTCACAGATCACAGACACTGGGGGCTGACAGAAAAACATTGGAAAAGAAAATATTTTTATCAAAAAGCTTCTTCTTTTACATATCCAGGACAGCTATTGAAGTTAGAAGGACGTTGCTCCTGCAAAGTTTGTCTATTCTGAGATCCGTTTGCTTTCAGGCTGTGTGGATAGTACAGTTTTCTTGTCCCAGGAACCATCTTAAAACTGAGATAGACTTACTCTTCAAAAATGCCCATGAAATAAAAAGTGAAACATGTAGGAATTCTGAGCATCGCCATTTGTAAACTTCAGGTCTGCTGGAAGGAGTGAAACTTATGTTCTGTTTTTTTCTATGTTCCTTGTCATCTCTCTTTGAGTTATAAATTGGAGTACCATCGAATCAATTTTTAATAATTTTATTAATCAGCATAATCTGTATTAATATAGCACTTTTTTAGTTCAGTGCCACTTGTCAGTAATTTGACAGAGTGAATTTTGCATCAGGAACAAAAAAGTTGTGATCAAGTAATCAGCTTTCAAAAGTAACTTAAAAGGATCAGACTCCTAAATATAAATATCATCACAAATTCTACACTTATTTCTGACTCAGATCACGAGACTGGAGAGAGGCCTGTGACTTTTGGACCACATTTTCTTTCATATTCACCATTTTGTTGCTAGTAAGATAAGCTGTCTTGGGAAATGAATCAGTACTTCTGGGTTGCTCATTTGGCAGCTCAGTGCAGTGAGCTGCTCTCATTGTCAACACAATACAAAACCATATTTATTTGTTTCCAAAGACTTCATGGTAGCTTACTTGCAGAACTGTATTTCATGTTAAGCGTGTAAGCCAGAGTGTCCATGTGAGAATACAGACATTCCTTAAGTAGCATTTTTCAAATTGGTTTACTGAAGCGTATGCTAATGCAAAGTTTGTAAGTAATCCTTAGGCGTGAATATTGTAAAACTCTAGTGATTAAATTTGCCATGGGTCAGTAAATGGCTGGCAGTGTGCTGTTGTGGTGTGGAGGGAGCACCTCTGAAACTCAGGAAATGCAGCCAAAGAGAACATAACGGGTATCTTGGGCATCTGAGAAGGGCTGCTCAGGGTGCGCCTGTGTGTGACGTTGCTCTTGCAAAACAAAATGAGACAGTGGTATGTAATTGAATGAGTTTTGAATAATATAAATTAAGAGATGGGATTGAATTGAAAAAATTGAGATATTATGGAGAAAGAGCAGAAAGCAGCAGGGTATCTTAATACAGACAGATGCAGAAAGTCCTACCAACTTAGTTCCCAGCACAGGACCAAGTGGTGTGGAAAACGGGCACTGCCAGCAGTGATTGGCTGGGAGATGGGGGCTGATGCAACCTCTCAGGGGTCAATTGAATCAAATTGATTTAAATCAGCTGATGAACTAGATCAGTTGTACTGAATTGAAGCAAAGGCCTAAAAGAGAGAAATATAAAAGAGAAGCAAATATGTTATGGGATACAATTGGAGTAGATGATCATAACTAAGTCAGTAGATTTTTTTTTCTACCAATTTAGGATGAGATAGGGTGGGGTGAATGAATACGAGGTGCAGCTGAATGAGTTTTTCATTCATTAGCCTGTTCTATCCTATTGGATTCCTAGTTCACAAGGCAATCACAATGGAAGGGATTAAGGTCACTGACCTTAATTTAGGTTAAGTCTGAAAAAAAATCTTGAACATGTGTTCCTAGGGCAGAGTTTACTTGCCTGAAAAATTTCCTTGTTAATGGATTTTTGATGTGGGTGGGGACAATCATAATTTATGAACTACAGCTTTTTAAATAATTGCCTTTTCTGTCTTGTCTACAGAGGAGCGACATTAGCTTTTGCAGTTGCTTTGTTTATCAGCAGTGTCTCACAGTCTTTGCCCTGGAGACTATAACAAGCCTGGGTAGAGATAGTATCCTTGTTCTTTTCTCTGCAGTAACTGCTCAGTCCATTTAAAGATAATAGGCCATGCCCAGCATGACCAATAAAAAAGGAAAACGGCATTTATCTTGCTGGCTTCCTCTGATAGCGTTTAGGACCATGCTCTCTGCTTGATCCATGGGCTCAACTCCCTGAACGGTCTATGGGGAGTAAAACATTCAACAACACCTTTGTAACACAGAGATCCATTGTCCATTTGTGCTCTGTGGCCTCAGTCTTTCTCTAAAAGTGTTTCCACTTGTCTTACTTAACAGTGTAAAAATAATCCAGCTTTCTCTGCAGCCCTTTCAGGGGACAAAATGACTGTAATGGAAATAAATTGAAATGCAATTAGCCTTCTCTACAGTGTGGCTTCATATGTTTGATCACAAATAGCTTAAAATCCAAATCCAGGCCTCCTTCTCCTGCCCCAACCCCCCTCTCCCCCCCCAGCACTGGCTCTATTGCATCATGTTTTGTTAGTTAGAGAACTACTAACATTTCTAAATAAATCCATTTTAAAAAAATAAATAAAAATTAAGGGACAACGAGAAAAGAGCCACAGTATTTATTATTCAGTGAGGAAAATATCTTGCAGAGAGGAACAGAAATTTAGAGTGTTATCTGCTTATCTTAACAACAAGGAAACTGAAAGTTGAATTGATTAATGGCATTAAAGTATCTTCACAGGAAGAAAATACTGAGTACTAATAGCCACCACTCTTCTCTGCTTGTTCTGAAAGTAAAGAAAAAAGCCAGTAGTGTTGAAAGTCAAAATTAAATGCATTCAAATGAGAAGTAAGGGATATGTTTCAGTAGTGATGACTAGTGCCCATTGAAAAAGTACGGTTGGAATGGGAAAGCGGGTGTCCGTTTTTTGATACTTGAGATTAAGACTGAATGCCTGTCTGCAAGAAATCTGACAAATATAACGTATTGGACTCACTACAGAGACCATTATGTGAAATGTAATCCCTCACTTAATACAGAAATCTACCCTAAATGATCTGATATTTTCAGGGCTTTAACTTTATGGAGTTAAGCCCACTCTGCCCTCTGGCAGGTAGTGTGGGTGTCAGAATCACAGCAAATCAGATTTATGCTCACCTGCAAGACAGCTGAATCTGGCCCTTGGAGTTCTGATTACTATGCATACAGTACACAATATTACAATTGTTTGTAGGAAATAAATCTAAGAAGTCCAAATGTGTATAAACAAAAGACTCTAATTGAAACCATCATTGAATGTCCAAGATTATAAACAAAAGATGCATTGTATTGGTTTGGCATATAATGAATTATAAGGTAAGAGCAATAATTAATATCACTGGTTATGAAGGACCTGTTGTTTTGTACTTTTAAACAGTGAGTTAGGTCAGAAACAGGCAAAGTAGATCTTAGTGGAAGAGGAATCTCTGAGTATGGATAACACTTTTTTAGAAATCTTTAAAAAAAAATTAAAAATTCTGGTAGCGCGGAGAGTGTGCTAGGTTCTGTACAGTCCTTAAAGAAAGCTGCATCCTGCCCATTTAGTATCTGATTTACTTCAGTTTTATTGCCCATTGTTGGCATTATATCAAACATTTCCTTAGTAGGCCCCAGCACTTATATGAAGCTGTGCCAAGGTTATTCTGTATGTAATCCAGAAAGCCTTTTTCTGCTGCAGGGAAATCACTGAGTTAAGGGAATGATTATTGCATTGTGTTCTGTTGTTGTTAGTTTTTCTTCAACAGATTTAAATTACCCTATCTTAGCTTTATTAGTATTGTTGTCTGTTGTGCTTCATAATCAGAGCAACACAGCAAACAGTTCATTCAGCCTTCGGGAAAATTGAAACACAGCATGTAAATAGATACAGTTGATAAGAAAGGAAGCAGAAGAGAAGTGTACTGAGGAAGGATGGGGGAAATGAGGGATCAAGAATAGGGCGAATAGGTGAAGAGGATTGTCGACTCAGAAAGGAGAGTAAAATGTTAAGAGGCGTTAGCAGGAAGGAACTGAATAGTTATGACACATACAGACTAAATCCCAAAAGGACAAATTGTGATCTGCCAAGAGAGGAAGAGAGAAAGAATAGAACAGCAAAGTGAGTGATTGAATACATTAAACTATACAAGCTTATATTTAACCAAAAGATAGCTTGAAAATAGGTTATAAACACAAGGCACGTTTATACTGCAAATTGCGATAAATTTATTTTGGAGACATGTTTGGAATAGATGCCAAAATTCATTTTCTTCTCCTTTTCTGTGGATTCAGGTATTTTTTTTTAATTTTTTTTTTCAATTTGCCTGTTTGCTTTTTGCACTGGATGATCAAATTAGTGTTTCAGTCAATAGCCACAACTTTCACTGGGCATGGCTACCTTTTCAACATGCCATCATTTGGGAAACACAGCTCATAAAAACACATTGCTCAGGTTGACCAAGAGGCAACTATGAATAGCATAATCAGTCCTCTTCTCTGAACGAACCTGTGAGGTGCTACCAACTTGTATGAGAACGCAAATTTGAGTATGTTGCTGGGGAAACTGAGTATATAACTGAAAAAATGTACTGATTTTTTATTTTCATATTGATATATTCATTATGATTGAAGACAATGTAAAAGGAAAATTCACTGCAGTTTCCTGAGTACAATGACAGAGGTGACAGAATAGCCCCACTGAAGTCAATGAAGTCCTTATTTGCAAAGTATCGAACATTCCATCTGTAGATTGTGTAGGTGAAATGGGCCACACATCTGGATCTAGTTTGGTTATGAGACTTATGTTTGTATCAAACATCTAAAAAAATTGAAATTGCCATTTAGAGAAGATGTTGCTAAAACCTGATAAAATTTGGAATAGTTACCTGACAAGAAAAAAAATGGGAAATTAAAAATAGCATGTTTTTCCTGCAGTGACAGCTTTAAATTAGACTGCTTGAAAATCAGAACTATCCCTAGTTATGGAAATAGCACAAATCTAACCTTACTTCTGACTCAGATCTATGAACAGGGTGAAGACCAGGTAGTAAAGCTGCTGTTATTTAGAAGTATGAATGCCAAGTCCCCCTTGACTGTCTCACTGCTTCAAGCAAACCTTCAAGTAAAAGCATTGCAGAAAACAGAATTTGGACCAATAAATAAGCTGGCCTGCTTATTTTGCTGGATAGCTATGAACTCTGTAGCCCTGAAATAATAACACTGCTCTTCATCTGCTATATTAGTAACAGTACATTATTAGAAAAACTACATTTCCAGGTGGTATGCACTGAAGTTATTACAAGACTAATTTTAGGATTACGAACACCCCCTTTCAGTCTCCGCTTGAATATCACCTCAGGGAGTTGCAGTTCTCATTTTCTTGCAGTCACTCTGCCTTTAACATTTTCAAATCATGGGAAGATTTTCTTCTATGCAAAACTCCTGCACTGCAGAGCATAAATGCATTACAATTAGTGACTGGCAAATGCCATGGCCATCGGCTCAGTTTGCCGAAGTTCCCCAAAGCTGAGATGTTTAGCTAAGCTACCCAAACCTCTCTTGAACCTGCAGGATGTGCCAGAAATAACCACAAGAACAAGCTTTCCTACAGCGTATCAGAGCTGCTTCTTATGACCACAAGTTAGAACCAGAAATTAGGGAGAGAGACAGAGAGGTAATAGGAATAACCCTTTAAAATAACTTCTTCTTTTTGAACCTCAACTAAAAATTCATTTTGGGTTTAGTTCCAGTTTTGGTTGAAATTTAAGTTGACTTTTGTTTATCCAAAAGACTTTTTGACTATCATAGAGTATAACTGAATTAAATTCTAAGTCAAATTACTTGGTGTCATTTACTGTGCATGTGTTTTTGATGGATTTTACTTAGTAAAGCACTATATGTCCTTTTTCTAGCATTAACTAATCCTCACAACATCCCTGTGAGGCTGATAAGTAATATCCTCATTTTACAGTCAGAGATAGAAAGGTTATGTGACCTGCCAAAGTACACAGAATATAATCAGTATCAGAACTGGCAGTAATACTTCAGAGTTCCTAGTTACTAATCCTACTCTGGAAAATATATAGGTTATTCATTGTGTATGTAATCTACACTTTGATTCAATAAAACTTTTTCTTCCTGTGTGTAAATCTCCGGTTTCTATTCAAGGGCTGCGTATGACAGACTCAGAAGTTTTTCCTACTGCAAGCTGTATATAAATATAAATCAATGATCAAATGCAGGTTAAAAAAATAAAAAAAAAAAGCTTCTTTCAAAAGAAATATCAAAGTCATGGGAAATTTGCTTTGGAGTAAAATGACTCTGGGTTTACATAGGCTGATGAATTACTACACGTTCATCATACTGCCAGCTGATCCTCCTGGTTTTCAATACCTCGCTATGCCCTTTTTAAGTAGGTTCCCCTAAAGACACTGAAAAATAACATCTTTCTTTAAATTTTATGCATGTCTTTTTCCATAAAGTCATTAATTTTCTTTCTGTCCTTGAAACAGAAAGAAAGTACCTTTCTCCATCTTTTGGCAATAAAACTAATTTCCAAATTGTTTTACATTTTGTTTCTTAAAAAAGTTTAAAAAAAACTTATCTATGATCTCTGTGTATGTTTGACAGTCTGACTTATGTTATCGCCCACAAACAAGGGTAATGATCCCCAGCAGGTTCCCTGGTAAGTAGTGTGAATTTTGCAGTTAACCCTCATAGAAGGTACCCCTGTACATAAGGTAGCTCTAAAAAAGACAGAAAGTGCTGTGTGGGAACCTAATTAGATGTTGTATTGACTGTTTAACTTGTGGAACTGCCCACCTGTTCTCATAGTGTTTTCCATGACACTAAAGCCACCTGAAGACACTCCCATCCCAACCACTTACTCCACTTCCCTGCCTGCCCTCTGCTGCAGCAACCCGGTGGTTTTTGAGGCTTTGTTGAGTATTGGATCCTTGAAATGATCTGGACAAAAAATAAACCTCCCCCTAATCTGCCTCTTCCTTTCTGTCTCCACCCAGAGAACCCCCCCAGCAGCAATCCTTTGATTATTTGAAGGCAGATTGTTTTGGTGATTCAGGTAGAGTGTAGCCCTAACATCCGATTGATGATAACTGAGGACCAGCAGATTATGGAATACAGAAGAAACAGGACATTCAGAGCTTTATATGGCAAACAAAGAAGGAGAACTTTTAGAAGTATTTTCACCTAAATTATATCTGGAGCTTCAGGAAATGTTTCATGGTTATATGAATTCAATTTGAATTTTTACAGTACCCCAGAGACTGTCGTTTGCAGCTTTAGGTCCTATCAGCCCTGATTTTGCACAACTCAGGATGTAAAATCTTTCCAGTAACAGAATCCTACAAAGGTAAAACCTGAGGTAATAGAGCAGTGGATGCGTAACTGTAAGCAAGTGTCCAGAGCTACCGACTTCTGGTAAAACCTGGTATGTGTTTAGGTACTTTAAAAATGTTTTGGCTTCATGTTTTTTTCTTTTTTTTTCTTCCTTTTTTTTCCAAAACTGAGTGTAACTTTTGTTTTATGAAGCGATATTTTAAATATAGAGAATATTTCCTGGCATTTGTGGCAAGTCTAATTTTAGGCCTTGACCACTTAACTACCATCTTAATTGCTTTCCTTTTAATAGAACATAGAAACAGCATGGGCTTTATTTTCTGCATCATCAAAGCACTGCGCCTTCCGACAGAAACAGTGTCTAGTCTGCAACAGGCCAAATGCATCCCCCTGATAGTCCATCTGCTGAATTTTACAGCCAGGAGGAATTTCATCAACTATAGATAAACAATATTTTATGAAAAGAAACCTTTTCTTTTTTTCCTAACGCTGGCTTGGTCACTAGGCCTTTGAAGTAAATAAAAAAATGCTATTGGCTTTAATAGACCCTATGTAAAGCCCAAACCAAATGTGCTCCATTTGCTGGTAATACCTGGGGGTTTTTAATGATGCAAATTAAAAATAAAATAAAATTAATTTAAAAGAAGTCATTTAACTAGTTAGTATAAAGTCAAAATGTTATAAATTAGGGAATACCACTTGGTTACTGAAACAAGTCCCATTTCAGTTAGGGATCAGGAGTTGCATTTTATTCAATAATGGATGCCTCTTTTAAAAATCAGAAATAATGATAGTGATTAGTTAACAGTAGCAAATAAAACATGCATTTAAAATTAACCTGACAGGGCATTTTTGTGTCACACTGACTGCTGTGTACAGTCCATTCTTTTAAAAATTCAAGGAAGCTTATTTGAATTGTAAATGGGCAACACATTCATGCTGAAGTCTTATTGTGTGATAGTGTGACAAATTACGAATGGAATATTGGCCAGGCTTCCATTTCTTGCATTTCTTTTCTAGTTTCTGCCACTATTATCATTAATCTGTTTTACAGAAGCTCTATAGCGGATGGTTCTGGACATGGAAAGTACATTAAGTTTCATTGTTGGCTATAGCAGGACTCCGTGTGGCTTCAGTGACCTGTGACTTCTCCTATTGGTTGTAATTCAGTACAGTTGCTACTAGTTTTGTGTCCTGCTGTGTGTGGACTTAAGAGATTCTGGCATACTTTATGCCTGACGGCTCATTTCATAAGTATTGGATTACAGAGCTTTTGCTAAATTGTGTTAAGAATATTTTAAGAAATGGTGCTGGAATGCAGTCCTTAAAAAAATAATATTGTATACAAGTAAATCTTACAGAAGCTGTTATCAGAAGTAAAGTGAATTCTCCTTTTTAAGTCCTGAGTGAACTTGCAAGAATGTTGGAGATGATTAAACGCAGTGATGTCATGTGCTACGAGGCATTGTTTAACTCCTTTGCAATTTAAGATTTAATGTTTTATCCAAGGCAAAAGAAACAGCAAGTTACTCCAGCATATCTTAGTTTCCTGCAAACACAGGCATAGCAGTGGGGGTGTTCCTCCCCTGGGCTGATTGTGCTGGTGCAAAGGTCAGAAAAACAGGGACTGGTGCTTAGGATGCAATTTAAGGAGGGACTCGGAGGGTAGGTGATGGTGTAGTAAGAGAGAGAAAGAAAGAGAGAAGAATCTTGGAAGAATTTTAAAAGAGAGTGAATTGATTACTGACAGCAACTTCTCTCACCTCCTGCCTTTCATATTAGTTCATTTTACTTCTACTCCCTTCACAATGATCTCCTACTATCAGACATTTCCTACTAGAGCTTAAATTGACAAATTTATGCCAACTCACTGCAGTTTTGCAATATGCTCTGTGAATCACGAAGGAAATAAGCTTCTGGCTATTTCTGGCTTAAATTTCTTTTGTTGTATGTGCTTGTAATGGTATCTCTGCTTTCTTTTACATTTCTCTGGCACTTCGCAAGCTGTTCAACCCCAATGTTCTGTGCCTTTGCTTATGTATTCTCTCAGACTTCTGGTTTGGGATTTGTGGGCTATGAAATTCATGCCATAGTTTTACATATAGGCAAAGATGCTTTTTTTGGTCTTTTTGCATAGTGTCATGTTCCGTTCTGGCAGTTGGAGGCCTGGCAGCTGGAGGAGCAAAAGACAGGTCTGAAACTGCCATCTATTCAATATAAAGCATTTAGCCAGTGTAGTTGGTCTGGGCTCTTCTTGTGGTCAGTGAAAGAAGGGTGATGGGTGGTACTTTTGGGGAAGGATGTTCACCTGCCTGATGTCTGTATAAGGCTCTGAAATTGCCTTTCCTTCCTCAATGACCAAAGCACTTGGAAAGGCCATATCACTTAAAAGCCACAAATAAGGTGGAGTGAATGAAGATCAAATACAAACGTAAAGTGTATGCATCCTTAATGCCTGAACTGTCTTCCGACAAACAGTATTTCTTCTTCAGATGCCAAGCACACTGATCAATAAGACTGACGGTGAGAGTAGAAGAACCAAAAGAGTGATAAATTTAATACTTTGCTCTGTCTTCAAACTGATTCTGAGTCATTTAACGTACCTGTGCATCAGTTTATCCAGCTAGAAACTGAACGTTTTTCTTGCAGTTCTCCCAGACTTTTCACTCTGCTATGGAAAGCACCAAAGAAATACAAAGTACTTTTTCATATCCTCACAAATGAAAATTGCCAGCCTCGGAGGCCTGCTAATTTAGACAAATTTAGAAACTGGCCTAGCACAGCCCAATGTAGCTTAATTTGCAGATAATCAATGTTTAGTAGTTATTTTCCTTTGACTAGGCTGTCTCTTGAAAATGCTGCATGTTTGCTTGTCACTCTTCCAAGATTTGTACCGCTTTGGTTTTTTCCTACCCTGCTTATTGAACAAAGACAAGGAAGTATCCAATAGATTAAAGTGAAGCCTAGTAACATGGTTCAGCAGACTAATACTTTAATCTGTGAGACCCCAAGATCAAGTGGACTCAATTTCAAGTCTTGCCACTATTAATTTATCCATTAGTAACATTGCAGGTACTGAAAGCCTGGAGTCTGCAGGTGTTTGCTGTTGGAGAAGTGAGCAGCACCTTCACTCTCCTGTAATGCAGTCTTTAATGCAAAAAGACACCTGCTTGATTTAAGGCAAGTCTGTTAAAATAAGCCTGCCCCAGCAGATCATGAGGCTGATCATTTCTAGGGTTTCAGGAAATGTAATTTTGCAGCCGGTGTAAGACTAACTGGCTGATGTTGCTCAATATCACAATGTTTTGTATAATTCTAATATTTCAATGGGATGCACTTAGGTTTAGGGTGTTCGCTAAACGTTCACTTTAAGAGAGTCTCTTGAGTCACCTTTTAAATAAACTTAGGTCAGAGTTCCTTCAAAATTAATTGACTGCTCAGTTTCGCAGCATGTCAGATGGGCAAAAACCGAACTCCTAAAAGATTACAGATAGACCTATAAGAGATTGAAACAGCAAAGTAAACCCAAAAATGCTTGCGTGGCTATAGCGTGCTTCTTTTGTAAATTCCTTTGAACTGTGTTTGCTAGACCCTATTTTTACCTTCTTTAAGTTTTTGCCTGATTAGTGACCAAAATGCCTGAACATATGAGTGCTTCCGTGTATATATTTAAACATACATTTTAGCACCTACTGCTTGAATCTGTTGCTTTTCTATGTGTCATGTCTCCGTTAAGACATGCACTTGGTGTCTTCTGCATGTCTGTAGTGTGTGTGTACAGTGAGATAACTGCAGGAAGTCTGCATAATGGAAAACATTAGCTTTTGATGGACATTTTGTTTCCTTTTCTGAGTCCCTTCCAAGGCTTCCCAAATAATTATTTGGCTATTCACAATTCTTGTTCATAAGCAGATGCAGTAATACTTATCTGTTTAATAATATACAATATTATTCTTTTGGGGAAAATATATGTTTGAAATACTTTGAAAAGAAATAAACAACAAGGCTTGTAATTAAGTGTTGCTGTTTTAAGTAGAATTGGTTTCAACTATCAGCAGTCTGTCCTTCTCCTCAGCCTTTAGGAGACTGCTGCACATGATGAAAAGTTTAACTTGTCAAGTATAAATTTAGATGTAGAGTCCGGAATATCGAACTCCATGAGTGATAATTATCAGCACCTGGAAATAATTTGTACCAGAGAGTTAAGAAATGAGTTTTCCCTTTCTACAGATAGGGAGTTTTTAACCTCCCAATCACTGGAATACTCCCTGGGGCTTACAGTGACATGGCTTGTGGTTCATTCCCACTAGTAAACATGGCACCAAGCAATTAGATTGTCATTAGAAGATGAACATTAGCTTTGTAAAATAGGATTAAGAATACACTGAGAACAAATGATCAGCTAATGTATGCAGTTCCTAAGTAACACTGTACATGCAGGCTCTGGTGCAGAGCCCATTGAAGGTGAATGAATTGCCTTCCACCAGCTTTCAATAGCCACTGGCTAAGGTTCAGACCCTGGTTTTCATTTAATTTTATAGCATTCATTCTCCAGAACTATGGAAACCTCATAACTGGATAAAAGTTGCTTCTCCTCCAAAGTGTAAAATAGCAGGATGTTCTGCTGGAAACTCTACAAGGACAAGAATTAATTTATTCTTCTGACCTGTGGGCAGGCTGCCCCTGAAACACGCTCTTCCACTCTTCTTATCTGTGTGTAGATATCATCTGAGCAATTTCTCCTGTATCTACAAGGCTGCATCATTATTGCCTAGTTAAGTATAATTTTTTCCTAATGTTTTAAGATTAGCTTAGGAAAGAAAAGGCACTACCAGAACAGAGGATACATATGCATTTTCTTGGTGAGGCCAGCAATATCACAAAACAGATCAGAAATATCGTTCAAAGGTGTTTGGTTTTAAAATTGCAAAAAAGAGTTAATGTCTAGGAAATGGAGAAAAAATGTAATAAAGTTTCATGTATACATGGTTCAGATAAGTTAAATATGTAGTAGATATTGTCATAAGTATTAAATATTTTCTTATAAATTTCTAGAGTGCAAGAAATAACGTTAATAGTATTTTTAATTATTTAATAAAATTTTATAAGCCATTTGTGAAAGGATTCTAATGTGATCAACAAACAAGGGTCCACAACAAGATAGGCATTTTAGGTAAGGTATTTATTCTATGAAAGTAGATAAGAAAAGAAAAGAAGAATTGAAGGAGGAAATAAAGTCTATCTCTTGAAGAGTGCTTGTCAGTGCTCAGTTGAAAGTAAACGAATTAATCCAATATTTCATTCTCTGAGAATGATGAGTTACGTAGAATAACTAAATTATGAGCTTTTAATTGCTGCTTTCTTTAGTCTATTTTATGAACATTTCATATAATTATGTTTATTAGATAGTATAGATTTAGCTTAATCTAGGAAGTATATAATAGAAATATAATTATAGACAAGAAAAATGGATATTAAACTTATGTAATTTTCTTTTATTGTACTGTTTCTGCAATTAAACTCTACTGAAATTATTTGAGTTCAGAATTTCATCCGTTTTAATGGGTTTGAGTTATTAAACATCTGCCGGATTAGGACCATCATATATAATTTTAGAATGAGACCCATAAACATCAGAGTAAGTACTAATTTGAATACAGTTTTTCATATGCTAAAGTATTTGGATGAATAGGCATTATAGGAAGATTGTAAATTTGTGTACCTGGGTTTCAGAAGCATTGAGTACTACGATCACGTAGTGGTAGATATGCATTGTATTTTACAGCTCTCATTAAATTGTTACTGGGAAGTAATTGGAAAAAGGTGGCATGTACTTTTCTTCACAAGATGTCTTTTCTTTTCATGTGATTCTGTCCGAATTAGTTTGGGATTGTATGGCTTGGACAGTTTCTGAAATATTTCTGTTGCTCATTTGCCAAACACATCTCCCTCTTGGTTTCTTTCTTTCTTTCTTTCTTTCTTTCTTTCTTTCTTTCTTTCTTTCTTTCTTTCTTTCTTTCTTTCTTTCTTTCCTTTTTTATTTTATTTTTTTTTTTATATTTTTCTTTCTTTCTTTCTTTCTTTCTTTCTTTCTTTCTTTCTTTTTTTCTTTCTTCTTTCTTTTCTTTCTTTCCTTTTTTATTTTATTTTTTTTTTATATTTAAGGGGGAAAAACAGGGGGAGGGAAAAAGAAAAGGGAGTGTGGGAAGGCATGAATGAGAGACTGAATTTGGGAGTGATCTTTCTCTTGTTACATGATGTGAAGCATGTGTGGGAAATGTTTTCATCTTCAGAAGTCATTTGCCCCATGCAGAGAATGCTTGAAATGAAAATAACTTCCCAAATTAAAATAGAATGTGTAGTTTTTTATTTACAGACACACAGAGACATAGTCATTCATACACACACAGAGTAGTACTTAATAGGGAATGCATTTTATTTGATCTTCTTTTCTTGATAAATGTCACATTTGTAAGATGCTATTTGATAAACTTTCATGCTGAATTATTTTATTTCATCAAAAACATTTGTGGTTTTATTCCACTGTATGAATTCATCCTTGTTCACTATATATGGATTGCGTATTTCATAAAATCTCACCTCCTGCACCTCTGTTATGTTAAAATGTAACAAGGAATCGACTGGGTCACCCTCCTCCTCTATGGGATCACAATTACCATCATTTTCAATCAGTCTTAATAATTCCATCTTGGGTTTTTGTTTTACTTTCGTTTTAACTAGTGTTTCTTGCATCTGGATGAATATTTTCTTCTGTTACTATTATTTGTAAAACTGGGAAGCAAATAGTTTCAGCCAAAGCTTTTAGCATCCTGTGAATGGGACTGGAAGCTTGGAGGCCTCATGTCCCACATCTTCAGGCTGGGCTTTCTGGCTGGGCTAGATATTTCCTTACAGCATCACTAAGATGTGTCATGGGACCAGTAGTCCTGCTATTTTTGGAAGCCATTTAATGTCTGATGTAATCCACTGACAAATGTCCACTTTGGCTATTTTCAGCTGTCCCTGTTTCTTTAATTAATATTGCTGTAAAGTCACACCTCAACTTCTTCAATTGTTCTCTGGCTTTCCACACTGCAGAGATGCTTGTTTGTGTGACAGTCTGACCACTGACGTTCACTGTGTGCCATTTCCACTACTTTAAATCCACAGGCTTCCTATCTCTGTCTCTCCAGGCTCCTCATTGACTTTGGAGGTGGAGGAGGGAAGAGAAGGGGAAAAAAAGGTACCTTAATAAATACTGAATGTAAAAGTTAGTCTTCAGTGAAACAAAATATTCCTAGATTTAATAATAAACTTCAGTAACTAACAGTATGTGGAGCGTTATCTCTGTGTTTTATAGTTATTGTATTTAAGCTTTTTCAGGCAAAGCTGTAGATCCCTTTTTTTTTCCCAAAGCAAAGCTTGGTATGTTAAAAGTAAATACAATGGTATATGCTTATTATCTTGTAACCCTATCAAATCTGGCTGAAGGTTCAGGTTTTCTGTACAGAGCAAGGAGATAACTTCAAACGCTCAAATAGTTTGTAGTTTGGAGAAGCAGTCAACTGAGAGAACTTAAAGATCAAAGCCAGAATATCTGATTTTAATGATGCAGAACATATGCTTCACCAAAAACCTTTTGGATTAAAAAAGTTAATGTAATCAAAGAGAACTGAACTCTTTGTTTGGATCTAAGAGCTGTGTGTTGAAGCATTAGGCACAATATCTTACAGAGTGATGTTACTGTAGTTGTGTATAAGAAGTGAGTTAAAGCAAAGTTAAGAGACTAGTGAACCTGGCGCTAGGAAACTTTTGTTTTGAAGATCGAAAATATTTTTGTTGAAGAGCCCTTAAGAATCTTGAATAGAACTGTTTTGATGAAGAGACTGCGGATGCGGATAGACATAAAAAGCAAGATTGTTCTCTGGGAACTTGATTAGCCTTATTCAATAACTGAGAATCCAGGAAGTTCCTCTGGAGAGTTTTTGATTTACAGTGAATGCAAGAAAGGACCAGATAAAGGAACACAGACATATCTGCAAGAGGGAAAAAAGTGCCTAAGGGTGGAAAAGTTTCCTTTCATTGCGGTTTGATAAAGGGAGATAATGTAGTCCCCATGCTTGGACAGAACAGTGTTGATAAGATCAAATTAATGGGTGAAAAAAGATATTAACTGAATTATGAGTTTAAAGAGAAAAAAATTACTGGACAAGGACGAGAGCTGAAAATTCATTTTTTGCAGTAGCTTCTCAGGGTCTTTTCTAAAGTCCCCTGAAATCAATGGGAGCTATTCCGTTGATGGCAGTGAGTTTGGATGAGACCCTGTAGGAAAATACAAAACACATTTGAAAATAAAGAGCTATCAACAATAACACACACAGTGATTGGTTATATGTGTATCTATCTATATTTATCTATATATCTAAAGTATTGTATGTGCATGTTTAGCATTATTTTGATTTTTGTTTTTAAACTTTAAACATACTCTGGAAGTTTGTCACATTTGTCAGTTGTCAGAAACAACCAGCTCTTATCAATGTAAGAGTTTACATTTTTTTTCTTGCCACAACAGGCATCTGTTTTTCTGATAGCTCTCATTTCTTATTTCTTGTGACATTGCCATTTTACTCTTTTTGTCTCTGTTTTTCACTCTTTCTGACATGCCTTATGAGAAGAAAGGACTGATCCCCCTCCTTCTCCCCCTTTCCTAAAGCTAATAAAGATAACTGTTTAGGTTGATCTTCCTCCCCTCAGCCCTTGTTGTTAAATTTTGATCAAGACCAGTCTCAGAGTAGTGTAAATGGCCAGAGCTCCATTTGCCTTGACAAAAGTAGGAGGATATATATGTATGAATTCTTATATATATATATATATATAAAAGAAGTTCAAATCTGAACCTCTTTACTTATATGAATGGAAGCTGTATTTGTTATGCTACCACTAGTTTCTTTTTATGTGACATCAGATTTATTCTGTAGCTATAGAAGCTCACCAAAGCCAGTCAGACAGAAAGCTAGTCAAGGCAATTAGAAATATTCAGCACATTTTTATTGAAGCATTTTGTGGATGCAAGTTGACTTCTGGATAGACTTCAGGAGAAGTTTTTTCCCCTCTGTAATGTGACTTTCAAGGTTAGAGTGGTGAAACCACCATAAGCCTTTTTTTACATTCTCTGGGTCATTCTGCATCTGATCTTTTGAGCCGTCCTTGCCTTTAACTTACCTGGTTTGTGAACAAGCTGAAGTGAGACAAAAAGATAGATCCCTTTGATCCATAATACCTGAGCATCCCTGCCTGCGTGACTGTGCTCATGATGAGATGGAGGTGAGCTCCTGGATTCAAGCAGCTGGCACATTTCAGAGGCTGGCCCAGCTTGCAAGGATACCCTGAGCATTCCTTCTCTCCCTCTGCTTTATATTGCTGGTGTTATGCATCTGAGTGAGATTAACAGACAGCTGAGAGGAAAGTATCCCCTCCATTATAGGTGCCACTTCCTTCTACCTGTCCTTCTCTTACTACACCTAGTAAGTGGTCAAAAAAGCAATGTACTATGTACTATGGAATGCCATCAGCTCTGGAAGATGTACTATAAACATATATAGCTCCTGGCAGCCACTGTTTTAGAGTAGAACTGTGCTGTGAGGACACGGTGAACTCTGTTCTAATCCTGGAAGAATTGTTAAGCTTCAAATCAGTGAGACTCTTACAAGAGGGCAGGTCAGGGCTTTTGATGTTATTTGTTTTAAGAGAGGTTGTTTTGTCTTTCATGCTGGACCCCAGAAAAAAGTCCAGTTGAAAGCATTGCATTGATCAATACTTCAAGTTATTTGCTAACCATCATAGTGACAGGTTTCCAGTCATGCTGCTGTGGTAAGTTCCTGTCACACAGGAGCTAAAGTCATCAGCTTGTTTACCTTTGCCCCTTAAGGCCTTCCAGAGTCACAGTAGAGTCACTTCTGAAGCCTCAGTGACTTTTACTACGTCTTTGTAGTCACTTTTTGGTGATGTATAAAAATGCATCAATTGCAGAAGGGTGGATGCTCAGACTGCTATGAGTTTTCTAGGTTCCATCTCCCTTGAGGTTGTAAGTCAGGGTCTCCCTTTCCAGGATGCCCAACAGCTGTTTCTTCAGTTTCTCCCTAATTGCTGGCCAGTGAGTCTATCTAATACATTTTTCTTAATTGAAAGTAAATGACAAGTTTTTGACAGATAATATGGAATTTAAAGGGTAGATTTTCCAAAGCACAAGGGAAAACTTCATGTTTGTACCACTTAAGTAGCACATTTGTTAAACTGTGAGTTTATTCAGCAACCATAAGGGTCTGATTGCATCTCAG
Source organism: Nycticryphes semicollaris (assembly GCA_013400055.1). Classification (NCBI taxonomy): domain Eukaryota; kingdom Metazoa; phylum Chordata; class Aves; order Charadriiformes; family Rostratulidae; genus Nycticryphes; species Nycticryphes semicollaris. The sequence goes on from VXBJ01001063.1 coordinate 53,099, forward strand.
GTGTCTCTCTGCAAAATTAGCTGTGCCCCTGTTGGCGCTGTTGCTCTTGTTCACTGAAGCCTGGGCTGTGCCAGGTTAGTGCTCTGAGCTGAGGGCACACTTGCTCATCTTCAGTGAAGGCTGTTGTGCTGCAGCCACCTTTTTCGGGTCTTGAATCTCCAGCCTGCAGATTTAAAGCTTACCCAGATGTGTCAGCATGGTCCATACTGATACTACCCACATTGGGTTGCAGTGTAGACCTGAAATATACTTCTGAGTGTATATCTGGTTGTTTTCCTCCAGTGGAGCCTAATGAAGATTCAATTTCACCTTACTTAGCCACCTGCCTGTATTAAAAATGGGATTTAGGTACAGTGGAATAAAAATAGCAATATCTTGCTCAAGGAAAACTAAAGAAGAAATCGCAAATGTTAATGAAATTTAACACTGAATTTATGAGACTTCTGTGCTGAAAAGGATGTTGGACTGTACATCAGATAAGGCAGTGAATCCAAAATATGATTGTCAGTGGGAATCAGTGCATTGTTTCACTGCTGAAGCAGTATTTTTCCAGTGTGTTAGTTACTTTGTTTAATTTAAAAAATATATAGACATAGGGGTAAATTTACTGCAATTGCCAGTGAAACCACACAAGGAGTCCCATAAGAATGTGAGAGGAGTGCAGTTCCTTATAGCAGTGAAATAGCAAAAGCCCAATTAATCAGTGGTTCTTTGCAGATTTTAGAACAGAACTGGCATGCTACCAAACTGCCCTCAGAAGAGGTCTAAAACAGCTCAGGAAATGATTTAATGGGCACCTGGTCACAGATGTGTTCCTGCCAGACACACTGTCTGCAATGGTACATCCCAAAATGGCCCTACAGGGTCTGAAATGCAAGGAGCGTACACAAAAGTTCTTCTTTTTAGATTTGGAGAGGTAATAAAAGAAACAACAAAAACCCCAAACTTATAAAAAAATCTGCTGCGTAGTCTTCTTATGTCTAACTTTCCTGTTAGTCACGCTGGCAAGTACCTACGTTCTTTGCTGATATTTTGGTCAGCACTTCATCATTTCTCTGATCTTTTTTGTCAAATCAGGCTCTACTTTGTTTATCTTGATGTCCACTTAATTCTCACAAGGACTTCAGATGTTGCAAAACAGCAGGAAGTGAAGCTCTTTCTGGTGGCTGGAGGTGGTCACAAACATTCAGCTAAAGCCATCAGAAATGGTGGTGGGGTTTGATCTGTGCGATATAAACTGCTAACAAGTCACCTGATTTTGCTCTGCCCTTTTTGGAGCACTCGTGGTTCTGCTGCACAATGATTTCATTCTCTGCTTCGTGCTGTTTAATGTAAAGTTGCATGCTAATAAATTTAGCACTAAGTTACTGACTCTGCCCAGATGATGGAAACCTGCCTGGAATGACCAGTTAGGAGTGTTACTGGTATTGTTGTTTCTGGCCAGGTTTCAACTGGAAGGGGGTGTGATAAAGTAGCTCTGATTTTCTTGCATAATTTCTTTCTGCCGTAATTGGATCTGATTGTTCTGATTTTTGCACGTAAGTTTAGGAGCATATGTAAGGTCATTGGCATTCCAGAAGCTGTGGCTAATTTGAGTTTTAAAGAAAATATTTAGAAACCTGAATTTTATATAATTATCTAAATTAAGAATGTTTCCATTTGGCTCACTATGAAGTTTCTGCTGTGATGGGACTTCAGTCAGGTCAGTTTTTCATTTCTGGTAGAAACTTTTAGACAATAAACTAGAGAAAAACACCTTTACGAAATACGAGAAATATTTATAGAGAATAGACTGAAAGAGATGTTTCTAATATTGCTTGGATGTCTTTACTTAATCCTTAGAAATTTAAATAATCCTTATTTAAATTTACTAGAGTTCCATAATTCTGCCTTTACTAGATATTTTTTTATCTAAACAAGAATTAATTTGCAGGTCTGATTATGACTTCCTTACTGTTTATTTCTGACACCTCGACACATTCCATGTGTGATACATACTACTTGACTTTCTTATCATCATTTTTTTACCTTTGCTAACCTATCTTCTTCATGACAATAAAACCCGCATGTGAATCCTGCTTTTTCTCAACTCCACATCAATGGTGTTTTTACAAAATAGGTTTGCAACTAGGTGCAGCAGTGAGCTGCCTTGCATGATGTTTGTTATTAAAACAATGGGCATCTGACATTACAAATGACAAAGAATTAAAGAGGACCTTTAAAGTTGGTGTACACAATTGCAGTTAATTTTTTTTTGTTATTTTTATGGAATATTTTAGGATGGAATGTGTCTTTCCTGATAACAGTGTTCTGATATTAGTAGCAAAAGTTGAATTTCAGTGAGCTAAATAGGGCCACTTGATGGATAAATAAATAGATAAGGGCAGGCATCTCTAGACAATGATCCCACTCTGAGGTAGGTGGTGTGTCTGATTCTCTCCACTGACTACCCAGGAAAGCATAGGTTCCCAGCGTATGTCAGACAACTGTCAATAGGTGGAGATATGAAAAGAAGCAATACATGCAAATTAAAAAACAGAAGCATGCAATGTATTATCAAATATATTTGTGATTTATTCTGTATTTATGCATTCTATTTCCACTCATCCATATACTTGACACTCGCACAAACAAATTTGTCTGTCAGCTGTTTTTTGGGCCTCAGGGAGACGTTTCTCTTTGCATTCTGCTCTCCCTCCAAATTACAAGAGACTGAGGCACAAATAAATTGTTGCTTTGTATTTCCATGATTTAGATTTAGAGCATGAAATAGAAAGTTTTTCATCTGTTATGGCAAGCTATAAGATGCATAGAGCAGACTATTGCATCATTCAGATGGAAAAAACCTAATTTTGGTTTACCATTATGTAGCATTTCCTCTAAATCTGCACAATACTTCACATAAAACCCGTGGTAAGCTGGCGGCGTGGAAAAGCTCACATAACTCTCTATTTTTTGTGAAAGGCAGGTTGAGAAGTGTGAGAAAGAGAGGAAAGGGATATTATAATTTCTTTCTCCCTCTGAACCCTTTACAAATGGTTTCCTGGTAACACAAGCCCTTGGTGTGGCAGATGGATTTTATGAGAATTAATTGCAATAATATTCTATAAAACTGTCCCAAACGTTTTCAGAACCCATTTCCTCCTCTTTATTTTTCTGATTTCTACTACAAGGGTATGTCATAAATAAATATAGCAGCATATTTCTACATGTAAGTAACAGAACTGATTTTACTTTTAACATTCACAGAGGAATAAGTAAGGGTATTTAAAAGTGGACTTGACTGCAAATGCCATCAAGAGGTTACTGTAAAGGAGAATGCTCTATTACTGCAGCAGGATGGGCTACATGACCAAACTGTACTTTCTGGTCTGCCATCTGTGATTCCTTGGGACACAGAAATGACACTGGGGATAGGGGTGGAAGAAATCACTCAACACATTTTGATACGATCACATTAAGACAGTGAATATGGAGTTCCTTTGCTGTTTCCCAGCTGCTGCTCAAATGATGCTGGGAGCTGAATGCTTCCCTGCATCATCTCTAGCTCTGACTCACAGGAGGAGAAGTAAACAGAGCACAGTCCATTCTGATGGTCCATGTTCATATTCTATCTTGGTAGGAAATCTCTCAGCCAGGAGTCTCAGTAACCTAGAAAAACTGAGCATATGTGATCTCCACTTCAGAAGAAACCAATAACCTGTGGCTGAGATTTTTTCTAACCTGTGTCATTTGTTTTTTGGGAGCACTCTTCCTTTTGCTTTTGGTTTGGATTGATTTTTCTGGAAAGGTGTGAATGTAGAGCTCCTAGTAGTTTTAGATGAAGTTGAGGAGATTTATTATCTTTGAAGAACTGGCCTTAAAGCTGTAAATGTTGGGACCAAATGGAAGAGTCCCAAAGCAAACTCAGCTTTTAAAACATGGTCATCCATATATAGGCAGATAACAGGCCCATGGCACAACTAGCAATTAAAAGAACTTTTTTTACTGCTCTTTTTTTGTAGCTTGTGCACTTTATTGTCTTCTTTTTGGGGTGTATGAAATTGTTTGTATAGCAACTCCTGTTTCTGAAATAATAAATTGACACAAACAAATAGAGATCTTGGCTTTTCAAAAACATTCAGCACTGGCTTGTTTAATATATTATTAATTGAAACTGGTGAGACATCCCTCTGGCAAACAGGCAGTACAGTCACTTGGCACCTTCTACGATAATACAATCTTGAAAAGTACAAGAGATACCAGGGGATATGCGCTTGAAAGTAGGTTATGAGGAATTTGAATATAGTCACAGTTGCAGTAGCAGCTACAATGGAAGCAACACGAGGAAGGAGTAAGTTTATTTTCTGACATGCTTTTCTGGATGGGTTAGGTAGGGTACTACTTCTGGTATCCATATGCACTCCAGAGCTGGAGAAGCACCTTTCAGAACCTGAAACCAAGAAAAATTTAATTTATGTAGTCCATGAGTGGAGCAATTGTCTGGCTTTGAAAGCAGCACACCTGCAGCAATGCTGCAAGGTAGTGAGCACAAACATGAAAGAAGGAGAATATTGCATAAATGCTTTTTGTAATGCAGGAAGAGGCTGCTACCAAAATCTTACTGTCCTGAAGGCCACCTCTTTATCTGGAACAAGGAATTTGGTAAATTGGAAGCCACATGCAGATACCACCAGAAGGCTACTAGTGCAGAGAGAAAGAAATGCTACTGTGAAATTTGGTTTTGCTTAAATTTTTTAGAATCATTTGTAGAAGAGATGTTCAGAACACATTTCCTTTTTCCTGTTGCTTCCACACTTGACTCTGAGAGATATGATTAAACTTCTTTTGTGAATTTGCTTCAGGACATATGAAGTTATTGGTGTGATAATGTGTGTCCTTTATTGGTTTCTATAAGCAGTTTTAGGAAATCTAGATTTAGGCATTTTGTTTGTTATTATTTATTAATAGGGTTAATTAAAGCTGTGAGCCATGGAAATTAGTATGTGACTCTCTCATATTACATTGATTGGTCATGGTTGTATATCTAAGAAGTACTGCTTACCTGAATTCATTGATATTTAGTGATTTTTCATGCCTTGAGTTTATATTTGATTTTATACCAACAAGAATTTGAACTTCCAGTTACTGCTGACATTTCTTGTTCTAACATATAAAATTTCCTGTTTCATCTCTAGCTACAATTTTTTTCACCACTTTGGTGGTTTATGCTTGAGTATAAACTTGAGTGTAGGACAACTGATAGTTATCAATTCCTGTCTGTATCAATAGAGTGAATAAAAGACTACAGGTTTTGCTGTATCTCAGCTTGCTCAGAGTGTGTTCATGCACCAGAGCTGACCTGGCAATCAACAGCTTGTGTAAGTGCTTGAATATGAAACAATACTTTTGTAAAGAAGAGTAAAAGGCAGGTACAGTCAATCTCTTGACTTGCTTTTGAGACTCTTCTACCAGGCTCAAGTGCAATGAGGGATTTGTGCGATTTTGGACAATGGCTTCACTAAACTGTGATGTGAGAACACTTACCTTATTCCAGGGGAAAGATCAAAGCAAACAAGTTGGATTTCCCTCATTACCCTCCCCTGATCTGCTGTTCTGTGGAGTGTGGTTGGTTACTGGAGTCTCCTTCTATGCATCGTTAGAGCTGCATTAGCTTTCTGTGGGCAATAGCCTTTGCACTGGCAAAGGGAAGAGGTGGATTTGCCCTAATGATGTTCAACTATAAAAAAAATAATTTAAAAAGCCAAAAAAATATGCAATTTTTATTTAACAGAAATGCAGCTTCTACCTTATTAATCTGTTTCCTGGAAAAAGCAATTTACTCGGAAAGCAGCTATGCATATTTAGATGTGCAGGATCCAAATGTGAAAATGCTACATCTGTAACTGTCTCTAATTGTTGAGGCCATTTTGACTCTTGAGTTATGCAGATATACCTGCCTCTGTCATTAATTGTTTTCCAGAATATGCTGTCCATCTGCTTCAAACTGTCTAAATGCACTCTTGGCTTCATTACTTGCTACTACAAATCAAATAATAAGGGATAAGTGCCTACATGATATACCCTGACTCACATCCCAGCTACATTTATTTGTTTCTAGCAGTTAGATGATGCTTTCTAGGTTGGCCTGGTTATTAATTTGGATTTACATAGTTTCTACGTGATTATTTTGCAGATATCTTGTTGCCTTTCTGTCATCAGTCCTTCTCTCTTTGTGTTTTTCTCTCTTGCATTCTTTTCTCAGGTATTTGGAGAGGGAATTATTTTCATATTTAATTTCACTCAAAAAAGAAGGCAAATATATATAGTTTAGAGGTTTCACAGATTAGAAATGGTATATAAGGCAGAAAATTAGTGTGGTTCCAATGAGTTAATGGTATTCCTCCTATATATGATTTAGGAGTATTTCTCCATCCAACTTTTAAATGTAGGAAACACCAGCATGGTTATACCACAGACTAAATACCACCCAAACCTTCCAGGGCTTCCTCTTTGTTTCAGGACTTTTGTGTTGACGCTGCATCTCTACCACCACCTAGACTGGTCTTTCACTTATTGGATCAACTTATTTTTCACTCTTTTCNCAAAAAAAGAAGGCAAATATATATAGTTTAGAGGTTTCACAGATTAGAAATGGTATATAAGGCAGAAAATTAGTGTGGTTCCAATACTAACAGATGCACTTGTAGGCCAAGGGGAAAAAAGGGGAAACCTGTGTATTTTTTAGCAAGAGAAGGTTCATTAGAGAACCTCCTCACCTTTGACCATGGTTTGTAAGGGAATAATGTCAAAAGGCATCTTGCTGTTCCTGCTTTGCAATCAGAGTGAATGAAACACATTTTTAATTCCAGCCTCTGCATAGAAATGGAATTAGTGTATTCTTTGTATTAAACATCTTGTGATTATGTAGCATTTAGAGCTCAAGTTGTTTGTTCAACACTATTGCCATATTTAGTACTGAGAGAAAGGTTTTCTCCTACTAAAAACATTTTGTATTTTAAATGTGTTTATACATATTTATATATAAATTAATAAATTTATATATTTATATACTGTATAACTCCCCCCATATTTACTTTCTGCAGATGTGGTTTAAAGGCTTTGATTACAATTGGTCTGAAAATACTGTGCAGAAGCATTCACAAGTTTCCTTGCTACCAAAGTCACCTAAATCGGCTGCTGTCCTAAAAGGGCTATTGTTAGTTTGAAGGAGGGATTATGGCACATGCCTTCCATCAAAGCATTCCTTCCCCAAATGCATTTACTCCTGATTTTGACTTGTCAGTATGGCCTTATCCATCTCTCACTGTAATCCTTAGAAGATTTTCCTTGGCATCTTTAGCAGCTGAATCAAGTTTCCTGGTCATCTTCCTTATTCACATTCAGTCAAAGTAAGTGCGGTATTTCTTAATTTTGGCTACTAACAATAGCCACTCACTGACCACAAAACAATTTTTGCTTTTTGAGACAGTTGCCTACAAGGCATTCTTTGGAACAAAGCAGATATGCTTTGTAGTGTGTTATGAAGATAACACAGCAGCTGTATTTGGCAAGGGTGCACTGGTTTAAATATCAGTGTCTACCAGACTAGAGGATGTCAAAAAATGGGAAATAAGTATGACCATAATAGATGACTATGTAAACCATGGCTTATCATGAAACACCCAAGGAGAACACTCTGGATCAACAGAGGTTTGGTTCAATTATGTCAGAGAACTGATGTATTTAAGTTGCTATATTGCTTTGACCTTGGCTTGCACAGTGTTATTGCTGGGTATATGTATTTTGTATATTTTAATTTCCTCCTCTAACTCAGTGCAGAAACTGAAAGTGGATTCCACCAAAAAAATTCATCAGATATATAAAAATTTCTTATTTTAGTTTGTAATCAGATAGGACTTCAGCAGCGGGTTAAGTACTGTATTAAGAATACATAATATGGCATAAGCTTGGGGCAATTTATCAGTGGAGTTTTTAATTTTAATCCTAAAACTGATCTCTCTCACTTCTGCTCAACTTAAAAATTTGATGTATTTAGTAACATATTTTTAATTTTTCCCTGCAATGAGGAGAATTATACAAGTGCCAGAATATATTTTGTGGTTGCTTTTCATCCACTTACATCACCTACCTCTGAAGCATTGAACTTCTGCAGGTTTGAAGTACTGTGCCTTCTTGTGCCTGCTGGGCATTTCAGTTCAGCAGTGTTCAAATGGTGGTGAGGTTGTATTTTGAAGAAATCACATATTAATAACAATAACAATAATGAACAACTGTTGGACTATGTGAAGATCTAGCTGTACTGTGTGGAATGGTTCACTTCTTTCCTCTGCAGCCAGAGGAAGAGGTAGTTTCTTGATCTCAGCACACCAAGAATGGCACAGTATCTTCCTCTTCATGAGAGAGGACGGGATAAATGCAGTGAATTAGAGGGTACGGTGCAGAGCTGATGTACTCGCAGATGAATTGAAGCTGTTGTAAAGATCTTAGCAAAGCTTGTCATCTGATTTCAGTATTAGCGCTACTGGTGGATGTCACTAACGGAGGCCCTTGGTTTACTTCTGAAAAAATACAAAAACAAATAAAAGAGAAAAAAAAAGAAAAAAAAAACCTGGGGAAAAATCTTTTTAAAAGCACCCCTTTCATTTACATTTACATCACGGTAATGAAAACTTGTCAGTCCAAGAGAAATACTGATGAAAGGGAGTACAAAACGTGAGGAGAGATTTAAGCAGCTTGCAGCCTTTTCCACAGAAGAAAACACTCCCTTGCCATTAAGGTGCAGTGGATGGTTTAATCTTTTATTTTTTTCAGAGAATACACATAGTTCTGCTGCATCTGTCTGCAGTACATGTAACACAAAGCTGTTCCAGTGATTTGAATACTTGCTGACCTAAGACAGCAGCTAGGAATATCTATCTAAATGGTAATAAGTACCTTGAAGGTTAATCCATGTTAGTGTGCAAAATGCTCAAAATCTTTGTCGGTTTCATTTTGTCTCATTCTGTTTATTAAAAATAAGTAGATCCATGAGCTTCCAATAGAATTGTTCTAGAGACAAATGACAGAATTTGCCAGTTGTTTCTGTTGAGCAGATTTGCAATTTTACTATTACCATAATCTCTGGTCGGTTTGACAGTTATATACAAATATATGTATTTAACTAGGGCTGTTGAACAATCAGACCCTGATAACAAAGTGGACTCAGGCCAGGAAGTTAATGAGAGCTTTCTGCAGGCGCTGGGGCCTCCTTTATTGCCCTCAATGTAGTGGAAGTAAGAAAATTTTACCTGGAGACAGTATTAGAGCTTTTAGAATAATTTTCTGGTGAAGAAGCTAAAAGAGAAAGATTTATTTTTCTGAACTGATTCCTAAATAATTTTCTGAAACTTAAAAAAACAGTATATATTTATATATTATCAGAAAACTAAATCCTAAAAGTGCTAGCACTTGGGGCTGTGAAGTTATAGTTAATTCGTCCCTGCCCATGGGTCAAATTTTGGATTGTAAAGTGTTAAGTGAGCTTAAACAGAGCAATTATTCTCTCTTATTCTTGGGGGGGGCTGTGGAAAAAAGGGAAATGCAGTGCTGCTACATCAGTATCAAATGTGGAGTGTTGTTTCATGCAGTTGGAGGGTATTAAATTGCCAGTGTCTAGGGCTAAAGCAGTATCAAGAGTAGAAGAAAAAATACTTGTTGCAGACTCACTTTCAAAGATCTGAGGATTTTGAGTAATTTCTTCACTAAAATTAACCATTTGATCCAACTTTCCCTCCATTTCTGGGACAGGCTCTTAAAATGGGACCTGCAGCTTTGACCCAACTTTAATTACACTGCTGCTTTGTTTTGCATGATATGTGCAAATCAGCCTCTATTTAAAAAATATGCAATTTTGTTCGCCTGTGAAAGAGTCATGAGTGGCCAAGTAGCTGGTGTCATAAGATGGATACTTCCGTTACTTGCCAGATCTTAAAATACTTTAAAAATAATACTTCAAGAAAACTGGATGGATATTTTTTTGCATAAGGTGGTTTCTGTACTTACAAGAGCCATGTTATGGGATCATTATATGGTCTCATGTTCTATTAAGAGGATATCAGTAGTTATAAAAGGCTAATACAGTGTAACTAAAGATATAAGCAGTGTCAGTGTCAGTGGCAATATAGCAGAATGTGCTATTTATGATAATAAGCAACTACTTGACTTATTAGATCCTATAGCACTCCCTTACCCATTTGCTATATCATCTGTTAATCATAATTAGTGTACCTTTCATGTAAAATCTGACCTCATAGGTAAACAGGAAGGCTGCAGAAAAATGTATGAGAATACAGATGTTCAGTGGGACGTTAGTCTGTACTCATTAAAATGTCATTTATATAATAGAAAGCTTCAGAAATGCAGTTAGTCTAAATGTGTTTCTTTTTCTTTTAAGATTTTTTAGTTTATGCAAATTGTATTTACCTTATCAATACTAGTAAGCTATATGCTTAGTGGTGGATTATGACAATGAGGTTGACAGGTAAAGTTTGCTGACAGAACAGTTGTCCTACTAGTAGGGCATTTGCATCTAGTAAATGATGTCCTCATTTATTGCAGGAGAACTGTTATGAGTGTCAACGTGATTTTTCCATTACTTTTTTTTTTTTTTTCCTGTTGAGAACTTCTTGAAAAGCCTCAAATTCAATATATCAGTGAAGGGAGAAAAATAGTGCTTCGGTTATTAACAAAAAAGAAAAAAGAAACAGGCTTAGTAGGAATATTCAATTTGATTTTAAAACACACAATAATATGTCGGTTATTAAAGTGTGTGTAGAGATCCAATAGTGTCTTTCTATTGCACTTTGTAGAAATGCCTGGAGGAAGCAAAATTGGAATTCATTGTGGATATTTCTATTGCAGAAAATACAAAGACACAGACTTTACAATTATGTTCTTACCATCTAAGAGGATGATAGAACTTGGAATAATGTGTGATAAAAATGAGTGTATATGAATTTTATATACATGAGAGCAGTAGTGTTTCAGGGTCATTCCATGCAACTTTAGAAAAGCTGCAATGAAACTAAAATGTCTATGGGCCAGATTTTAATCTTCACTCATAAACTATCTGGTTACATCCAGACGAGTTCAGTTCATGCAAAAATGTACTTACAACACTGAAACTGCATAAGACTTTTGTGTTTTATATATACTTTTCCAAAAGAAACCTGTTATATATGCCGTGATAAATGCAAGGTTAAGCGATCACATGTATTACAAAGTCATCCAATTTTCTATTCCCAGATAATTAATTACATCCCATTTCCATTTTGTCAGTGCCATTTCCCATATCAAATAGAAAATAGGAAAAGCTTCTTCACACATTTTCTATTGGCTACCTATGGCAGTTACATGAATTAAATCATTATCTCTTAGCATAGAAAAAGATTAAGGAACATATTCTGAAAAAAAGCACATTCAGAGCCTTCTGTTAATACTACAACCTATTTCTTCAGAGATGGCCCATCATCTGCTACGTGCAAGAGGCCATAAGCTGATGGCAAATATGTTCCAATGAATGTTAGCTCTCTCATGAGAAATTTGCTTGAGAAATTATATATTCATTTTTCTTTTCATTCACATTGAGTATGGGACTTTTAATTCTAATGAGGTCAAAGGCATGAGAAGTGATTTACAGTGTGCATAAGGAGTTAAAAGACTTTTGTATGAAGTAAATGAGAAAAAAGTCCCATATTAAAAAATTAGTGGCTTCACCTTTGGAAAAATAATGATCATGCAGTATATGGCTTTCTAAGCAAATTATAAGTTAATATGTCTTTTATTTGCAGCAAAAGCTAATTAAACTTTGACTTTGCAACAGACACTTTTTAAATCTGCCAGCATAGGTGTCACTTACAGAAATACATTAAGTGCTTCGACATAACAATCTAATTAAAAATTAAGAAGTTAGTTGCAAATTTATCAAAGCAGAGAATGTCATATTCATTGAGATATGTGATAATATTACACTTAATTTACCAGAGAGAGGATAAAACTGGGCCAGAGGGGGAAGCTATTCCAGAAACTTTGTGGCTCTGCATTAAATCTAGGGAAAGGCAGGTTAGAGCTCAAGACATGTTCGCTTCTGCTTGGATGTCATGTAGTTGCAGAATCAGGACCCAAGAGTTTAACTCCGCCATATAACAAAGCATCGTGACCTCAAGGTCATTTCTGAAAATTTTAATATTAAAAAAAAAAAAAAAAGAGACTGGATAAAAAGTTTCATTAGAACTCTTTTTATCAGGAGAAAAAAAAAAAAAAGTCTAACACAGAGAAGCTGGACAAATGACAGCACCAGAGCAAGTCCAGTTGAGTGAATGAGTGGCAGAGGAAGCCCTAAGCAGTGGATGTGGAATTAACTGAGTAGAGCCAAGGTCAGACTTCAGTGTAGGACTTAATAGAAGGGAATTTCAAGCTTAATAAAAGCCCTTCTTCACAGTACGAAGTTGACGGCTGGGGATGCTGTCATCTGAAGAAATTTGAAGTAGTTTGTTGAACCCAAGAGACTAACTCCCAGGAAACTGTTGCATTATGATTCATGGGTTAGAAGCATCCGATTACTCAAGGCTGGAGAAAAACCTGAGGTACAGAATGACTAAAGGAGGTGAGCATTTGTATGGCGTTCTGGAAATGCTCTTTTTTTCAAATGGAAGGACGGCAAGATACCTTCACTGTAATGACCAGATAAAAAAGCTGAGATGCAAAGAATCCTCTGGGCCCTGTTTGTTATTTGTGTCTCCTTCATAGTTTGATGTTTGCCTAGAAGATATTTTTATGCTCACACTTTGTCATACTGAGCACTTCCTGCTTGGCAAAATGCAGTCATGGCGACAAAGCACCCTAAAACCCAAGGAAGGGTTTATTCAATAGGTTTGTTGATACAGTGCCACTGTCTCGGGCACTTTATTAGGAAAAGCGTTTCCCTCTTTTTGCAGCAAGACCCTTTCTCTCCCTGGAATGGGTGGGCCCCGTTTCAGGCTTTGACTATCATCCATCTGTGGTTGTCAGTGCAGGTAGAGACCTCAGGAACTTATATTTGCTTAACTATTTAGTCTCACATTTCAAGGTAAGACCCTGCAGAGTGACATTAAGGCATCAAAGTGGAAAAAAACAGGAGGGGATATGATGTGCACAGTTATAAATCTTCATTCCTCTTGGTCTAAAAATTTGTCTGGGAAGACATACATTTTTCTGTATTTTCTATACTTTATTAAAAATAGATGTAGATGTCTGCCTCAGAATAATAAAAATAATGGAAGATTTTGTGTTCAGTAGTACCGTAGTTAAGTCTAAACGCAGACTGCAGATGCAAGAACTTAGATTTTGAAGGTACCCAAAGGCATTTTGTAACAGGAACAGTGCAAATTGTAGGGGAAATAAATTTATAAATTTATAAATTATAAATGTTTATAAATTTGAAGATTGTTGTATTGTTGGAAAAAGTCACTAAGTTGTCTTGGGTTCTTGGTGTGTACCAATCATTCACGATCAAGTCAAAGTTAACCAACTAAAATTGCCTTGCTAATATTGTTGTGTCATTTTGAGATACTGAGTGCTTACCAAAACCAGGAAAACACAAGGAAGAATTATCTCTGCAGCAGGATGCAAGGAGACATTTCTGAATTGCAGCAACAGTTAAAGACAGAAATCACTCTTGCTTTCTCCTTTTGCTTGAAAACCAGTGGGAGAGTAGAGGTTGGCTCCCGCTGGCAGCCAAAATCTGCTTTTGCCCCAAAGAAGCAGTGCAGCCCCATGGGAGGGTTTGAAAAGTGCACTTTAAGTATAATATTGGTAAGAGGAATTTAAAATTTATTAGTAACCATGGCAAAGTAATATAACTGCAGTGACATTGAGAAATTGTGCCAAATGAACAGAATTCACACACTTCAATTTTCTGTGTGGACCAAACCCATTATTATGATCTGCACTTCCCAAAGCTTTTAACCCATTGTCCAACTATAACATAAGTAAATTGTAATTGTTTGTGTGGTGAAAGTTGGGGTTTATATTTTATCCTTCTGAAAATCAGCTTCAGATGAAGCACTTAGTAGAACTACAATATTAACTTTTTTTAAAAAAAAACCCAAACCTTAGATCATCAACTTTAGGATTTTTTTTTCTCTCTATCATTATACTGTTATTTAAGTAAAACAATCATATTTAAGACCTTAAGGTCAATTTTGGTTACATGAGAAAATAAAGTTAGTTCTTCAACATATACTTGTACATATGCACAGGTAAGTTATAGACAATGCGATTGCATTTACTGAGATGTTTCCTCTATTAACTGTTACCAGATCACATAAAAATAAAACTCACCATAGCGAGTCTTTCTCCTTGGCCACAGAACTGGAAGCCTATAAATGTTACTTAAGTTATAGAGTCTTTTGAGGTTGGATTTGTAGGGCTCAAAGGAGGACTTTGGCAGTACCATACACTGTGCTCTCCTCTGTTCCTGTAAGTGATGCAATGAGCCCCTGCAGATGCGGATGCAAATACTGGGGAACAATCTGGAGTTCTGTGAGTGAAAAGCACATAACAATAGCAGAGGCAAGATCAATAATTATAAACAACAACATACGGGGAGAGAGAGAGGAAGGATTTTGTGCTCTGAGGGCCATCTCTGTGCCTCTTGAGGAACCCACCTTCAGTCCAAGCCCAGAGAAAACTGATTTCCAAAACAAAAGGGCATACAAGAAAAGACATAGCGCTTCTGTTTCTTATGCCATTCAACAAGATTTAGAAGGAAATGCAGCCAGAATTAATGGTCATTACCTGATGAAAACCAGACATCCTTGGGAATAGGCTCATACAATCCAGGATAAGGCTAAATGCAATTAAAAGGACTCCACTGAGGCCAAAATGGCAGAGGAGACAGAGGAAACAGATGGATCTTGAAGTATGGAATCATCATCATGAGGAAAGGCTTTTTTTTTTTTCAAAAAAAAAATAAGAGAGAAAGAATAATCTAGGCTAGGTAGTTAAAACATACATCTATTTGCCTAGAAAGCATAAACAACTATAAAGAAGAGACAGTGACAATCACTTTATTGATTACTAGTAAAAAGGGAATTGGTGTTATTTTCCAAGTTCTTGAATTTGGCTTGTAGGTTACTTAAAGAATGGTCGAGCAATTTTAAAGAATGATTCACTATTTACAGTAGTTGCTTCATCTGCAGTGAATTTAAAACTACCTCACCTTAGATTTCACTAACAAAGTATTGTAATGTTACTTCTTTGTATGCCAATCACATAATCATTATAAAAATCAAGCATCAGATTTTCCTTCACCAATTTTATTTACACACTTGAAGGATCTTTCGCAATATATCTAACAATGCAACAGGACCTTTGTATGCCTGAATATCCAATTCAGGGGTTCCCTCTAAGTTCCTGTTGTTTATATTGCTGCAGCATGTGGGTTCATAAGCCCTTTCTACACAAGTGAATGTTGGAAGCAAGAGGAGTTGTGCAGATTTGGATAGTGGGTTTACTTCGGTAAATATTAGTGAGTGGAATTAGCCTAACACTGAATTAAGGGGTGGTTTCACTTAAGCTTAATATAAGTGAAAATACTATAAAATTATCATTATGAACCGTGCTGCTCAGACTGAAAATACAGTGAAACTTTTTTTTTTCTTGGTAAAAATGTTGTTGGTACCCATTTCTAAAGGCTACACATGGGAAAAACAGGTTGTCAGAACTACTTTTGAAAAGCTTTATGAATTTGCTTCTGATAAGCAAATGGCAGAGTGACAATACAATTTAGTAACTTATCCAGTATATTAGGATTCATGGCTACTCAGAAGTTTTGCCCTCAGGCAAGACCTGTAGTAGTTGCAGGGAAATGATTTATGCATTGTAATAAATGTTATTGCTCAATCTGTTTGCTTGTTCAATGGTTAAAGTCCCAAAAGAAAAGTCTATCTCAAATTAGGACTGGCATGCATTATCTGTACTTTATATAGTACTGTAAAAGTCATTCAGCTGACAGAAATATTAGCAGAATGTTTTATAGATTTTTGTACTGGATGAATCCTTGCGTTGGTGAAGAGAAGCAACGGGGCTGTGGTGCTGTGCTACAGGATTAAAGTTGCGTGTAGATGAGTAGTTTCACTCAGTGGTTCACTGCAAATGAACATCTGGACTGCATATTGATTCCATGTGTGCAAATGAGATCAGCCCAAATAATGACCAGAATCAATCAGGCTTCAGCCTAGAAGTAATGTACACTGGTACTGATTTGTTAGACAACCAGAATTGGCAGCACCTTGCATAATTTGGCACCAATTGACAAAGATTAGACTGTTTTGGGGCCTGACCGGTTATTAATTTGAGCCCCCCCTCCCAAAATATTTTGCAAACTAAAATCAGCTGTGGCTTATTTGTCCCTGCCCCCTCCTTTTCATACCAGCCCTAATTGTTTTAGACAAACAAGTGAGCTTGTGGCCTGTTCACTTTACACAGGAAGACATGAATTCTTTGATCCATACAATATTCTCTAGTTCAACCTTGGAGCTATTTACTAAGGAGATTTATTTGCAGACAGACAGTAAAGCGGTTCTTTACAAATGGAAATGAGTTCAGCTTCTTTGATTTCTTGGCTCAAGTTTCTCCCCTCCTGTAGGAGTCGTATCACAAAACAATTAATAGGTACCTGCGTTGGGTTCTTGTTTATTGGAGAGTAGCACAAACAACAGAGTAGAAATAGCTCAGATGTTTTCTGAGCAGTGTAACACCTCGGGATCAGAGCTGGGACTCGAACAATACTTCCCTGGTTTTAGGTTTCAGACTAGACTTGTAATTCAGACAAGTCTTGCCACGGCTCACCAGCCTTTTGACCAAAGCTCCCCTCATTTTCAAATTACTTTGGATGACAAAAAGGCCAAAAAAAAAAAAAAAAGCAATAAAAGAGCATTACATTAAGATAAAATGAATTTCCTCTTATGTTTCCCTGAATTCCAGATTCAAAGTAAAAAAATGGGTTGGATCAAACATCCAGAAGATTTTTGCAAAGTGCTACAGCATTTACTTTCACGCAGGGGAACTGTCATTGAATGTACTGTCATTTTTTTGTAGGAAGTGTTTTCTTTGTGCTTTGGCTTAAGAACAGGGAGACAGTCAGGCTAGTGAGACCTGAAAGTTTCTCTGTCTCGCTCTGTGTGAAATGAATGTAAAGCGACCAAAGGCAGTGAAACTGCAGTGATGCTGAATTGCTGCACGGAAAAGGAGAATTTGGCATTCCCCCTCTATTGATCTCCTGGCATATTGCATGGAGCTTCCTTTATCCATCATATATTCTGGATTGGCTTTATAGACCCTGAGAAGAGTCAGGATTTTAAAATACGTGTTCCCAAGAATTATTTGACATGAGTCACTTTTACTTGTTCAGTGCAATCCACTCCCAAAGGGTCTTGTGCTCCCTTTAGGGATTGCTTCCATAAATTGTGTCTTATAGGGCACTTCAGGAACACAAAGTAATTCGGACTAGAAAGTAAGGCAACTGAAACTCCAGGTGGAAATTAAATAGGCAAAAAGTAATTACCTGGTCAGGTCAGGAGGGTTAACCCTCCCCTGACAAAAAAGTGAGGGAATCTTTAATGATCACAGGTGGTGGAAAATTTTCCTGACTCAAACCAGGAGTGAGACATCCAGCAGACGAGTGGCCCCTGATACCATGCTGGGGCTCTGGTTTAGTGCTGACCCGAGACGTCATCCGTTTCTGCTGAATTGCCTGTGATTTCGGTCGTGTGAGATCAGAAACTAGGCAGAGAAACTTAGCGTACCTCTAATGCTGTATCCTGCTGGGCGTCTCAGCATCGCGCAGCAATCTTTCTATCCAGCTCTTGCCCCTGCCTGACCCTGCATCGCTTTTAAGTTCCAGTGAGATCAAACAGGGTGGCACAGGGTGATGGGGATGTTTGTTTTCCTTCTGTGAATGGGCATTGCCTCTGATTCATGTGGTTCATGGGCCCATGCTGTAGGAATAAGTGTTTGGTACGGAGAGGGTGGTAGGTGTCAATAATCTGACTTGCCTTGCTAATCTCTAGCATTTATGATTCATCTGGTCTGGAAAAATGATAACATTATTGGGGATATTTGAATACAAAACATATTCTATTGTAACTAAAAAACAGGTTGTGCCAGCTGTACGTACTACATTCCTGCGGAGCCTTTCCTAAAATACAGCTCTGCTGTACATGCATATAGATATGTGAATCTGCCTGAAAATGTTTTCTTATGTGCTGCCCAAACGAAAATCTAAGTGTAAAGCCATAGCACTTGTGATCCTACTGGAGAAATTGATGTACAGAAGAAATCCGGCTTGTATCTGCCATTTTTCTTTCAGCTACTACTATCTGGCTTGAGAGTATTATTAATGACATGCAACTGGCATAACTTTCAGTTAGTGGGGGAGTACAACATCTCTGTGAATGCCTGTGCTCTGTGGCTAACACAAACCTGCCCAGAAAAGGACAAACCAAGGCACCATCTTGTACTATCCCTATTAGAAGAATAAAATCAACCCTTAAGTAATGTAAGAAGCAGGCTTTCCATGCTATGATGGTATTTGACAATGAATCACTACACTCTCTTTTCCTCTGTCGTCTCAGTATTCAGTTCATTATGCTTTGTGACAAAGAATAAAAGACAGGCTTTATTCTTTGTAATGTTTATGTCACCAGTGTGTTGTTTGTAATGAGCAATTTGTTTCTTTGAAGGGGTGTATTTCAATATATGGACATGCCTTGCTGTGGTTGATATTTTCTTTGGCTTGTTTGTTTTTCATAATGAAAATGTCTTTTCGTGTGGGATTTTCTTGCCTTTATCTCTCTTTTTATTTACTGAACGCCTCACTAATGCTGGCAAATGGCAATATATAAACGAGATTTTAAAAAACACAACCCAATGCTAACAAGGATTAAAAGAAGTTTCCCATTTTAGAACATTTAGAAGTGTTTTTATAGATGCTATTTTAACATCTTAAGAATTAAAAAAAAAAGATTCCTGGGTGTCTGAATCTGGAAGATACTGCTGTGGTCACTTAGAGTATTTTGATAGCTACAGGATTTCCATACAGTAAATCCTGAATCAAACTGCTATAGTCTGATTGCACTGGAACACATCTTTTTAAAGATAGCTGGTTCAGATATCAAAGGCAGGAGATTATATGAATCTCCAATGGTTTAGGTATATAGATGTGAACCTGGATTCGGTTACAGGGGAGTTTAAGTGAGCTTCAGAACAGACTTAGTTGCACAATCAGAGCCATTAACGCTACGATGATGCTTCTCTGTGTCAGGGGGGATATTTGTTTCCATCATATTCCCCAGGGGTTCTCCAAGATTGTGGCTGCTATGACATTGTAAACTCTTTATAGCTGGTTCCTGCGATAAAGTTCACCAGCAACAGTGTGACAGCAATACCATCATCAGTGGTATCACAGTGCAGTGCGTCCCATCGCAGCTCCTCCCAGGGAGCGTTTGCTGTCCAACTCCGGGTTCATGTGTGCAGTTCAAAACAGTAGGAATTGCTTCATCCTCTGAGATTCTTGAATGCTCTCCCTTGGTTGTCATCTTCTCTCTTCCCTGTGCCAGATAACCGTCTGTGTAGTTGTTTTCTTCAAAAGCACCCATAAAGAAATTTTTGTTTGGCTCTGCTTCTCATTCCTTGAAACAATCTTTCAGCAAGTAAAGATCTGAAGAAATAAGATCGACTTAATTGATGCATGATGGGAAATACATGTATATATTGAGAGAGAGAAAACAGCAAAAAAACCAGAAAGCTGCAGTTGTGTTTCTAAATTTAGAGTATCCAAAAATTCTGGGGTGTGGAGAGGAAGGGGGAGCAGTGATTTTCTACAAAGTAACTTTCTAAGGAATTTCCCTTCTGGAGTCTGACACTGCTTGGATGCATGTCCTTGGAAAAGTCACTTAGCCCTCTATTTTAATTTTCCATTCAGAAAATGGCATTAAAAATGTCTCCTTCTTCAGTTGCATGGAGAAACTAGGTGTCTGGAAAGTTCTTTGTTGCTCTTCAAGGGGACAGGAATGAACTTAATTTTTAACTCCACTTTTTGATCAGTTTTTGTACCAACAAAATGTTGGTACAACATTTTGCAAAATATTACTGCCATAAGGATGTGTGTGGGAGCTCTTCACTTCCAAAACAAGTCCTGACACGAAGGCTTCTGCCAGCCGATTCTCATGAAATAGTGGGTGGTTATTTTACCGTATTAGTAATATCGCCACAGTGACTGCTGTGCAAGGGACTTGTGTTCGTCTGAAGGTTATTCACAGGGAACAATAATGGCATCTCTCTTAGCAGTCTTCCACCAGATATCTGTTGTCTCCTTCCTAGAGCTCAGCTTAAGCCCTTTTTTATTTTTATTTTTTTCTTCACTCCATGTGTGTGACCAGAGCTGCTACTGGATACAAGTAAAACTTAGGATACTACAGAGATTTTAAATAATGCTCGGAGTATGGTGATCAGATGCTAATGGCTGCAATCAGGAGGGAGTATCATCTCCCAGCTAGGGTGTGAGCTGGGCCCTGGGAGACATTTCATTCCTGGCACTACTCTCACCAGGAGCATCCAAATGAGCTGATGTTGGAAGCCATCATCAGCTGAAGCAGCAGCCCTGGCTCCCAGCTGCCTGCATGTGCAGGAGGAAGCACTCAGCAGTTCGGACATATTGTTTACCAGTCCCCGTGGTTTACATGTCCCACGTGGAAAAGACTTGGGCTCTGGTGCAGCGATGAGGAATGTCTCTAGGAGGTGTGGCTAAGAGTTTTTTTAGGGAAAGAAAACATTTTGTCCTTTTACTTTTTATGTTAGAGGTTTTCCCACTAACCGGTTACTCTTCCCACTAAATGGTTATCGCTTGTGCTGTTATCTTAGAAATCAAAATTGAACTTAAGAAGAGGGAGAGTTGTTGTGGTGCTCAAGAGGCAGGCTGATGCTGCTGCAGCACACGGGCAGGGCAGACAGCACATGCGTTTTCAGACAAGAAGATCACTACAGAGCAGCTCAGAGCAGTCAAACCTCAGAGGTTCCTGCTTTGCTTCAGAGATGAATATTTATGATACGATTTCTGAACTTCACCAGTCCAGGGTCCTGTGATGCTTAGCTATCTCTGAACGCAGATCTGAACACAGGAGGGCAGTTTGCTACTGAGGTTCCTAAAATCTGCTTTGCTCCCCATGCTTTTAGCAGCTAAGAAGTACATTTCTCAATGCATCTGTAAAGCTGCCCTACAACTCTATCCTCTATACTGGAAAAAATATCATAGTCCTTCCCTTCTATGCCCCCCCTGGGAAGCACCATGGGTAAGAGTGCATTGCAACTCTTTAACTTTCAGTGTTCCAGTGAAGGCAGCATTTCCCTACCTTCCAACATAAAATAGTTAATCATGTAAGTTGACCATTTAATTTCGTTCTGTTATGACCTGCTTAGAGAGCTGGTAAGCTGGGTGCTAGCCCATAGGAAAGTTAGCAGCAAAGCGGGCAGCTGAACCCTGAGCTCTTTGCTGAATGCTGTGTGCAAATCCCTCCATCCTCTTGCACCTTTTCCTCTATATACTTGAAGAGTTTCAGATGCTCTGCAGCCATAGGTACGTCAGTAGCTTTGCTTTATATCCTGCTCAAACTAGGTGGTGTGCCAGCTTTTGTAGGCAGGTCTATTGTGATAGTTGCTCGCAGTTGGTACTGTGAAGTATGCCCCCTTTTCCTTTCCAGATGCTCTGTGCTACCAAATAAGGGGAAAACATGTGTTTCCTAATGCTGAGATAAGTCAGAGGTATAAGTTACAGCTTTACCATATTGAGAAAGGAATGCAAAGTGCACCCTTCACTATCAGCACAGAAAATGTTTACAGAATTGAGCCATAAGACATGACAATATTCACTGAAGCAGGCTACATCACTGTGCAAAGAAGGATTGAGGGTTTGCTTCTTTCTTTTCTTTTTAATTTGCCTTTTGCATTAAAAACTATTTTTGTTAGTTAGATTCCTCATTAGATACAATTCTTTATTTTGTTCTTGGCTAAAATCCCTCACAATTGAATTTGAATCAGCTCGTTTTAGATAACTTCTTTTTCATAGCATTTTCTAATTTCTGTGAACAGCTGAATTTACTTTAGTTAATAACAAACTATCCAAAAAAGGAAGAGACAGGAAAATAAAACTGAACTTAACTAGTAATCTATTCATCAACTTGCTGTTAGTTTCATTTTTTCCCTTTTCAGCATTCATTTTTTCTTGCTTTGGTTTAAAGCAGCATTGTGTCTTAGTGGAGTAAACCCACACAGTTTTGTTACCATGCTATCATAAAGCAGGAAACGAGCTTAAAAAAAGGCATTATCAGCCAAATCGTCTACATTCTATGTTGCTAAGTTTCAAGCTTTCAGATAGCAATTAAATAAATAAAAACAGAAAC
Organism: Nycticryphes semicollaris; assembly: GCA_013400055.1. Taxonomy (NCBI): domain Eukaryota; kingdom Metazoa; phylum Chordata; class Aves; order Charadriiformes; family Rostratulidae; genus Nycticryphes; species Nycticryphes semicollaris. The sequence continues at coordinate 75,577 of VXBJ01001063.1, forward strand.
AGTGACTGGCACTCAGAAACCCAAATCACCGTGAAATCTGAAGCATTTCCTTCTGCCAGGACATGGTAGATGTTGGGAGACTCTGTTAGCCTGCTTTTTATCTTTACAGGAAAAAAAAAAATGCAACACTCAGAAAGCCAGGAGAAAGTTTGGAGATTTAACATCAGCCCACAGTGCCATGTATTTTCTACAGAAGCAAGGGAGCTGTGCCAGGCCTCTCAGAAATGCCTTTCTGGATGAATGCCAGTCACACATGCAGCTTGGAGGTACCTTTGATGGTGGCCAACGCTGTGTCCCCAAACGTGGGGGGAGCCTTACACAGTCGTGGACAGTTCACACAATGGATGTGTGGAGGGCAGGAGTAACTTTCTTACCCTGCTTTGCAGCTGTCCTGGTTAAAGAGCACAAACAGAGAAGAGATCAGGTCCTCCTTTCCAGGCTGGAGCTGCAGGCTGCTTGGGGTGAATGTCCCCTGGCTGTCACACGTAATGGAGAAAGCACCTTACCATCTCCTCCTGCTTTCTTCAAGCCCATAGTTTGTTTCCATAATCCCCGCATTAGCACAAGGAGAGTGTAAATTATACCCCCGTGTGCTGAAGGGTCTCTTGTTCCCTTGGGGGCGGTACTCCAAGGAGGACACCATCTTTGGAAAGCTGCAGCGTTGCTCTTGGCGTTGGCCCAGCTGGGGCGATGAGCTCCGGGCTCTCACTTGAGCTCTCTGGAAAGCCACCGCTGGGGACTGTGGTGACTACCATCAACACATTGCCTCTCTGGACAAGGCCACTGCTTTTCCACCTCCAGCAGGACCTTCAGCAGCAGATGTTGCTGTTGGTCTGTCCTTTGGTCTGTCCCCCTGCTGAAAGGTTTGGTTTGGAGAGGCGGGAGAGGAAGTCGGGGAATCCTGAGCAATCCAGAGATGTAACACTGTGTATGGTTGCAGATGTGCTGATGGGTGCTGCAAAGAAAGCATTTTCTTTTTGAACTGTCAGCACTGTCTGTGGCTTGACACAATATTTTATCTTCATTTTAAACTTTTTACTCATTATCGAAATATTTAAATTGGCTGATGTGAAATCCTGTAGGAATAGTAGGAGTTTATTTCAGGGCAGCGGTGCTTAAAAGAGCCCCATAAGCATAACCATGTATGGAGGCGGCAGGGTATCAGTCCAGAGGAAAACTCACTGTCAGTTCAAATGTAATCCATATGTTAAAACTATAGAAAGTGTTTGTTAGTCTGATGGTTTGGCTAATATCAAGGAATGTTCCCTCATGGGAGACCTAACTTTCAAGCTCACGTAATGATAAGTGTTTTACCGAAGTAATCTTCGGGGGTGACGTGGGGCTTGGAGTACTGGTTTTGAAATTATGTGACATTTCACCAGGCAGTGGCATTAGTCAATTTGGGGGGCAGTGGGGAATGGTAATGACTCCTTCTCACACACATACACAAACATACACAAATATTAAATATGAACTGTTCTGAGGCTGGTCTAGGGAACAGGAACTCGTGTCTGCTGCACGGCTGGTTGTGCCACATGGTTGAACCTCGGGAAAGCAGGGGCTGACAAGCTGTAAAGGCAATGCTTTATTTCCAAGGAAAGCAGGTAGGGAGGCAACTTGGCCATTCCTTGCCTTTTCTACAGGAATATGAGTATATGAATAGCACTGAAGTGCGAGAATTGCATTTGGATGAAAAAATGGGTGGTTAGAAACAAATGGCTGAAAAAAACTGGGTGGTTTTTTTTCAGAAAAAAAAATTTGCTCCCAATCTGTGTTCAATTTTGCTTGGTTCTAGGTCAGCCATAAATGAGGTGCAAATTTGCAAAAAGAGCAGCAAAGTACTGCTGTTGAGACCAAGTGTAAGCGGAGGTGGTTGTACACGTGTCAAGCAGGTTTTGGGCATGTGAATGCTGTTTGGGGTACAGTTTCTTTCTCTGGAAATCATGACCAAGTTTTCAAAATAACCCAGGAACACCTAGGTAAGGTGCTGTATTTTGGTTTATGTTCTGATCTCAGGCACAATGTGGGCAGATTTTGGGGGCACTGGAGGGAACTGAGCTCCGTCACAATCCAAGATCTTCATCCGCATGATTGTCAGTGATCAGTAAGAGACTATTCTGGTAAAAGTGAGGGCAAATATGCAGGGATAATTTTTTTTTATTCTTGAAACAAAGAAATGTTATACTGCATGAGACTGTCCAGTCTGGCAAAACAACAATTACTGCATTCAGGATGCAGTACTTGAGGGTTTTGTCCATCCTGGCTAGTTAAAAGTGTTCTCCAAGGACAGAATAGTTTAGTATATTGCTTCTTGGACATGGAAATAACTTCAAACAGATCAGGTAACGCACAAGGTTTCTGATGGGAGGTAGTAATTGCCCGTAAATCTCACTAGTGATGAAGCTTGGCCCTAATGGTTTGCGATAACAATGAAAGAAATTATTCAGGCAACTTCAGACAAACTTTTTGTGTGTGTGTGTGTGCGTGATGTATCCTATATACATGCTTCTGCTGCAAATTCCAATTACCTCTTCAACAAACTCTGTGGGAAACTGCTAGAAGACTGATGATGATGATGATGAATATTTATTTATTTATATTACAATAGCTCCCTTTAATCACATGTTCCTTTTTTTTGCTATGAGTTACATGTTAGAAAAAAAGCATTTGCACTCCCAAGTGTTTACAGTCTATGCAATATTGCCTCAGAAAGCTGTCAGTCTCAGTAAATGCTCTCAGATACAACATTTGCTACAAGTCATTGCTGCTTCAAACTTTTTGCCTTAAGCCCAAGGCAAGCAGAGTCAAGATACTCTATTAGTATGTTATTGCTAATATGGTACCTTCTTTCTTAGCTTCCATTTCAAACTACAGTTCAAACTATGTTTCCCTTTCAAACTACTACAGCGTGACTGTAATGGAGTCTTAAACAAATACAGAGCACAACCAAAGGAAAAGATTCTCTAAGCACATCATGGCAAATTTCTTACACAAGTGGCATCATATTTTTAGTACCGAGCAAAGAAGAACTTTGGGTGAGTGGTATGTATGCACATAGTTACCATTCTAAAGTTTATTAGAAGACATATAATATGCTATGTCTTTCACTCATTTATTTATGTTGACATTTGACAGTGTTGTTTGACAGTGTTGTTCTTCTACACACACACACATACAAATAAAAAAAAATTAACTTTCAGAGGAGAGATATTAACTTTGGGTACTTTTACATATTGTTGCTATTACAACTGTAAAAGTGACATTCAACACAATTTTAAGTTTACAAGTATTGTGTCACTGTGATATTAAGGGGGCCATTCAGATGTATCAAGTACAATAGCAGTGTTAGAAAAGAAATTATTTTTATCGCCAGCATTTTTCTTCAAAATACAGAGGGACTGGTGCTTGTTTTGTGATGTTGCCATCCTGTTCTTTCTTGAAGCGTGAGTCATATTTATGTCATGGCATGGATATTTCAGAAAGACACCTGAAGTAAAGGGAAGTTGTGGGTCCGTTATTGCAAACAAAACAAATTTGATAGGAAAGAAAATTAATTATATGCCTTTCTGAGGAATGGCAATTCACGGTAATGTTGTGTGTCATTTTCAAATCCTTAATATTTAAATTGTAGCAGTTTCCAAATTATGCTAGGTACTTCTCTAACATGGCTTCTCCAAAAAATGTGCTGAATTTTTATCTATGTTTTGCTTTAAAAATGTGCAGAGGACAAGTATATTTGCACATTTATATGGCATCTAAGCTTATTCATACAATTCATCTGAGTAAAGATCAAGTTTGTTAACTTAAACATTATTTTATGACAATTCCCTGAGATCTGTGTTTACTTGATTTTAAAATAAATTTTTTGTCAAAGTGAACTGAAGTCTGGGGATAGAAGCGTGGGCAAGTTATTTTCCAAACTGACAGGCCTGGAAAGGACAGGAGCTGAATGAAGAAGGGGCTGATACTACCTTTCCCCTCCTCACCAGTGAATCACTTGCCCACATTCTTCTGGAGGATCATTCTCCACCAAGTATAAATTTTCCTGTACTTAATCCATGTTTCAATGTTGCTTTTCTACATCATCGTCACTCTGCCCACAAATTTCTCTGGTACATTGTGTAACTCCCTCTTATGCCGTCAACAGGAAACAGATCCATCAGACAATTGAGGTTAAAAATCACACGTGGGTGACCCAATTCATTATGTATCACTGCTCAAGTTTCTCTGTTCTGTGTCATTTCTTGAGAGTTGAGTTGAAAAAAAAAATCTCCCTATAGTTCGTCTAAGTGGTTAAAAACATTTCATGAGAAAAAGAAGTCAGTATTCACCATTGTCGCAGTCTGAGGTTGATAACACACCATTACTGAAACTGCATATTAGTATTCAAATGTCTGAAAATATACCCAGGTCATATCAATTTATCTGCTACTAATAAAGTGTCACTGCACAACTTGTCCTCTCCACTCTTCATCCTGGTTCCATAGGCCATGTTAAATGATGATTTATCACCCGTATTTTGGCCAACTAGTTCAAATTACTGTCTGGATTGTGCCTACGAGTGTCTCCACTTTCTGCATGTCGGGGTCAAAATGCAAGTTCCCAGCGTATAAGTTTCTGAGTCAAGTCACTGCTATGCCACGCAGAAACCTGATGATTTTTCTGAGTCCCTACTTTCCCTTCCTGCTCTGCAATATATTTCACCTCCTCTCTCTGTCCTGGCCATACCTAGGGTTGTGATTTGGAACAACTCTTAACATATTATATGATGTGTTTTTGGGGAATGTAGAGCAGAAAATGTCGTGATTTTGATTAGGTGCCACCTGTCAGGAAAAGAAAAGCAAGATAATTGTGACCACAGGCCTATATGACAAGATGTGCAAGCACATTTTGACTGATAAACATAAGTCTGTTTATAGGCAACTTTTGTGAAACAACATCTCGAACCATTTTGGCTTTTGGCAGTCCTGTTTTGCTAATGAGGTACCAATGGAAACAAAGGCTATATCTGTTCCTGTCAACAGGAACTCGTAATAAATAGAGACATATAAAGATGTGGAATGGGAACTGTGTGGGATTTTGGAGGTGGGGGTGGGTCTTGTTTTGTTTAGGGTTTTGTTTTTTTTTTTTTTTTAATGAAGAGCTTATGTATAATTTGCTTATTCTCTGGTTTAGGTTATATTGAAATCAGTGGAAAGATTCCCTTATAGAAAAGCAGGAGCTGGATGAGGTCTTCCAGGATGGGACTAATTTTGAACTGTTCTGTGCTGTTTTTCCTAGTGAATTCCTGTCTTCTAGGCAGTTGTAAAACTAAGTCTTGAGCTCTCATAGAAAAGAACACCAGGTTAGATGGGTTTTTGAGTAACCTGCCCATGGCAGGGGGTTGGAATTAGATTATTTTTAAGGTCCCTTTCAAGCTAAACCATTCTGTGATTCTATGATTCTAAGGTGAAGCACTGGAAACTCTGAATTAGCTTCCCTTTATCTGAGCCTAACATGGGTAAATAAAAATCACTAAACTATTGAATAGGGTAACAAAAGTGGAAGAAATCTTTTAAGTGATATAAAATATCAGTCATGAGAGTGTGCTTTTTTTTTTTCTCTATAGAATGATTAATTTTCTGTTATTAGATATTGATGTTGCAAAACAGAAGTACCTTTGCTGCCAAAAAATATTCATTTATATACATATCTCAATTATACACACATATGTGCGTATATGTTTACCATTTTGTCACAGAGGTGGTTTTGTACATACATAGTAACTTATCCATTGCAGTGTCCTAAAAGTACTCCTGCTTCTTTGCTCCAGCTCTGTCTTTTGTTTAAGAAAGCAATCATTGATATTCGAAACACATCGCGATGTTGCATCGGGCTGAAAGTCTCCCTGGCTCCTTCCTGCCCCTCTGGCTGTGTCCAGACTTGGGTGCTTCTGCAGAGGTCGGAGGGACTTGGCAACGAGTACATGTGGGGAAACCCCACGGAGGCCGTGTGGGGATATTGACCTAGACACCAGCCCAAGGTAGCAGGTTTCTATAGTTAAGTTGGATCTTGTAATGAATGCATTGCTGTACTTTAGCAGAAGCTCCATCACACCAACCCCTGTGTGAAGTGGGCCTTTAACATAATGCATTTTGGTGTCAAGTGTTTTGAGCTTTTTCATATTCCTCAGAAAAAGGCTGGTAGGAAAACAATGATGATGTCTATCCCAGTACGGAAAATGGTTCCAAGGATGATTCCATGCCACTGAGGCCAGCTGCCATATTTTAATAGTATTAAACTACCTCAGCTTCAAAAGCAAGGTGGCTGCATCCATACTACCTTTTTGAGGGTGGTCCTTGCAAACTCCTGAGAATTATTTTTGCTAGATAGAAAAGGTATCATCCCAGTGATTTTTTTTTTTCCCACAGCTGAATAATACAGATAACCAAGTTCCAGTGTCTGGAAATATTTCCTGGCTCTGTCTAGGAGAGAGTTAGCCAGTGGATTTATCGTCCCTGTAGAATTTAGACACAAGTTTCGCATAAGTTGATGGGATTTACAAATGCATTGCTCCACTGGCGTTAACTCATGGTCACACAGAGATTTCATTTCTTTCAGTTTATTGTGTAGTATCCAAATGCACACAACCAAGCATGGAAACATCAAATAAAATAGCTGCTAAGAAAACAGGCCATTTTTGAGTCAATGGTGATCTTGTGATTAATTGAGGACTATTTCTAGTCAAGTTAAGGAGAAAGTCAGTGAATTTATAGATGGAAATGAGTAAAGTTATGGTGGCAAATTGGGATAAGAGAGCGGAAAAAATGTGTACTTTTTATGGAGTAATTATGTACACAAAAGCACATTTTCCATCCCTGTTTCCCCCATTCTATGCTTTCATTTTTCTTGACATTGGATCCAGTATGGTATCGTATGAGTTTCGTCACAGGAGTAAATAACAGCTTGTTTCCTTGGGAGCGATTGAAAAACAGAGTAAAAACAGCACTTACTGTTTTTGAAAGTTGTCAGATTGTCATGGCAGTGAAGTGTTGCATCACGTTGTCATGACAACTCAAATTATAAAAACTGATTTAAAGAGAAATAAAAGCACTCTTCAGTGATGAAAATCTTTTAACTTTAAAGGTTTCAGCTCTTGTTTTATCTTATTCTCCCTCTCTCCTGCTTTTTAAGAAATGGGCGATATTCAGCACTTTCATCAAGTAAAGACTTGCAATACACAGTGACTCAGGGAGCTTTTTTCCTTTCTCACTGAGACAGAGAGGATGCAGGAGCTGAAGTGTGATATCAAGCACATTACTGGACAAAACTATGACCATCCAGAAATTGGGGAAAGTCAGAATAGGATAAAAAGATTGTTTTTTTCCCTTTGTGCCTATTTGCACAGTTTTCTTTGAAGCCACTTTTTCAAATTTATATCAAGATAAACAGATAGCACAGTCTGGATTTGTCAGGGGTAAACAGCAGTGAGACTGCAGCATGTTCGACCCGTTAGAGATTCTGCTGGAATTTCAAGAGCCCTCAGCAATGACCTGTTTGTGTTTCTCCATCAGAATCAAGGAGCATTTACTTACTGTGCCAATGGCAAGAGAGCAGAAGTAGGTTAGTGCTGACCACTATTGAAATCCCTTTTTCTCTGCGGAGTGTGCTCAGAATGAGTCAGGCTGTTTTAACAGAGAATGGGATTGAACCTTAGTATCAGGATAAAATAAACAGGAAAAAAAAAAANGTGCAGTTCGTCAGTTTGTGTAAAACAGCTGCACCAAACACAAAATGCTGACATGTAAACTTCAGAACAGCAGCAAAACCACTTGTTCTGAGCAAGGTCAAGCAAAATGTGATTTGATCACTGTGCATTGAGCTTGTATACGTTCTAACATGGCTTTATGCAATCATGTTCTTGCATTTAGGGAGAGAAAGGTGTTTCTATGAGTCTGTACAGTCATTTCTGCTCCTCCTGCTCTTACCTAGCAACTTGTCAGCATTTCAGCCTGTTTCAGCCAGATTTTACAGATGTGCAGAGATAATGTTCCTGGGAGTTTCAGGGAGACAGGCTGCCATGTGAAGAGATCTGTCCTGTGAGCTTTCTGCCCCAGGGTGTGCAGCAGGAGCTCCTGAGATGACTTCAAAGAGAACTCATTCAGGAAGCAGCTCTTATAAGTGCCCCAAGTGCAAGAGGAGCTCACTGTCAATCATCAGAAACTTATCTATAAGCAACCAATCTTCACCGGTTCTCATAAACCATCTAATTTACCTGCAGAATAACACATACATTAGAAATGGATTACAAGACACAAAATCTTGAGGTAGTTAGAGACAAAAGAATTTCCCTGGAAGGGAGGTGACCACAGATGTGGAGAAGATCTTTCCCTACTGGCAATGCTCTGAATGTTACTTAAACTGTATCCCTTGCATTTCTGTACTGGGAGAACTGCCATTTTTCAGAGGCCTTTGACTTGGGTAGTTCCATAATTGTTCTTAATCAAACATTTGAAAAGTGTTGTTGCTGCTATAATTGTTTGCTTTTTACATTTAGTTGCCTTTCTTTTCACATTTCAGTACTCAAGCAGTTTTCAATCAAATAAAAATAAAATCATAATGGGGAGATGTATTTCTTGTTCTCTTCATTTAAAAGAAAACAGCTTTTATTTTAAAAATAGACACAGAATTTTTATGTGTTACAGCTTAAAATTACAGTGAAGAGTAGTCATTTTAGGAACAAGAGAAAATCCATGAAATGTCACCCTGATTAATGATAGTTTCAGAAGTTAAAAGAAAGAAAGGGCTAGAAACAAAATGTTTTGGTGGAAGAGATGCCTCTACAATCCTACCAGGTAATTGAAGACATTCAGTTGTGCTGCACTAAAGACGTATAGTCACTGCTGTCTTTCTCAATGTTCCCCAGAATGTGCAGTCAGCCTTTTAATTCTGTTTCATGCCTGTGCAAGTGGCCTCAAAATGACTAGGTCTCCTTGGCTTTACCACTCTAGGGGAAAAGAAAAGAAAATACAAATATACGTGAGCATCAAGAAATTTTTGGTTATACATGGACTATGCTGGTGATGCAGATGTAATGGTTTGAATTTGGGGAGCAAAGGTGGTTGTGAAGCTGGGAGAGTTATCTCCTGTAACAACCATCCCCATTGGCAACATTCAGACTTTTTAGGTATGGGTGTGTAATAGCCACCTGAATCCAACACTACTTTTGCGTCTCTGAGTGTGTTTTAATTACATGTACAAGATGACAACTTGTATATCCCAGACAGGCTGGAGCTCACCTTGCCTTTGTGCCTGCACACAACAAAGGGCCAGGGTTAATACACTCAGGCTTTCAGAAGTGCAGTGCAGTCCTACCCTTAGTAAATTCAAGCTAAGCCATGCTGTGAAGTGTTCCTGATATGACTGATGCAGAATCAGTGATTCATCACTAGTTTATCAGCACTCCTTTCTTGCCCGCTGCCCATTTGCTGTTTACCCATGTGTTTAAGACAGGCAGGAGAATGTATGTCTAAACTCATATTGCACAGTTAGATGAGTATGCTTTAGGTGTATGTTTATTAATATCTGTTTCTGTTTTCTTACCTCCATCTAGGCTGTGTAATACTGATGCACGTACTACTTAACTCAGTGCTTTTGTTAACAGATGCTTTAATTTAGGCCAAATGAAAAGAGAGAAATGTGGAAATAATTTCAAGTCTGATTTTTCACATGAACTAGCTGCTAACTAATACTGTATGTAACTTTTTTTGATCTAATTGCATTGCGTTCAGTCTATCTAGTGCTGTCACTCCAAATCACTATTTAAGAGCCATGCAAGTTGCAGCACGTTTCAGGCATTAATAGTGGCCAGGTAGTATTATACTATTTTTAATGAATGTCTGTTTTCTATTCTTTGCTATGCTTTCTTTGGAAAGAGGCCCATGTAACAAAGTATTAAGAAAACACACTGCTGCCCTGGAATGTGTATATTAGCTGCAGATTATTTCCTATTAGCAGATTAGCTGCGAGGCTATTGGCTCTGAAAGGTCTTTGAGAGTATTTTGTTTTGTAACTGATTCAAGCCATGGGAGAGAATTGCCACCCTGATTGGGAAGAAGAATTAGCTACTGTTGCCATGGCCACTGGAGCTCACACTCTCATTGTTAACTCCATTGCCCTCCGATGAGATGCCACAGCATGAGCTCCTTGGCTTTGTTAATGAAATGATAGAATATGGGGGTCTTCGGGCAGGCAAGGAGTAAGATGGGAAAAATCTTCTGTGAGAGATATGAAAAATGTTGGGGTGTTTCTCTTTTTTTTCTCAAGTTTGGTGGTTTTGGACATGTTGCTGCTTTGTGCTACCCCAGTGACGTTACACTGTGAAATCACTCACCTTTAACAAAATGCTGCTCTTTTGCCTTTTGGTAGGGAAAGAGCTAATCCCACTCCCCTGCCCAGCAGAGTGCCAGCCTGCGGGAACCTGCGTCAGCGCAGGGAGGAGGGGTGGATGAAGGCAGCTGCACAGGGACCCCAGTCTGTCCTGCATTTTGGGTCATTTTCCTGTGTAGGGTTATAAAACACAACGAGGCCCAGAGAAACTGGAGAAACTACCAGTATTTGTTAGGGTTATTGTAAACCACACTAGCTCTACTGCTTTCTGCCTAGCTGCAGGCAAGCAGAAATACAGGAAAGGCTTACTTTCCTATATCTTTGTCAGAAATTAATTTCTTGCTTAAGCGGAAAACATCAATAACTGGCAGTTAATAAGAGCATTAAAAATGTATGAAATTAATCTCATGTATTTGAGAAATAAAGTAATATATTTGATTAATCGTTGATAGGCAGAGCTCACATATATTTCATATATCTAACTCTATTTAACTCTCAAGGAAGTTTTGAACAGTGAAAAATGTAGTATTGAAACTTATATCAATGTGAACAGTTAACAGAAAATAATTATATTGATGCCTGCATTTGAAACATAGCTCCTGAAACATATGTAAGTGATTTCAAGAAAAATGTTGGGTTTTTTTTAAATCTTCTTCCGCCTCCCCCATCTTCAATGTTAGCAGAATCAATCACCTTCTTTAAATCATCCCACTGTCCTAAACTCTTTTTTTTTTTTTTTTTAAATCACTTCATGAGATTGTGTAACACGTAGAAATGAGCCAAAGAAATGTATTTCCACTGGCATGGTAAGATGTTGGCGTTGGGCATTTTTCAACTCAGCAGCAGGGTGTGGATGATAGGCCGACTACATGTATATAGTGTGTGTCATGCTGAATGGTGGCATGGAACAGTCTGCATCATGGGTGGTAATGAGGCTGTCTCACTGTGGCTCACTGATTTTTATAATGGATATTTTAAAATGATTGCAGGCTTATCCTGGGAAAATCGTGGTAGAGATTATTATCGAGACTCTGAGAAGCGTACATGTTGTTCTTCACAGTTTCTCAGCAGGCTCTATCTACAGTCAAGATATTTGCAGGAAAGAGCACAGTATTTCCTGGTGCTGTAGAGTCTTTTGGAATCTCTCAAGCAGAGGACAAGGGTATTCCTGCTGCAAAACCTCCTCCTGTCCAGCATTTTTCCTCTTCTCTTTCCTCCTTGCTTAGATGTGTTCTCCTCCTTCTAGATGTACTGCTTGTGGTTCTGCAGAGGCAAAGGAGGAGTATTTTTGTGGTAGATGAATATGCACAAAAGTGCAAAGGACATCAGTGGAAAGTAGTTTTGTTCAGCTTAGATCAGCATCTCGTGTAAACCAATGGAAGAGGTGGTAAAACAAACACCAGGGGGCAGTCGGTTTAGATTGACACCTGGGCAAGGTGACTGGCGGTGAATCGAAGGTTGAAAATAGAACAGCTTCAGAATACAATACAGTCTTGGCCTCCGTTTTTTCTTACTCAGATTTACTCACTAGATTTCTGCCCACTTGGCATTTGTAACTGCTAAGTAATCATCTGTCACATCAAAATAAATGGTTAATAAATCCGGGTAAAATAATAAGCTACTCTAAAATATATACTGGTTGTGTAGCAGGGCAAAAACTCAACAATTTACACAACAGACTGATTTTTTCACTGTGATTTAAAAAAAAAAAAAAATCTTACCACATAATACAGTGTAGGAATAAAGGGATCTAAGATACAAAAAATGTTTATATCTATATATATTTCTTTACTTCTTAGTTTGTCTGTCAAGTTTATTGGAGGATTTTTGCTTGGATCTCATTATTATCCTTTGAAACTTCTCTAAGACTTACAACCATTTTTGGTAATGCATTTTGTCCCAAGAGTCATTGCTAGATTATTTATTTTCTATTATAACAGAAATTTTGATCAATTCAGAAAATTCTTTGTCATGAAAACAGGAGTAATACTGGTCACAATAGTGTGGAAGTGAACAGGTGTCACTTAAGGCCAAGGAAATAAATCGTATCTTTACTTCGATCTCAAGATACTGGCTAACAGTGCTTTTCAGATAACTTATGGTGACTTTCAGCAGGTAGACAAGGAATCTGGAAAACAAAGTAATAGAAATGTAATGTCCTATTTAATCAGTCTAATCTCAATGAATGTATTTCCAATTAATGCAATTTTGCCTAATTTTTAAAGCACTTAATAAAAAAAAAGAAAAAGTAGAACCCCTGATCTGGCATTCCACTAGGAAAATATGGTGTATAATCCAGTAGTTATCCCTTGAAATACCAAAATTTAATTTTGCTTATTGCCTGAGGGAGATGAGAGTCTTGTCTGAGGAAAATTCATCAATTCAGACAATATAAGGTCTTTGCAGTGAGTGCTTCATAACCTCTGGTTTTATTTATGCATTTATTTTAAAATAAATGGTTTACACAATGCAATCTAAAGTGTAGGTTTTCTCCCTGTGGCTAGTCTGACTGAAATAATAACATATCTTCCTATCTGTCTTGTCATCCTAATGGTGTATTTAACACAAAGACTACTTGTTATTGTGGAAATGACAGTCCATGTTGCAGGAGAGTTAGGTCTCCTCTTTGTCTCTCTGATTCTGCAACCGAAGTGCCAGAATTGGAATGGGATGCTCCAGGAGTGATGCTTTTGTCCTCATTTCTTGGACTTCCAAGGTACAGCTGGGACATCTAATGGGAGCAGCGATATCCAAGGGGTGCTTTTTTTCACATGAACAGTTTAGAAGAATAATGTGATGCTCAGCACTGCCTTTGTTGACCAGTGAACCTCTTAAGAAAACTCTCAGGCCTTTCTGTGCACATCTGTGGTAGGATAATTTGTTTCATCACAGAATTCTTCTGTTTGAAGGGATGGTTGTGTATTTGAATTCAGTGTTTTACTCCTTTTGATTTGATTCTGTGATATGAAATGAGTGAAATAGGTAGGATTTTTATTCAATAAAGTAGCACTGTATGTAGTCCCTAGGTCTTGCTAAAGCTTCAGCTTCTGCTGAAACTAAGGAAACTGCAGCAAGCCTTGTTTTCTAGGCTTTTTTATTTTTAAAAAAAAAAAAACCAAACCTAAACTAAAAAA
>VXBJ01001063.1:89087-111587 GCA_013400055.1 Nycticryphes semicollaris
AAACCAAGCAAATCCTTCCTTTGGCCTCTCTATCTATTCCATCCCATCCCATCCCATCCCATCCCATCCCATCCCATCCCATCGCATCCCATCCCTCCCAGAGGAGATACTAAGGAATATAACTACTCCCTTCAACAACTCCTGTGTAATTAACCATTCAGAACCCTTCATGGGTTGTTTTTCAGCTTCTGTGCAGATCCAAGCACACATGCTCTTTTAAATAAAATTATCCCCACTTAAAAGAAAATGGATGGAGAAGAACTTCCAGCCTTCTGTAATGAAAGGGGGCTCACTTTTCTGTAACATTTTCCACACAACCCCTCTCTTTGCACATAGATATTGATTTACCGTCTTCAGAAGATGGTTGTTTACAATAAATACTGTGGTGACCTGGTTTTGCTCTATTAACTTTGTACATTTGAGAACTCTGGCTTTACTTTGTAAGGGTTTTCAGAGATCTTTTGTGATAGAACAGACATACTGCAGTCCTGGATTAACATTTCAGAGATGTGAATGTGATTACCAGTTGAATTTTTTTTTTTTTCTTTAAGAATAGAAATGAGCCATTCTGTAACATGGGTAAATATGTGTTCTTGTATAGCATGAAATTGGAGAGATGCTTATGAAAGAAAACTAAAGAAGTACAGAGAGGCATTATATTCCATAGCACATATTGCAACTACTTTGTAGCTCTTGTTGTTTACAACAAATAATGTACATAGACATACCAGAAAGTTTTAGCTGCTGTTTATCGTCTGCAGATAATATAAGAAGGGGCTTGCTTCCAATTAACCTTTAGGACAGTCTGGAGAGTTCTTTTTAGAGCTTTCCAACACAGAGGGGAATATTCACACCTTAAGGACCTTTTCAGGACTTAAGGTCCTGTAAACGTCATTCATACTTGCACATGGAGGGAAAACATCCCAGACTTTCTTGTGGTTATTCAGGTATCAGGTAGGCAAAGAACATTTCAAATGCTCAAATGACTTTGTAGATACATTCTGCGTGTTCAGCCTGTCTTAGCAGTGTGTACCCTCATTTGACTGACTGGTACATGTAATTGCTAAGGTTGAATAAGGGGTTAATAGCATTTGTGCTGCAGTAGGACATAATAAAAAGTGCCATAACATTTGTATTTTATATTCATCTAATAGAAAAAAGTGCACAGATGTGAGAAGGTGAGTCCACTAAATGATTGAGGACGACATTAGAAGAAGAAATCAAAGCCACTTAAATGCTTATGATCTTTTAATTAAAGATGCTTGAGTGCAGATCAGTGGAATTAATTCTAGTTTCCTTAATGGGCAGTGGAAGTGATTTTATTCTTTGTAGTATACTCTTGTTATTTGACTGCAAATACAGAAGGTAGTAAATGTCAGTGATGAGTTAAGTCTGGTGGTTTATTCTGGACTGAAATATTGAATGGGAAAAAGTCTCAAAAAGGGCTGCTTAAATGTAAGTATGGGTAGACATATAAATGGCATCATGTTAACAAAAAAAAAAAAAAAATAGATGCCAGACTTGCCTAGTAAAAGTCTCAAATGCATAGGAACAGTTGCAGACCTACAGAACTGGAAAGTGGCTTTGGGTACCTGATCTTGAACACCTTGACTGTGATGCAGTCCCACCTGCCTAAATATCTGGTAAAAAATAATCGATTGCTGTTCACTGACTTGAGAAAGAAAGTCTCTGCACTGGCTTCTAATCCTGTACCCACTGGAAGTGCTAGCAATGTTACTACTGGCTGCACTGGGGTCAGACAAGATGCTCCATCTCAAAATAACAATTATCTTTTCAAATAGATCACATTTTAATTAGAGCTATCCTGCTTTTCCAGTTTCTTTTCTTCATCAAATAAAATAAAAAAATTGTCGTGAATTGTTCACTGCCAAATATAGTGGAGTGAAGCATGGTGTGAGCAGCTCCTCTGAAGCTGGCCATGCTTGTCTCTGACAGCTGGTGGAAGTCCTGTGCATTAGGGGAGGCTGCCTGTCACTGAAACCACTACCAAAGTTTTGTCAAGTAGGTAATGTCTTTTGGTGACCAGAAGGAGGCAGGCAATGAAATTAGGCAATGTTTGTGAGAGGTTGGGTGAGTTGTTTTGCCCAGCCATGGAAATGTACGTAACTGAAAGACTAAAAGGCCACGCACGCAGGCAGTGGAACAGCTAGAAACAAATCTCGGACTGATTCACAAGCTTGAATAGCTTATGAGAAGACTTCATTTTTAATTAGCATGAGCACTACTGTAATGAAACATCCAGGAAGTATCACAAAAAGTAACAGAAAGTAAAAGCTACCTCTACTGTTTGGCAGGATGCTGACTGCACTGTCTGAAATGGCTGGGATTACGATGTTAAAAATAAATGGGAGCTCTTTATATCATCTTCTGCTTATTCAAGCTGTACTGAAGAAATCATAGTGCTATGGGGAACTTCTCACTTCTTATACCTGTGTTGTCTTTTTATGATCTTCACAATGATCTACATGTCTTTATATCCCCTTGAAATCACCAGAGATGTTCTGTAAATTGCAAAACTAAATTCTTAAACAGGCTTCAGTGTTTTACATGCACACTAGAGATTCATACCAGTTCTTCACTTTGCCTGCAGACAAGAAGTAATTCATTACTTGGAAAGTGTGCTAGTGTACCTTGAATATGAAAGGCATAAACAACTCCTGTGGCACTGTGCTTAACAGCTCTCTTCTTGTGACATGGATTGTCAGTCTTTCTCTTCTCCCTCTTCCACTTCCACGTTAGAAAGTAGATAGTAGAAGGGGAGTCATCAATTTTGGAGATGATGACTGAAAGTCATCTGCAGAATGCAGGGGCTTGGGTTTCCTTCTTTCAGGTTGTCATCTTAGAAGCCACAGTCCACTGACAAAAAATTCAGTACTTACTTGAAAATTGTTGAGTATGAATAAAAGTCTGTGCTAAAGCTGTTAGTTAACAAAACTAAAAGGATTAAAGTTTCCAGGACTTTTCAGTATTTGCTATTAGAGAGATAGCAAACTCTCTTAAAAACTGTGCTTCCTTTTTTTA
Organism: Nycticryphes semicollaris; assembly: GCA_013400055.1. Lineage (NCBI taxonomy): Eukaryota > Metazoa > Chordata > Aves > Charadriiformes > Rostratulidae > Nycticryphes > Nycticryphes semicollaris. The sequence goes on from VXBJ01001063.1 coordinate 92,130, forward strand.
AGTCACATCTTTTTCTTAAACGCTGGCACTCATCTTTGAATTCTACACAGTGGATAATGAATGTTACAATAAGTGGAAATTACTTTAGGTTCAATATCTAACAGTTATGCTCCATGCCAGCACTATGACTATGTAGCTAAACAGTGTAATTAATGGATTTAAAAACAGGAGGAGTGCTTGGATTTTCAAATTAAAATCTAATGGTAGTTCTTAAAAACTATGAAACAGTTGCATTTGTTTGCAGTGATGAAAAATAATATTCTTATTGCCCTGAGCATTTTTAGATTAAGTTAATTTTGCTTTATTAAAAAAGAAAACTAGTGCTTTCATATAGTGCTTTGGAATTCTGAAAGCACTGAGTAATAAAAGAACTTTTAAAATTATGAAATTTATTATAAAGAGAAAAAGTAAGTGGGTTAGATAATACATCAGTTTCTGATAACTGGTATGTACTTTTCAGATAAATCCAAAATCTTCCAAAATATATTTTTGGAAAAATCCTCGTTTGTATATTGTTTCTTTACTTGGCGTACAGTAAGAATTTATCCTTTTGTGGTCACTTAGAAATGCAGTCATTCCTTTGTTATAAGTTTATTTCCGGACTATGGAGGGAAAAACTCTTTGGTTTAAGTAACAGGAAACTCAAACCTAGGTTTCCTTGTTATGGCACTACTCTTTTCCATGTAAATAGAAATCTCAAAATTTTATGGCGAGTTAGAAATGATGTTTCTTATTCAGAAGAAGGTGCCTATATTTTTCTCAAAGTCAGAAAACAAAGCAAACCAGCATGATATGTTGTAACTTACTCATACAACGTGCATGCCTTTATTTTGTTTGTTTGTTTTAATTGTAGCCAGTTCTGTGTTGAATTTCTGGTTATTGTGGTAGAAGGTGAGAAGACTTAATGATGGTTAACATCGAGATCACCAGAGTCTGCAACTCTGCAGACTAGAAGGACTTGAGCCTTTATGAATTATGTTGGAAAGAAATAAATCATGAAAAGTTACCTTGTGAGGAATAATTCACTGTATGGAATGCATTTTTACAGGGTTTACTGTGTTTCTGGAAGCAGCAAGACCTCTTTCATCTGACAAAATCTTGCTTCTGTGCTACAAAGGCTTGTAGAGCATGTCTGATCTTAGCTCTGCACCTAGCATGCCTGTCATGTTCTCCATGAAATATAAGCAATGCAAAAGCTAAACATCTGTGGCTTGAAATAAACTGGTTTCTGTCTCGTCACATTTCTCCAACTGACTTCTGATATACAGAAAGTGTCTCATTGTACAAAAGAATACAATTTTGAAATTAATGCAATCATGTCTAACTGCTGCAGATATCCAACTTGGCAATGGAGTTCATGTTAGTGGTTTGAAGCAAGTATAGAACATTCTATATTTGGGGGAGGCTGGAGGCCCAGTCATTAGCAAAGTCATTAGAAACATGAATCAAAGTGACCAGATCAGTGAGTTCTGCAAAATGAGTGTCAGAAAACATCAAATGTCAATTATGCCGTAAAATTCTGAAAAATCAGTGGAGTTTTCTGGCCAGCTATTGAATGAGTCAGGAAGTTACTTTGTGCGAAACTACAACGTGAAACTCATCTCCAATCATATGTCATGATGTAGCTCTGCTGAAATCAGTGAAGCTTCTCTGATGTGTTTTGGCTTGGAGATTGTCCTGATGACTTGCCTCTTCCATGCACAGATGTCAGTCATTCCTTTTAAAGAACTTCTTCTATTGGGTTTCTCTTGAAATCCTAGACAGCAACCCAGTCCATCTGTTTTCCAGGACTGCCTAACCCTGCAAACAGTGCATTTACTTAAACTTTCCTAGGTTGCTAGCATGGCGTGAGCTGGAAATTCAGCTGCTGTGGTGGCTGCAGTTTTATTGTTTGGGCTAGGTCAGAGTTTTGAAGGAATGGATTCAATCAAATTCTTTTGTAGGCTTCAACTATGAAGACTTTTGAATGAATAAAAATATGGGTAATCAAAAGGTGAAATGAGTTGTGGAACTCAGCTGCCAGAAGCATGTGGGCAAATCACTTTTTTTTCAGCTACCAAATGGGGGAGCTGATTGTATAAATAAGCATAAATAGGATGAGGGATGAGACAGGATCAGCACAAGGAGGCAATCAATAATTTCTGTACTTACATCCTCTCTCTGCCATCTCCCAAATAAAGTCTCCATTCAAAAGGAAGTTCACAGGTTAGTTTGCAGTCATCAGGACTGGTCAGTGGGTGTCATCTCAAGTACGCGCTGCCTGTTTTGCTTCCCACACTGCTCATTCTAAATTATCTTACTGTCACAAATAAGAATTTGTTCTCAATCCAACACATATATAATTTTTTTACAAAGAGTTAGCTCTTACATTATAAGGTTGAAAAAAGACAAAAAGAAGATATATGCATGTGACACAGAAAAAGAAATGTAGGTCATGGATGGCCCCAAAATATTGCTTTAAATGGCTGACAGAAAGCTTTGGAAAGAACTTATTTAAAAATAAATTGTGCTAATATACCCTTGGCTTCCATTTTCATTACTAAGACTATTTAAGCTATAATCTTCCATTTGTGGCACAGGAGTCCTCTCTGTGTCAATCACTTATGGCGTAAAATATGTATTAGGGCTTTACTGGGAATTACAGAACAAAGGAAACTTTCAGGGGCTTTTTTGTGGGGGGAAGGGGTGAGGGGAGGTGGGGCTGTTCTACAGAGGGTGCCCTAGGAATTGCTGTTAGAAAACACAGTAATAGTATTCATTCACATGCACACAATTGAACCAATCTCTCGATCTGGTGTTAGAGGGGATTTTTCCTCAGAGGAGACTGGTATGGAACCTTGATATAGAGAAACTTCATCTTTTTTCTGGAGCACTAACCAATGAAAGCAGCATCTTCAGGCTCTACCTGGGGCAATGAAAGTGAAGTGTGGCAACTCCACTTGTTTTCCAAAGCCTCCCTGGCCACAGACAGAGAATGCCCTTCAGGACAAATATTCTAACATCAGGAGTTTTCTTTGTAAGTCATTTACATTTTCCCATGTAAAACTTCCTCCTTGCTCTAAATTTAGACTGAAGAAATTCACGTTCAGGAAGAGGGCAGTGTTTGGTGCCTTCACACTAGGCTGGTTTGTTGTGGAGGGTCATTTCTGCCATCTGCAAGTAAGCACATCTAAGTGTTTAATAAGGAGGGAGCTTTGTGTAAGATGAGATGCATTATATAAGATAGCTGTCTGTCTTAAATAGTTCCTTGCCCCTGTGTTTTACATTTATTATTTTGATGTGTTCTCTTTTTTGATGGAGAAAGTTTTGATTTTACTTTTTTTTTACAGAAAGTGGAGGTAGGAGAGACTTAAATTTACCGTATCCTAATGTACTTCCTCTGGGCTATTACCACAGAAGAGTTGGTACTACAACTTCTGCCAGTTTTGCTGTATTTGTATTGTGAGCACGCAAGAAAATTACATTAAAAAGGAGGACATGAATATGCCAGGACATGTTCACACTCTCATGGGCCTTTTAAGGCCAGTCTAGTGAGATGTCCACCAATGTCTTCCTCCTGACTGATCTATTTTCAGGGAATAAAGTTCCTTGGGTCTTCTTAAAACAATACCAGCTTTCCTACAGATGAGGTTGCAGAACCTGACATTAGCTGGAGATGGAAAGTGGCAGTTTCAGTTTCTCCTTGACAGATTCTGAGTTACCTATTGGCACACCTGATTTATCTTTAGAAGGTACAACTGTGCCTTCTCTAGGTTCTCCACTTGTATTTTAGTACCTAGAATGGCACCCAAAATAATGCGCATAAAAATCTGTAAGACATTTCTCATACCAATTTCTCTTTCACCCTGTTATTACCTCCCTTGGCTGTAAGGGCATTTGAAATAGTTATTCACTTATTTTTGTGCAATGCAAAATAAAGAACAACGCCCAAAGGGTTGAGTTGACCAAGCAAAGACCTTAAATCATGATGTTGAAATCAGGGAGGGTGCTTGAAGTAGCAAACTCTTCTCTTTACCAAACATGTTTATAGGATCAGGCCCCAATTTCATGTAAACCCTTGACTGTTGTATCTTGGGTAAAGTTTGAAGTTGCTGCCTATTATTTATCAGATCTCCAGTATGTTTTTACTGATGATCTGTAGAAAAAGAGCAGCAACAACCTATGCACTGAATAAAAAAAAATAAATAACTGTCTGAAGAAAATTACTGAGGGCTCTAGAAAAGAAAGTAATAATAGTAGTGATAGTTATAGTAATAGTAATGACAATGTTGATGTGTGAGGACAAATGTTTAGTGAAGACATCCAGCAATTACTTTGAATTTAATCTGTATGAGGTCTCTTTTTTGATCTTGTTTCACTTGTAAATACAACTAGTATCTTTCTTTTCATATCTATTGTTTTCTTCTGGTTTGAGAAGAGATGAGCTATTATATTGATTCATCCATTTTGAACTGATAGGGCTATTGGTTTCAGATTTACTCCTTTGGTTGTCATGTGATCAGAATCTGGCTTTTAGATATCAGTAACATTAACTGAAGGTTTAAAACAGTAAATGAAGAAGAACAAATACTGAATTTTTCTTTTAAAACAATAAATGAAGAAGAACAAATACTGAATTTTTCTAAGTTACTCAATAGTTTTTGTAACTCATAGCTTTTATTATTGTATAAAGGATTTACTGCTTTTTTTTGGTAGGTTTTGTGTTTCAGGTAAGTGGAAAGTAGCTCTTAATGTTTAGCAAAACGTAACAGGTATGCACATGGCCAAGCAGACAATCTGTCTGTACCCAGATTATAGTTTGTCAATCACTCAGTACACAAGAGATTTTTGGTAATTTCATTATTCTTCTGACATTCTAACATACAGCTGATTTCAAATTTGTTTCCTGCTAATACTGTCCCTTTCTTATGTTATTTGTCTATGTATATAACTTCTGAAAAGTGCAGTACGTGTTACCATCTAGACTTGATAGAATTCTTTTGAAGAATAATTTCTATCAGCAAATTAAAAAAAAAAAATCAAAATCAAAACAGGAGTCAAGTTTCAAAACTTAGAAGAATGAAAAGCCCTGTGTGAGGACAAGTATTAGAGAAAATTTAATTTATTTCCTTAAGTAGCAGAACAAATAAAAATTATATAAATTCTCCTGGCAGGATGAAAAAAGTTTTTCCTCTTAGTTGTCATTTTAATACCAAATTTCATCTCCATGTCTCACCAGAAGTAAACTAATTACAGAATAGATATATTTAAAGTATCTTCGTTTGTTAAACCATGTTTATTGATGTAATAGTCTTTATACATATTTCATGAACCTGAATGGTTTTCCACTTGACTGAGCACCACTCTCATGGTTTAAGCAGAACACTGATCCAAATGTAACATTTTGAGGATTGTACCTCTTACTAAGAAGGCAGCTAGGTCCTACCTGAGTTTATTTTTCACAGAGGTGTAGAAATCAGAGAAGAAAATTATTTAAGCTTGTGTATTAGATGTTTATAACAATTATTTTTCACACTTAGGAAAATTTGCACAGAACTTAGGTTTGCTAGGGGTATCTGATTTACCATGTATTTGCATTATAATTTAGTATTTATAAAATACCAGTAACATACAGAGTTAAATGGATTAAGGAGTGCCTAAGTGACAAACCTCAAAAAGTTGTCATTAGTGGAAATCACAGCTGATTAGAAACATTTAGAGGATAAACACACAAACCCTTATTACAGGTCCAGTACTAGTAACCATTTTCACTGAGCATCCAAAATATCCGCAAAATTATTACTGCGTGAGTGAAGTCAGTCCTGGACTTCAGGATGTAGTAAAAGCATATTAAATAAGAATTGCACAAAGAATATGTACAGTACAACCTTACATTTGGGGGTTATTTTACAGTTCAGCCCTTCTAGCTCATAGGAAAAAAGAAGAATTCTGAAATTGTTTTCCATATATAGGATGTTCCTGAGGAGAAAACAAAAAATGCATCTTTTTCCAACTAAGAAAAACATAGGAGAAACTAGTGTCTAGAAGTTGAAGTCTTATGAAGTCTTATAAATTCAGATTAGAAAAACAGCTGGAAGAAGTTACCTGTGGGGTCTCTTGGTTTATCCAAATCAGGATGGGGTGTCTTTTTACAGGACTGTTTTAACCCAACAAAAAAAGCTGTAGCCTAATAAAAATTATTAGGTTCAATCCATCAGCAATGAGTTGAAATGTAATGGCCTGTGCTATACAAAATGTCCTTTCCAACCATAAATTCAATGAATCTTTGACATTTCTGAAAAATGAACAATGAAATTTTAGTCTCGCTAAGTGCTCCATATTGCTCTTAGTTTCTCTTTTCCCTCCAAGCTGCAGGACAGGAGGAGCTGATTTTGGTTTTTTTTCCCTGTGATTTGTCATCTCAGGGGGTAGGACCCCTCTGATTCCTTGCATAACTTACTGTTTTATAATACTAGCCTGAATATTCTTGGCTGCAATGCTGATGAATCTTATCTTATTGCATATTAATGGGTTGGTGCTCTCATTGGTGCTTTAGTCAGTTAACGTTAAAAATAGTCCAGGACTGGCATAAAGGACTTCCTTTTTATTTCAATTGACTTAACTTCATGATTGAAACAACCATCTTCCTGTTTCATATTCTGAAACTTTATTCTCCCTTTGGTATGTCTGCTGCATAATCATAAGGCCAAACTTAAATGCTTGCCAATTCCAAACTTTTGGTTACAATTTTGATATTCTCTGTATAATGTCATGATATCTTCTGTAATAAAGATGAGTGCGTAGGAAGAAAGCAGCACATGAAGTAGATAGTTGGCAAAGGTACTCGATCCCTTCTCCTTTGACCAAAACCTTGTAACTGTGGTCTCCTCTGATCTTGGGGATGTGAATCTCTCCTGCATGCTCTGCACTCCCTCAAATCACAACCTGCCTATTGGTGCCGATGGGATTTCCCTCCGGGAAGCGAGGCCCAGTGCACAGGGGGATCTGCTCTGCCATCCAGAGCTGCAGAGCAGGTCTGAATATGGACAAGCCCAATGTGCTGATTATTTAAGCCCAATGCGCTGTTTATTTAAGACCAATGCACTGATTATTTTGCACTTTTCAGTCAAAAATATGTGTATTAGTAGTAACAGGTGCAGGAAAAACTTATATTTTCAATTATAAATTTGTATATCTGTCTGCTGCTAGGTAAGTTTTGAGGTTTCTTTGCCTTTCATTATTTTGTCTTTCTGCTGCTTTTGTTTTTCCTTTGAGTGATCGTCATGCACTTTGCCCCAGACAGGTCTGTGAAATAAAAGACTAAATGAATCCTTATTTCTAGTTTCAGCTTGCAGCCAGTTCATTCAGATAGATTATATTTCTAAACTTTGGGTATGAGATACAGAGTCTCAAATGACATGTCACAAGAGATATTATAGCAAATGCTGGTTTATTATCACTCTGTCTTTTGAACTGTAACATAATTTAAAAAGGAAAAACCCAGATTAATTTAAATACAAAAATGGTAGATGATTGTTCTCTATCAAATGCTGGTGGTTCAAAGGAAGGATGTTTTCTTTGATTTCTCCTCCATTAGATTCCTGTATCAGAGCACTGAATTTTGAATCCACATATTTTTCATGGTTTTATTTTGGTTCGTGGCTTGCAGTATGAATGAAAGGGTATATACAAAGCAGATTTTCTATCCTATCACACTGTGCAATCCATACTGTCCTAGAAGTTGAAGTAAAACCTCTGGGCGTGAAGTAAGAACAAACAGCTCATTCCCTTCTGCTCCTCTAAACCACATGAACTTAAATATTAATGAAACTTGCATGAATCACACGTAAAACATATTGCCCCTTTGTGCTGGAGAAGTCTGGGCTTTTTATGGTTGCTGCCATACAGCCAAGATAATAGGAAGCAGAGTCATAAAGCAGTAATTAATACACTTCTGAACTGAGCTATTTTATTGTGTGGATGCTAATTAAGAATGATAGATACCAGTGATTGAATGGCACATAATACATTTGGTCAGCATAAGTGAAAGGTCAGTTATCATTTTGACTACTTTAAGCGAAAGTGTTTTCCCTTATGTCAGTGATTTCAGAAACCACATATGTCAAAGTGAAATGCCTTATACCTTCTCTTTCTAGAATGTAGATTTTTAGTGACGTGATAGAAGAGGTACAACAGGAAGGATTTGGTTTGCAGTGGGGTTTCTCACCAAACAAGCAGAAAGGGAAAAGAAAAGAAAGAAAAANTGAATCATGCTGTTTCAAGTGTGTAAGGTTTGGGTTGGTTCTCTGAGATGCTGTAAAACAGGCTGCCTTTCCCAGGAAGGCAACCCCTCCTGCTGGAAAATGATTCAATGAGACTGGACACTTCAAAGTTCTCTTTTGGAAAATCTCATCCACTTGATCAAAACACTCCTTGATAGTTTTAGAATACTTCTAACTTACTGATTTTCAGGAAGGTGGGAAAGGGTAGCCTTAACTCTCAAACTAGGGATGAATTCAGACATAACAGCTTTATCCAGCAAAGAGACAAATCAGAAAGGGAGCTCATGCTCTGGCAGTAAGAATGCGAGACATCTCACAGATGCTCGTACCAGTGCTACATGTTTAACTTCACTTGTCATCTCTGTGTTCTTCATAGCTTAGACACCTTCTATTTTTCTCTAATACTGTACAATCATGATTAAAGTAGATAGAAAAAATCCTGTCCTGAAGCTATTGAGACCCTTAGATAGTTTAAAGGGTACATGCCTGGGCAAAAGCATGACATGACTTTCTTTGAAAAAAGTCAAGATGACTTTTAAAATTTTGCATCATTAAAAAAATAATTTGATATTTTGATATTATGCAATTTCTCCTTTGGGATGAGCTGCTGCAGTTAAAAAAAAAGAAAAAGGAAGGGGAAAAAAGGAGGGAACCAAAGAAGACATTTAATTCAGTTCTGTGATGGTTTTTGGACAGTCCCAAAACCACCAGAGTTCTAATGAGGGACTAGAGTTAATATTGAACTTCACATGCAATTGATTGTTTTAAAAATACAAGCTTGAGCTGACCACGAGGTATTGTTATACCTTCTCAGATCCTTTTGCAGTGTGAAAAAAAAGTGGTGCTACGTTACACCAAAAAAAAAAAAAATGTATTTGATGATATCAACAGCGGAGGAACAAGACTGGAAATATTAGTTCATGGTTTTACATACTAGTTAGTACTCCTGAGTGCTTTAAAGAATAATATCTCCTTGCTCAGGAAATTGCTACTTGATAGTGCTTCTAATAAATGAGTAACTGGTTTTAGCGTGCTTTGAGGTGAGTGTCTATGTCTGATTTCTTAGGTAAAAGGGTACAATCAGTAAAGCAAAAGCAAATGCAGCAAATGAGAAAATTAGCACAGTCACAAAGTCAGAGGTCTTATCTAAAAGTCCATGAGGGACTGAAAAATTCAGCACAGATCAGAGAGTAAGTTGCTCAGTGAAAAGGCTACAGGTTTGCTGTGGCATAACTGGCATTTGAATATATTAGTTTCTGAGGAAGGCCCTTGACCTTGCTAAAAATGAGAGATAAAAATGAATGAGTAATGCTTTTTTAGGCTTTCAGCTCTTGAAAAGTGCTATCGGCTGGGCAGCTGAACAGAGGTGTGGGGCTGCCAGTGGCCCCACACCAGGGCAGGCGAGGCAGTGCTCCTGCATCTCACTGGGACTGGCTGGATGAGAAACAGTGATCCCATTCTGACTTGTGTACACAACAGGGAAGATTGTAACTAGCAGCTTATGCTTTAGTGTAATGCTAACTTACTTGGGCAGCTCTGGGCACACTCTTCAGAAGCCACTAATGACGTTGCAGTTGTGTAACTTGAAGAGTCTCTGTTCTTTCTCGGGCTGCCAAGAGTGCTGCAACCCAAAAAGCCTGTTATGCAACTGCAAGTGAGAAACTTGGGCCACTGCAGACAGCCGCATCTTGGCAATTGGATTTTTGTCCAGTCTGCCTTTACAGCTCATTTTTTATGTTAAGAAGGCTATAGTTTTCCCGTATAAGCTCCTTCAGTATAACAAAGCTATATATTTTACCAGGAAACTGGATATAGTGTTATAGTATAACTGCATCTGCAGCTCCACTTTTATTTATCTGTACCTTTCCAAGTAACTAAGCTGCTGACAGTTTTCTAGAAGGTCTAAGATCCACCCAAAAATTATAATCAAGCTAGATGTTCTTTGGAGGAGAAACTTTTCTGTACAGCTTGTTTGTCTGGATGTACAACAGGAATACTACTTGTCTGGAAGAGACCTGCATCACTAACTTCAGCCTCGTACAATCTTAGAATGTCACATTGTCCCTATAAGAATTAGATCACATTCTATTTTAAAATACATAGAACTTTTTTTCCCTCCTGCTATTCTTGTGGAAAGAGTGTTGCAGAAATCTGATTGCTATAAACCAGCTTCTCATTTCTGACCTCAATTTATGCCTGACCATAACTCGTGGAAGACTAGACAAATTACATCAGAAATTGTTTGTTCTCATTTGTGGTAGGGCCTGCCATTTATGTAAGTGTCATCTCAGTAAACTTAAGTTATTGAAGTTCTTGACTTTAAAATGCTAAGAAGGATATGTGTGATCTGGGAATTCAAGTGGACGGAAGTATCTCCTTATCCAAGAGTTACTTTGATTGGGTGTTTTCTGGGTGCTGGTTGTACTCAGTGTCAATGCTTGAATAACCTTTCTCGGTTCTTGAGGTGAAGAGAACCTTGTCAACAGAAGAAAACACTCACTGAATTGCTAAGTATGCATGATAATTTACCTGCAGGCAAGATATAAAGCATTATGTCTTCAATTAATGATCTTACTTTTGAGTTGGGGTGGAAGAAATCATTTGAACCATTGAAGTGAATTGTAGATTTTTCTCTGGGAATTACTATGAGTAATTAAAAGGTGAGATTTTCTGACTCAAAAGGAGAAAGCAGAAGACTCTGCTCAAAGGGAGGTTATCGAAAGGGAGGGGGATTATTAGTGACATCCAAGAAGTGTAGTCTAGGGACCAATTTTTTAAACAATTTCTTTAATGTCTATGGCAAAGAGTGCAACTATGCAGTTAGGAAACTAAGGAGAATTTCTGCTTAACATGACTAGTTACAAAAGTTGTTAGTCAGAAGTAGCTCCTGGAGTAAAACCAAAGAAGTAGCACTCTTGAACCAGACACTGAGCTCCAGAGTCAGGCTCCTTCTTGCTTCTTCTGTCCATTGTTTTTTTAATTTATTACTGAAAAATGGTCTTTGCTTCCAGAAAGTTTGACTCTGGGTGAAGATCTAGAATCCACACATTCTATTTTTTTTGTGCAGGTTGGTGTAACAGCTAAGCTAAAGAAATGTGCTACCACTCTTGTATGCAAGTGGATGTGTCCCCAGTCGCTCTGAAATTTTTCTACACTCAGTGCTATGATTATTTTCTTAAGAAACATTTCAGTATGTTTTGCCCATTTTCCAGATTCCTGCTGAGCTTATGTAGGAGACAGACAGGGAGCTCTTGAGGTACAGAAAGCTCTGCTAGTAACAAAGTGGAGGACTTCATGTGGCTGAGGAGCTTTCGGGTGAAACCCCAAGCTGTTTTCAGGGTTAATGGCTGCTAAACAGGGCTAATGTAGCTCACAATTTTGGATTCAGGCACTTCAGGACAAACTAAATCCCATTTTAAATGCCTAAAACCTTCTCTGGATCTGGACCAAATGCTTTATTTTTATGTTTGGAAAAATGTTGCAGAGAATGTGCTTCTGACTTCAACATGCAGATACTTAAACTTGATTAGAATGAAAAAGCAAAATTGTTATGTATAAAGAAGTGTTAAAAGACATTCAGATTGAGATCTAAGCCTACAAAATCAAGGAAATCCTGAGGTAGGATTATTACATTAATCTTTCTGTCCTCCTCCACCAAACTCAAACTCCCTTTGTCCCAACATTGTTTATTCTAGCAAATATCGTTGTCTCTGTATCTGCCACTGGGGTAACATTTATTATCTTCATGTGGAACAGTTTATTATCATGTAACTGATACAAACAGTTAAAAAAATGTTGTCTCTGTGATCTTTCTTGGCCTGCCAAAGCCTGATTTGTTAACCTTCTGAGCCTGCTGTGAACCTTGCCTACTTTTCAGTAACACATACGAAGACCGTAGGCCTGAAGGCTGTGGGTGGCTACAGCTAAACTACTTGTCCTCTTTTATTTTGCTTATCATCTGGAACATGTATTATTTTGGATGGGATAATTTTGGGCAGTTGCATTTTTTTAATGTATTATAATGTTTTAAAAGCACTTAAAATCATGGTGGTTGTTTTCAGCATCCCCAAACAGTGTTATAAGTAGACATCGTATAATACATAAATACATAGAAAAATACTGTACTTGTTTTTCTATTATTTATTTAACAAACCACCCATGGTGTATAAATTCCATCAAACTATGTCTGCATTATGAAAAAGAATAACTATTGGTGCCTGTTTTAAAAGTTATTCTATTGGCTTAGTGGGACTACATGTACATTTAAAAACAGCCAACCAAATTAGGATGCAATGAAGTAATGCTTTTTTAGTGTTGCTTTGCTGCTTCTTTCAAAATGTTCTCTATCCCTAAAATAAAGAACAAATATTTGTAGAAAGATGAGGAAATTCATCTTGAGTGGGAATTCTGTCCCCTGAACCCCAAACACTTCAGCACAGTGTTTTGTTGCAAGGAATAGCACTTTCCTCTTTGGGGCTAGGGAATGAGGGTAAATCATAATTAAATTAACACCTTTCATTTTGTTACACATTTGAGTGCCCTGTGGATATTTGATATAGATGTATAAATTGTCATTGTGAGGACAGATCCCAAAAAATCAATGAGCACTGAATAATTTCACTCTTTTCAGAAGTACTGACAAGTGAGCACCTGAGTGATTATTTCTTAAATATGGAGTAAACAAATATTTTAATGTGTGGTGTGGCCTGTGACTTTCAAAATGAAGCATACTAGAGAAATTGGTATTTTTAATCTATGTAGCCATTGCAATATTCTAACTTTTGAAACTCTGTTTTAATGAGCATCAGTTGTGTAGCATGTTGCTTTTTACTAGACTCACAAGAACTAAATATAACACTCAGATTTCCGGGAACTCATAAAATCTTCTTTTGTGCAGAAGAAGGCATTTTTAATGTGTCTGTAATAAGAACTATTCCTATTCTGTAGGCACAGTTGGTAAGTCTGTACATAGTAACATAGCAGTATAGATCCCCTTTGATAAGGATTTTCTATGCATTTAAGGGGTTTTGTATTTAGAATTTGGAGTTTACATCTGCAGGTATGTGCTGTTTGCAGTGGAGACAATCGCTTGTTGATCTTTGCAAGAGTCTATATTCAACTTGATCCATACAAGACATATTTTGCAAATGATTCAAATACAATAGTATTTTAAAATGAAATGTCCATCCTCTACCTTCTTAACAGAGGCACTCTAAGAGGCAGGTAATTTAAAAATATTTATTATTAAATATATATTATACATTTTAGGTGTACTCCTCACTTAAGCAACAAGGAGTGTATATTTGAACTTGACACTTGCTCAAAGCAAAAGAAACCTGAGTCCTACCTTTTGTATTGCTTCAGACAGGCCTTTGCACAGTAGCAGGATATGATGACGCAATGTATATTTACAAACATAGAAAAAGAAATATGAAAACTTGGTTTTAATACTCAATAGTTTATGCAAGTCTGTTATCACCGTGAGATTAATGTAATCAAAATGACTGTCCTAACATAATAGATTGTGGACTAGAAGTGATTATATAAATTTTCAAATTTATGTTTTTGTTTATATTTTAGTTAGTGGTTTATGCTGTTAAATTTTGGCCCTGGGGTTAAACCTAAAGGTTTTCAAACTAAGAAATCCATGGCTAAAATATGTTTGGTGGGAGGGAATAATATAATTACACATAGCTTTTTGATAAACAGCCTAAATTATGCTTCAAAGGACAGATGTGGCTTTAATAATCTGAACCATTTGCATTTTCAGATTAAATCCTGCTTGATTGCATTGTACTTGATATGTATACTTAAATCTATATGTTAAATGTTATACTTTGATATAGAGCATATTGTTTGACTTTGTTCTTATGATCTGACAAGCTTCATTATATAATAAACTAGTTTAAATAAATCTTAAAGACATAAAAGTGTTCTTGACAGTAAGAAAAAAGTTTGAAGCACACAAATGATATATCGGTTAGATGTTCCAGAGAGAGTCAAAGCTTTTTTTCATTCAGATCTTTGAACATGTGTTTTGAATAAAGCTGTAAGGCATTTTCCAGTAACCAGTGTTGTATTACAAAAATGAGTAAAGTAAAACAAAAGGAAAACATGTTTCAACATTTTATTCAGTATTGTCACACATTGTTGCACATTTCCAGCTGGAAGTAAATGTGACATTTGTAATGCTAATTTTTCAAACCTAACCTTTTATAACATATAAAATATTACTTGGGATGGTGTGCCCTTGTGAAAAGAGCAGGAGTAATGAAGTACTCGATCAGGGTTCAATTGGATTCCTAATGGCTTGAGTGCAATTATACTGTCAGTTTGTTGCAATCAATCAAAACCATTTTTGAATTGTTCTCTTAAGCTGTATCTAGCGGTAACTGCTGATAAGCAGGTTACAGAGCACTTGACCTGATAAGCTAGCAGTGCCTGTGTCTCACAAAAACCAACAAATAATGCTGTTAACACTACCTTCTTTATCCCATGTGAGGAAAACCCCTGGATTTGTTAATACAGAAAAACACGCAGTAGCCTTGCTCCATGTTATGTGTGATGGATAAATATGAACATAAGCATAATGCAGAAGGACGTAAGAAAAATGCCATATATAATTTTGGAGTTACACATGTAATGCTGTTAATTGTGTGCTGTAGCTATATTAACTAACTCACAAAAAATAGACAGCTCAACAAGTTTTTCCCCTTTTCATTTATCAAAATGACAAATTGCCAGAGTCCCTCAGCTCAGAGAGGGGAGAAGGAGGAGAAGCAGAAGGAAAGGAGCACATGCAAGCAATTTGGATATTAAAAAAATGCAAATTAAAAAAAAAAAAAAGAAAAAGAAAGAGAGAAAAAATCTTACAATTAAGCTATAATGGAATTTATAGAAAGATGGATATAATTTATTTTGGTTTTATTTATCCAGGGCCATAACATATTAGCCTGGAAATATAATCTAAAACATACCACATACAATGTTGTTAATGGGACATTTATGCTAAAGGGACTTATTCCCATACTTCAGGATAGGAAGAATACGCTATAACGTTTCATCACAAGGCATTCCTCTGAGAGGGAAAGCTAATTAATTATGTTTTACTGTTAGCTGAGAATATCATACACCTGAAGACCCTTTTCCACGTAAGAAATGGCTGAACTTGGTGAATGTGGCACTTAAAGAAAGGCTGATAGTCTTGGGATTGGAAGTCTCCTCTTCCTCAGGAGGCTGGGTACTTCCTCACTAGCTGGTCCCTAATTTTTACCCCGCTATTTCTCAGCAAGCACTTCCACTTTGCTGTGAGTGTGGCTGTACAACAGTGTTTCACTATTTCTGTTCGATCCCACATTTCCTCTCTTGAGTCTGGTAGCAAAAGCGCCGTACAACTGTAGCAAAATGGGGTGGATACCAACATGATTTTGACAAGCTAAGTTAATGTTCACGTTAAAGTGTTGTTCCCATTGAAGACAGCAGAGTAATTGCATGCCTTTCACTCAAAGAATATTTTCTTGCACTCAAAGAATATGTGTTTGTTTCCTAAGCAAGTTCTGTGCTAAATATTTATCTTTTTTCTCTAGTGTAAAATCAATAAGGTTTTGGGTCGTAGCTGTATCCTTTAAACACATCCCAAGTATCACCATGTAATTTTGATGCTTAAACATTGACTTCCTCAATTTTTAGCCTGCACCTTTACTTCAGATTCCTGACTTGGCAGGTGTATAGCTCAAATCTTCATTTTTTTGGAAACTAAACCAAGCACATTTTCATCGCACAGTGAAAAATTGCAACTAGAAAAGGAAAGTAGAAAGGAGTGTTTTTTTAAAAAAAAAAAAAAAATTGGTTAAGGACAAGCGTATTTCCAGATGGTCTCTCTTATATTGTGCTGCTTTATATACAGGGCCATCTGTAACTCTTTAGTTAATTTCCACTGGTCTAATTCTGTACTTGCATGTATGTATCTAGAATAGATTTGACCAAAATATGGGGCTTTTATGTACTGTTTGTGGGATATTTTCAGAGTAATATGTAGCAGAGCTTGGTTGCTCTGCCCTTTGTATAGACAGAGAATGCCAAAGGGTAGGGGAATGGCCTTCTCTCCTATCTTATCCAGTTCTTTGGAGGTTCCTAAACTCAAAGGAGTACAATAAGCAGATTTAGTTCATCATGTGTAGGTATAGTGGGATGTTCTGCATGCTCATCTTAGCCCACAATATTTATTACATGCAGCTTTTATATTAGTATTTAAAACCCCCATCCATTTGCCACATTTAAAAATACCTCTCCTCTTTTTTCCCCGAAGATAGTACTTTAAAACTTTCAAGATAATGGTGGGAAAATTTTGTGCAGAAGCATTGATATAATGGCAACAGCATTTCTTCTTTTAACATTGAAATGGCAGTTTTAAAAAGACTTGGAATTGCAGAGTTGATTTTGGTTACATTCATTTTTAATTGACCGTGTTGGGAAAAAAAAGGGAGTCAACACGTAAAAACAGCAACCTGTCTGAAGTATTTGTTACTCAGGTTTTGTCTGCAAAACATCTTCTCTCTTTACACAGCCTGAATAGATTGTAAAGTACAAAACAATTAAGAAGTGTATCTATCTAATCTGTTGCAATTGCATTAATGTATACAATGGTTTTTTTTGCATTTGGGAACTATTTACATATTTGTTCTGTATAAGCTGTGTATAGTAATGTAATTACTTTTGTCACCTCATACGAGGTGACAGATTCCACTCTACAACTTTTCTTTCTTACTTGCTTACTTACCTATTTTATTTTTAATGACTTACCTTCTTTAATTACAGAAGGTTATACAATACTTTTTCTGGGCCTTAGACATGCAAAGAAAATGCATCCAAGTGATATCATTTCTCTTTGTCTCTGGCACCATTATTTTTCTCCTTATTGTAAGGCTAACTTTTAGAAGAACAATAACATTGCAGTTGTCTCTGTCTCCTTGTAGATCTTTCATAACGGTGTTTTCAGGCAATGAAAACCACAGAGCATATGGATCAAAAAGAATGGGATTCAGGTGATGAAAGTGATTGTTTCTTGGTGCCTGTCTTGATTTTCCTTTGAGTTTGTGCTGAAAGGTTGAGGTTGAAGTCAGATAATAATTTTCCAAGTTTCTTGAATGGTTTAACCATCCCTGTGTTGTTGGAAAAGTTAGCGGAATACATTTTCATACCAGTTTCAGATGGAGATTTTCATCGTTCTTTCTGGGAAAACTTATCATTTCTTTACACAGAAATAGCGAACACCAAATGTTGCTCTGCTTTTCTCCCTTGGAATAAAGTGTCTTTCCTCATTACCTAACCCTAGGAATAACAGAATCTGTTACAATAGGCTGTTTATTACATATGTTTCAATTTATGACTAACACTACTGGTCAGAAGTATCATTGTCTGTGTCTGGAACAGTCCTAAGCCTCCCGTGGACCCCAGATAAATGCTGTGAATAGAAGACAGCAATCCCAACAAGTTGGGCCACCCCAGCACTCCTATGTTACTTGTTTTGCCTACATGATAATATATGAAGTGGAAAGGGTTTTTATAATTCAACTGTTTTCATAAAGTGCCTTCTGCAATACACAACTGCTTAGCTGTTTTTAAATGAATTACAGAAGTGTAGGTATCATTGATAGGGAATTGGTAGAGGGCTCTGGAAAGAGTGGTAAGCACAGGTTTAACAAGGATATTTTTCTGTGTGTCAGATTAAAGAGCACGTGTTGGCATTTATGTTCCAGCTGTGTAAATTGATGATGGGTAGCTGTTCATATGACCTCTGGTGCAACACTTGGGCACCTACATGATGCAAAGCAAAGAGAGGCAGGGCACTCCTGCAGCCCTAGGGGAATGATGTTTCTGTTGGCTGACACTGAATCAGTCTTACCGTGAAGTCAGTGAGGATGCCAGCATGTTTCTCTTTTTTTCTTCACTGTCTTGTTCTTCATGTTTTCTCTCCATACCTCTCAAAGGAAAGAAATAAACATCTGAGTTGGCTGCAACCCTGTAACAACTTTCCCTCAAAGTGACAGGCAAAATAAATGGCAAAATGATATTGTTCAAAATTATGCATCTCGGATGGACTGCTATAAATTCACCAACATCGTAATCATAGATACTGAAAATAGGATACACTTTCTTTCCAAATGAGTTCACTCTGCTTTTCCTGGTCTCCTCTAGTTAATTGTCTTATAGTCATCAGTGCATTAGATACATTTGAGAGCATCCAACACTTCGATTAAATGTGACTTTCTATCTCCTGTAGGACCTTTTGGTACTTTATTCAAGCATTCAGTCTGTCACCTGCAGCTTTTCTTAGTTCAGGATTTCATAGTTTTGGAAAGTAGGCCATCTGATTTAGTATGTACATCTCTCTGCAGTATCTACTGGAATGACATTGTAAAAGGCTGTAAGTCCTAAAAGCACTGGCACATAGCTCTTACCAGTGGGGAAATTTTATTGGGAAAAAAGGAAACAAAACCCCTGAAGAAGGTACCATCCTGCTGCTGTAACACCTCATTTTCAGAGCCAGTTTGGTTGTGGGTTCATCTTGTTTTATCTTTCAACAAGACAAGAGTAATGACATTATAATTTAATTTCCAGAAATTGTCAATACTTTCTTTCTGCTTATCTGTGGAAACATACGATTAAGTCAATGATGCTCAAATTCTTAGTGTACATCTGCAATCTTATTCAAAACACATCCAAAATTTGGCTGATATGGCATTTGAAGTCAGCTACTTTACCTGAAAAATACTTAAATAATAAAATTGTACACCATTTATGCTGCAAAGTAATAAGCAAT
This sequence comes from Nycticryphes semicollaris, assembly GCA_013400055.1. Lineage (NCBI taxonomy): Eukaryota > Metazoa > Chordata > Aves > Charadriiformes > Rostratulidae > Nycticryphes > Nycticryphes semicollaris. The sequence continues at coordinate 111,213 of VXBJ01001063.1, forward strand.
TGATAAAAAGCAATGGTCTGTAGTTTCAGTGCATTCCTCAGTGTCCAAAAATTCACTCATTAAATCCTCAAATGAACCTAGCAGTAATCGTGACAACTGGCAGCACTAACACAATAACCTGCAAAAGATGAATTACTAAATGATCGCAGCTATCAGAGTTGTGCTCACAGTCTGAGTAGGGGCTATAGACAAATGTAATTGGGCTTAATGAATAACTGGCAGCTTAAATTCATGGATGCCAGACAAGAAGAAAAAGATGTGCTGAGATTTCAGCATATTTCAGATAAGTAAGAGACGTATTCCCACAGGACAGTTACATTATTCAAAAATTAAAAGTTTTCAGATTGAAAATAAGCATTTAAAAGACGTGAAAAT
>VXBJ01001063.1:116587-150840 GCA_013400055.1 Nycticryphes semicollaris
TGTGTGTGCCATGCTTAGTAAATATTGGCCTTCGGGGTATTTTTCAGTCACGTTGAATGGACTGTTAGTTTCCCCAAACTGCAAAGTGCAGAAAATCCATTTCACTGTTTTTTTTACTTTTTTTTTTTTTTTTTTTTTTTTTTTTTTTTTTTTTTTTTTCTATACAGATTGTATCACGACTTACGCAGTACAAAAGAAAAATAAAATCACAAGAAAGATTGTGTCTAAGATCTGGGGAAGAAAGAGACCAGTAACTGTGTAATGTCCAGTTCTTAAAGAAATGACATTAGGAGTGTTAAATTTCTGTTATGAAAATTATGAAACAATATTTTTATTTTATTAGTGGTTCTGTGAACATGAAAAGATGACAAATCGCTAAAAAACTATACCTTTTAACAGGAGGTTATATTAGAAAAACATATCAAAATTGTTAGATGTTAGACAGAATGAAATTTATAAAGAAATAGAGAAAATGAAAACAAAGTACCGTGTATCTGAACTCTATACATAATGTAATGTGTGACTAAATCAACAATGAAAAAGAAATGGACATTGTGAGGGGTTTCAATGGCTTCCCATTATACAGTTTAATGTTTTGATAGCCAGTGGGGTTTAATATTAAAATATTTCTAGTGCCCCAGTGAACTATTCTGTGGATACTTTTTACGAGCTAATTTTAAATGAATATGAGCAATGGGATGAAGCTTTTTCATTTGAACATGGTTTGTAAAAACAAAAAGCTTCCTGAGATAGCGTGGATATGCTGAAATCAGCGCTGCACCGATGAATTCAAACTTTACAGTACTCAAGCGATTTTAACTTTTTTTTTAGTGACTGTGGCAAGGCAATTCTACAAGTCTGTATCAGTCATAGTGAAATACTGCATTGCTTTTGATCTTGCTATTCTGAAGAATGATAGTGTATGAAAAAGATTTTGGTTTGTTTTTTTTTTTTATTGTCCTCATTTGAAGTGATGGTGGAGCAATGAATGGAACAATAATTTACTGATTATTCACACACTGTATGTATACTTTCATTATACATTTATAGAAGACCTATTGTTTTGTGTTTTCTGCTGGAGGCTACTCTTGTAAAAGAATAGTCTAGAATAGACTCACTCGGTGCATGTGTTGTCCATTTGCCTGTCAGCAATAGTTTTGACAGAGAAAACAGGGAGTTTGAGTGACTGCTGGTCTGTCTTAAGGTATGGTAATGAGGCTAATTAGGAGAGATGAGAGCTGAACTGGATATGTGAAGGCAATTATCCGTGAAACTTTTGTCATGCTTTATCTTTATCAGATCTCTCTTTCTCTATTTTTGGCATTTGCCAGTGACACGCAGAATGGAAATATTTGAAGTGATACATATTTTAGAAAAGCAAAGTAAAGAAGGAAGGCAGAGGGAAATTTATATGAGAACATCTCATTATTAAGCTGGATTAACAAGGATATTGTAGATCAGCAAGAAAAAACCTTGTCTGTGTTATTCTTGTCACTTACATTTACATGAATTAAAATCAATTACTTTTTGTAATAATGAACTTACTAGACACCTACATCTCCCCCGTTAAGTGTACATTGTTTGCTCCTTTTATGTTATGAGTAGCTGCAGCAAGCCTGTTATTAAATGTGCTTGAAAGAAAAGCATGCAAAGAGCATAAAAAGAGAGTGAAAAAGCATTTAATTGTAAATTAACAAAAAAGCTGAAAATTTCTCCTTTCTGTTTTCAGAAGGCTAGTGTGATTTACTTTCAGACTGTTTCTTACACCAACGCAGTACAAACTGATTAGAAAAGAGGCACTGAACAGAGCAAATGAAAACCAGGTGTCACAAGTCTTGATGAATCAATGCACATAATCCACAAAGAAGGAAGGTGACAAATGAGACTTGCACGTTAATGAGACCATAACCAGGCTCAATTACTAGGCTGTTTTGAAGAGTCGTAGTAACTTCATGTGTCTTTTACTGTTAGAGGGAAAAAATGACAACCTCTGAGCTATTTGCACACTCCTGCTTATTGCACTGATTCGAAAGACAGGATACCTCTAATCCACTTTTAAAGAGAATATAATGTTAAAGAAAATCTTAGCGATATAAGACATGCTCAATGACTTTTTAAGAGAAAAAGTCTACTTCCTAATTATTGTTTTAGTGAACTTGTGCATTAGTTTACCAAACGTACTTATAAAATCAGATCGAATTTCTCTCAGTGGTGTGCAATCCTCACTTCTGTACTTGCTAGAAATATGGTAAGAACTACAGTGAATAGATGTGTGATAATGGTCAATACTTATTGCCCAGATATTTTTCCATTAAGCACCAGTTCTTTTTCTCAGATTTTCTTTTTGCAGTACGTGCATTCAGAGATTTGAATTTACTGCTAGCAAGAGCATTGCGCGTGTCCAGAATGCCATCACAAAATACCTGAAGTCTACAATAATAACCCTAAATCTTATACGAAGGACTTGATTGTATTTTGTGTCTTTAATCTCATCTGCTTTTAGTGATGATATGGACTGCTGCTGGGTCTCAGATAGACCCATTTCTCCTTGCTACTGTAAGATCTCCTTGTTTTGTAAAGCACAGCTCACTTGCTGCTATCAGTACCCTGTTCATCTTTCTCCTATGTCCTTCACATACACATGTGCACACATAAAAGCACTCTCTTCTTGCAAAACTATAAAGAAGGGAGAAGAAGTTTATATCAGATTATAGTTGACAGCCGTTAGATTCTTAAATAGCTTCCACTGATTTTCAGTAAAAAGGCTACTGTTGCCTCCATGAGAGTGTTTAGGAAACTCCTCTTTCCATGAGGTTTTGCATGATGGAGAAGAGAAAAACCTTAGCACACAGACCACAAGATTAAAAAAAAAAAAAAAAAAAAAAAAAAAAAAAAAAAACCAAACCAAAACTGCAGAATGAGAGTAAGGGAATGACCACAGAAATGCCACTTTCAGTCATGAGCAAAAGCAATGCCAGGGACACAGGACCATGCATGACACTCTTTCTCACTGTAGACTTCACCTTCATTAGTCACAATTATAAAGGTCTGGAATATAGCTTTGTGCAACAGGGACAACAAAACAATCTTTAGATTATTTATCTGTTCCCCATAAGCTTTACTTAACAGAAACTCCTCATATGCATTCCCACTTCCTTCAGCTCCTCTTCTCTGTTTACAGTCTGCTATATTATACACGACTGCTCATTAATATAAATTTACAAAAAGAACAAATGTACTGGGCTCCAAGTGTCAGTGGGAAGAGGAATCAAAATCTTCTGATCCAATACCACAACTAAATAACCTGAAGGAGTAATTTATTTAGTTGCAGAAGCTAACCTTTTTATTTTCTCAGTGTGTCTGGATGTCTTTACTGTAGCTTCCTAGCCAGTTGACAATGGTGCTATATAAACACTTAAAACACTTTATTATAGTACCACATTGTTACAACAGGTTACCTATGGTACTCATAACAAATAGGTTACTAATGAAGTGTCATTTCCTTGCCTTATTTGGTTTGTGTTGCACCCTTAATTATATTTCGATTTTAGGATAAATTCTCCAAGTAGTGTACAGGGATTTGGACACACGACTTGCATTAACATTAATCAAAATCGCGTGTCTGAATTCCCACCACACTACAAATGTACCTTGGGATTGTTAATGGGAACTGTGTGCAGGGGGCATGCGTGCAAAGAAAGCTTCACCGACAGCTTCCTTTTGTTCTGAGTTTTGTTCATGATCTTCATACCTGAAATAAAAGACGGCAATGAATACTGAAGGCATTTGTTCACAGGCTCTGTCAGTCAGGAGAGTGAAAATTGGTGTTTCCTCGCTTAAATCAGCATGTACTCAGCAAGTCCTTCTTGCTGATACACTGAGATGGTAACTGTAACCTAGGGGGAACAGTCACACCTTTGGGGTAACCACAAGCAAGATTTTGAACCTGAAGATGAAAGGCTAGTTCAGATAAAATAAGGCTTCATTTCCATCATCATCCTCAGTAGCAACCAAGGCTTTGTTGCCAGTGACTTTTTATCAGAAATTGCCATGTTAGATTTTTTCCATTTTTTGGTATTTTCCTGTTTCTGGTTGCAATCAAAATGTCAAATCTTACTGTCATGGAGGGAAACTGTTTCAGCAGTTCTTGCAGTCCCAGTGGAGGCAGTGCCCAGAGTTTAGTGACACAGCCTGTTCAGAAGTCCTCCTGTCTAATTAAGTAGGCTCCAGGGGCTAGACTCATTTTGGTATGGTTGGCTGCAGACTGAAAAGTGTTGGTGGTTTTTTTTTTTCATGCATGTGTTGACCCATTGGTGGCTGGTGGTCACCAATTCAGAGACATGACTGTATCATAGGTTTAATGCCAAAATGTCTCACAGAACAAAAATAAAATCATTGCTTCATTCCCTCTTTAATACAGAAATGAAGTTTCTTCATTAAAAATGAATTTTTAAAAAGCTGCATATATTGTTCCAGTACCAAGCTCAAGAGAGTTTCTGTCTGGGATTTGAAGACAGTGAACTTCAACTGTTTATAAGTCGATCATGGTTGTTTTTGCAGCTATGTCTTCTGCTGGCTTCTTTGGACCATCTTTAAAGAAAAAAAGAAAGTCTTAAAAGATGACATTCCATGTCTAAACTAATCCATGCTTTGCATCAGAAGAAAGCTCCAGAAAAAAGCCTGAAGTTTCCTTGAATATCCTATCTTGGAATGACTGAAAAACAGGAAAAAGGAGTTTCATTTACTAGATTTCAAAGCAGTTACCTCATAAAATAAATAATAACTTTCCATAGTGCTTTCCCATTAATCTATATATGTAATGCAAATAAATTAATAAGAATTTTCATATCCTCCAAAGTTTACAACTATTCCACCACGTCAAGACAAACAGTTTCTATCTGTAGTGATGACTCATTGATTTGGTATAGCACCCCAAGACTCGTTTAAGAAAAATACAGTTATGTCCCCTTGGCTGACTGAGGCTTTAACATTTAATAAAAGCAGAACCCCAGGCATTTTCTTAATTTTTGTCTTAGGTCCAATCTTGCAAAAGCTTATGGATGTACTTAACTTTACACAGGTGAATAGGCTTATGAAAATAAATTAGATCTCTCCCATGCTTAATATTCAGTACAAGATTTATTTTTTTTTTGTATGAGCAGAGCTTTTCTGTGCTGCTATAAAAATCATTTTTATTTCTACTTTATCACATTCATATGCTTTCTTTGCTATGTTTTCTGTTTTAAACTAGCACGTTCAGAAATACAGTGTTCCCACTGAGGCATTGGCGAGAAAAAGAGAAAATATGTATTTGCAACTTGTATGGCTCCAATGAAAAGTGCTAATAAAGATTGCCTTAATCCTAGAATCCAACCAAAACCCCATTAAAATTGCTAATGAACAAGCCAAGAGGTATTGTGTAATGAAACAGTTAAAGTAGCACTTGTTTCCTGGCAATGATAGGATTTTTTCATTTTTTAAAATAGTTTCAAAAGCATCTTTCAATGTACAGTCTTTTTCAGTTTGCATCTGTCTGCATCGTGAGCGATCCTTTCACCCCCTTTTCAAAGCCATATGAAGCTTGCAATGCAGGATAATTAAAACAAATCTTGGGTAAACTGTTTTGTGGAGATAGAAGTTTGATGATTGAATATATAAAAAATTGTAACCAGATGTTGTGCAGAAGCCATAGTAGTTTAAAGATCATGAGCTTTTTCTTTTTTCTTTTTTTTTTTTTGTATGAAGCAAAAATATTCTAATTGAAGTTGTCAGCAGGAGTGAGACTAATATGCCTGTATTTGATTAAATAATAGTTTATTTAACATTCAGTGTGGCCCAAAATTGGCTGAGATTAAAATACAGAAACCTCTTACTTTAAAGTTTTGTATTTAAATAGAGTGAAAAGTAAACCTAGTTAATGTTAACATTTTTGCTTGATATTCCCAACTATTCTATTATTTGTGCACTTCTGTGTCTCATTGGAATGCTGTGCTAGCCATTGCAAACACGTTTTCTTCCTATTTTCTTGTTAACTGGCTGGTTGATGGAAGAAAGGGAATAAGAAAGATGGGCAATAACATCTGGAATGCACTGGTTGATCAGAATTATTACTGAAATCTGGTGGATTTTAAGAGCATAACGCAAGCATCATCCAACATCCCTTCTTGCTAGTCCGTGCAAAGCACAGAAACTCCAGCAGACACGTTAAGGGATATTCATGCATGAAAAGGGTTGTGTGTTTTAAAAATACCGGAATATTGAAATATGTGCAGTAGATTTCCTGGCAGTTATTTACTCTATACAGGATAACAGTGTTTAATGGATAAACTCAGAAGTAGTACTTAAAATTCTTTCACTGGAAGATTGCTAATTTTTTCTATTGCTTCAATGATGAACATATTGAAGTCTTCTAAAGTCATATGCTGAGATTCTTTCTTTTTTTTTCTTTTTTTTTTTTTGTGCTACCGTACTGCTTCAATAGCTTTGTAATCTTATGTAACGCTGTGCGTAAACAAGGGGATCCCCATCTTGCCTTCTATGAGTAACCGTTTTTAAAACCATAGGAATTTCATTCTTGCTCTTCTCTCTGTAGCTGTTTGGCCTTTTGCATAAGAAGGGACTGTGTGACTCATGATCCACAGGCTGCACTGGATTTAAAAATGAACCATAAAGGCATGAGTTGCTTGGTTTATTGGTGACACATGTGTGTGTGTGCAAATACTTGTCACAGGAATGTTTAAAAATAAGGACTGATATTAGGCATTTGTAAGGCAGATCTTGCTTTAAATAGCTCATTCCAGTTGTGATGTTGCCCATGGGATGGGGTTCCCTTTGCCCCCTTGCCATGGGAGCAGCACCCTTGACGTGCCCTCATAGTACCCTCTAGTGACTGTTGCTGACTGTTACAGCCCAGCCTGGCTGTCCTCAGCGATGCCCAGCTGCTTCCCACGCCTTCGCCTCTGTACCTGGGACTGCACCCAGTGCTTTGAGCAATGCCGGTCTTTCACTGCTCCTACAACTTGCCAGTAAATAGCAGACAAGGCCAAATTTGTAGGGAGATTGCAACATTCTGTAGGAAACTTGTATTCCATTACAAAGCCATTAATCACTGAAATGTAGTAGAAATCACAGTCCTGGCTGTGTGCATGCAGCATGTGCTACAGTGCTTGGGCTGTCGTTCCTGAAATGCAAAATTATATAGGCCATCTTGAAGACAAGCTTACTATGTCTACCCTGGTAGCACCACACATGTGCCAGGGATCCAAAAGTAAATGGCAAGGCCGTAGTACTATGAGCCAAGATTTATCCTTACCATGACAGCCAAGCTCAATGCAGTTGGTTTATTATCGTCCTTGGGTTTTTTTTCTCTCTTCTGTGGCTAAAACAGATTGATATCAAAATGGTGCTGGCTCTGTAGGTTTTCTGCCATCTTCTGCTTTCCTTGTGGTTTATGCCATAGATTGAGTTATGCTGGGTATGAAATAAGAAAGGATTTCTTCTTTGATTTGGCAAAGGAAGAGTTAGTTGCAGAACACCGATTTGTTGAATGTCGTAGCTAAGATGCTTAGCTTTGCACTACTTTACAGGAACTTCTGGAAGTTGTTCCCTCATTAACTCAGACTGCTATTAATAAAGGAAACAGGGCCTGGTATATATATTTTAGGAATTATTTCTAGGAGGTATAACTCACTGGTAATTGCAACCTGATTTTGGAAAGGTCTTTCCATACGTGCCACATCCACTTACATATTTGGGCATTATTCAAAAGAGCAATACACTCTCTGTATCATACCCAGATTTAAAGCCTGCTTTAGAGAATCCAGGATGCTGGTCATAGACAGGTAGCATTGGCAGCCATCCCAACATCTCCTCAAAGGGTCCAAAGGTTGTTACTGCATGAATCATTCAGTGTTCCCCACACCTTCCTCATCTTCCTGCTGATTTTACTATCAGGGTTTCACAGCCATGAAGTTTCCACAGCCATGTCCATTTCCATAAGACTAGCCACTAAGGTGTGAAATCCTAGTCCATGACACAGAACCAAAAAATGTTTCCTATAAAATATATGTAGGAAATAAAGGCCCTTCTTATTTCAGTTCCTGAAAGAGGGCTTTTGGCAAAGATGCTGATGAAATGGAAGATTATTTTTTTCTCTGCTAGAGAAAAAGGCATGTCATTACAAATGTGCTCCTTTCTAGTGTATGTCTTTTTCCTTCTCACTCCTAAAGAACAGCCATGATTTTATACAGCATGTCTACATTTAACAGTTTCTTTTTACTTCAGAGTTGTGTACACGGGCTTTCTGGAAGCTTGTTTCAAAACCAGATGAATTGTAATACTAGCAGGTGGAAGATAAAATAGTTCCCCAACATTTATTTTTTTTTTCCCCAAATAACAAAGTCTGATGTATTGATCAGTAGACCAGGACCAAACAATTCCTCTTTGAGTCCCTGCCTGAGGTCTGCACGAATGCATAAATGCTTTCAGGCAACCCAATGGTCTTTGCCTCTCCAGTTACAAGATGGGTTCAGACACAGCTGCCTACGAGTGAGACTGTGGAGCTGTTTCGCTGACACTATGTTAGAAAGGAAGCGGAGGCCTTGTTTTACAAGGCATTCCTGCACAGTCAGCTTCATTTAAGAAGCCTCTGAAGGACGTGAAAAATAAGTTAACTGTGGGCTTGCAGGAGGGTTTTCGCTGTGCCCCTCCTTCCAGCGTACTGCTTGATTGCTTGAATGCTGTTTTCCAGTGCTTCTTAGAACTATGAACTAAAGCATGTAGCAGTGTGGGTACATTTCTTCCTTGCTGCGCAGAACTCATGATGGAAAACCCCTCTGGGTTATGTGTTTCTCTCATACTGCTCTTGTCAGGCTCGTGCCATTTAAGAGAAGGACTGCCCCCAGCAGTAAGCTCACACTGCCACTTGCATCAGAAACAATTCCTTTGGTGAAATGCAGTCTGTAGGACTGATTCTGACAATGCAGATTTTGAAGCTGGTGTCTTAAGCAATTTAATAACCACTTTGTTAAAGGTAAGAGAAAAATTAGACTAGGGACACTGGAAGCACTGCTGTGCAGTTACAACATTCTCTCTGTGCCGATGTGGATGAGTAGAACAAGTACATAGGGCACACCAGATTCTAGGGCTGCAAAGGGAGAAAAGCCGGGAATCCTGCATGGATGTTTTTAAGATAAATATTGTTTATTATTTGCTTTTTAAAAAAAAAAAATACTGGGTGATTTTCCTTAAAAAAAAAAAAAAAAAGAAGTTGTGAAGGCAGTCTAGTTAATGAGGTTAAGCTTGATTAATAAGGGATTCAGAGTATTCCTTTGTGCACACCATTTACCGTGAATTTATTTTTTCTTGTGCTTTTACATGCTCCTACTACCTCTAGTACTGTATCAGGAAACACTTGTTTTTCTTTTCTTTTCTTTTTCGCCTTTCCCTTCCCCGACCCCCGCCTCTGTTGTGTTATATCACAGATTTTAAGGTCTTCAATCATTATGCTGTGGCTCTGTCTTGGATTCCATGAAATGTTTCCTATCAAACTAGGAGACCATATGCCCATGTTGGCCTAAAATTCTCAGTGCATCATGTACCAGAAATAGAAGCTGGTAAAGATTCTTCAGAGATTGTGTTCACTTGTTCCAAAGACCTGGTTTGTTTATGGAAGGGATGCTTGCAGTACATAAACACTATTTAAGGAGAAATGTCTCCAAAATTTAGAACAGTTGTTCTCTTCTCCTTCTCATCTTAATGGTATTTTTAAGGAAAGCTATACAACACGCTATATTGTCTCATTTACAAGTAGGCTTTAGAATCTTGATAGGAAAGAAGAAGCAGAGAATAAGTTTCATAAAATCTACTTCACCCAGTTTCTTGTAAACATTCTGAAATTATTTACAGATTAAAAGTAGGTTTCTCCATTTTTAGTAGCTGTATGGTTTTACAGATTGCAATCTGTAACATCCAGTCTGGATGTTGGTCTATTTTAATTCATGCCTTTTTAGCCATGAAACTTAAAATATTTTGTTTTTCAAGGCAAATTAATAAGAATTTAGGCTAAAATGGATAGAAATTAATAGGGAAAAAATAAGTCACAAGCAATCTACAGCCTCCCACTGAAGAAGGCTTCACAGAATCATTGAGGATGGAAGGCAGCTCAGGAGGTCATCTAGTCCAGTCCCACTGCTCAGAGAAAGATCAACCAGAGCAGGGTGCTCAGGGCTGTCCCATCAGGTTTTGAATATCTCCAAGGATGGACAGTCCCCACAGCCTCAGGGCAACTTGTTCCTGTGTTCAATCACCCTTACAGTAAAAACAAATTTTCCTTTATGTTCACATGGAATTTTCTGTATTTCAATTTGTGCCTTTGTCTCTTGTCGTCTCACTGAACACTGATGAGAGGAGCCTGGCTCTGTCTTCTTTACTTCCCCTATCAGGTACACATGGATAAGATCCCCATGAGACTTCTCTCTCCAGGCGGAACAGTCCCAGTTCTCTCAGCCTCTGCTTGTATGACAGATGCCCGAGTCCCGTAATTATCTTTGTGGCTCTTCACTGCACTCTTTACAGTACATCCATGTTTTTCTGGTACTGGGGAGCCCAGGCCTGGACACAGTATTGCAGATGTGGCCTCACCAGCGCTGAGCAGCCACCTTCACCTGCTGGCAACACTTTGCCTAATGCATCCCAGGAGGCTGTTGACACTTGTACATGGGTTAGCTTTAAAAAATGCAAATAAGTGGGGTTTTCTTTTTCCTTTTTTCTTTTTTACCTTTTTCTTTTTCAGAAGTTACCTCCCTAGATGGCTGTTGATGTTCATCACAGCTGTAGTCCGTTCTTACTTCCTAACACTATCAGAAAGGAAGCCATCAAATATTTTTGCCAAAATGGGATCAGAGGAGAGAATAAGATGATTATGTTAGAGCCAACCACTTAGACATAGACTCTGTCTTATTGTCTGTTATCTGGAAGTGTTTGGAATTGACTGGATTAGATGAAAATGTCCAATATAAAAAGGCCACTGCTTTTCAATATTTACCACACCGTGGTATCTGGGATACCACAGTTTCTCCCTAAGCTCACAATAGGAAATAACTATGGTAATTGTGTGGTATGGGTTGGCAAATGTTGATTTTTCTGAATGGAAGCCATTCTAGCAACAGCACGTAACAATATCTGCAGTGGGAGTTCAGTCCTAAGTGTATTGAAAATAATAGGTGAACATAGACCGCTTTGGATCCCACCCTAGTAACAGCTTTCTCCAGGGGACTGTGTGAGCCTCAAATTGTAGTTACTTCAGTTCCTGAACAAGTATATAAGCTATAGCTGCTTATATGAAACATGTTCTTGTTATATTTTTTCTTTAATTAAAATTAATGGTCCTAAGGGGAATTTTTTAAAGCACAAGTAACAGGTAAATGTTACCTCACTGCTTTTCACCAAGAAGTAGACACCTAATTGACATTTCCTCACTGAGTCATGAAGACTTCTATGAAAACTTTAGATCCTCATTTTGCAACTTTGAATCAGAAATTATTCTTCTAGTGTAGTTTCCAGATTCGGGTGCAAATTTGGTAGGGTGTAGGTGATCAAAAAGCAGTGGGACTGAGGCTTCTAAGACACTTAATGGCTTTTGAAATTTTTACCCTCGAGGAGCTTTTCCCCTGCTGATTTTGGCAGCCCTCAGCCAAAATCTACAAATGAGAGTTCCTCTTCTCAGCTGCTGGCTTTCTGAGCCATTTTCTATATAAATAGAGATCACGTGGACTTTAATAAGGTCAGGGAATGTTTTTTAAATGTCTGTGATTTTTTTTTTCCTCAAAACTTAATTTTGCCCATCTGATTTCTGTGGAAGTGGGAACAGATGCCAGAATCTGAGAACGCCAGCAGCTTTGTGCTCACGCTTACAGCAGAGCACTTGCGGGATTGGGACCCTCAATTACTATCACATGTAGAGCTACATACTGGCTTTTAGCTGAGATCCGCAAATGCACTCTGTTCTTCTACCATGTTAAGGGTGTTCAAGGAAATTTGGATCTATCTTTGCTCCATTGTTATCTGTTCATTTGATGAGTGAGATTACTTAATGAAAGAAGGGATACATGGGGTGCCTTCTTGAACACAAATCCTCCGTTATCAATGCCTAAACTTAAGCACCTAATTCCATGTTTAGGCACCTTCACAACTGCCTCTTTATCTGAGAAAGTGAGTCTGTTTATAGGAAAGTCTAACTATTGATTTAGATTCCTCATTTGAGACAGCAGGGCTTTGATGTTTTCGCTTTGTGCCAAGAAATGAAAGAGTCAGAAACATTTCCAGTTTTCTTGATGTCTCTTTCACTGTGCTTAGTTCTGAGGGTACTACTTTTACCCGGCACTGATCAGAAGAGGAGTAGTCAAATTTTGCACCGTTTAATACCATTTAGATTGTATTTCTAATTTGGAAAAATGCAAGAGACTCCTAATGACTTAGGTTTGTTCTCTGACAGTGGCTGAGCTTGTTTGGAAGCACGCTGCGTTTGGAAAGGAGCAGTAATCTGTGTGTACAAGCGCTGAGTTTTCAGGCAGCCGTTCAGCATCAGAGCTGCTGCGTGCATGTTTCAGCAAAGTGCTAGTGGAGAAAGGTTTATGTTATTTAGGAGCAAGGATCGCAGTTCCCCAACCAGGCTCCCTCTGTCCTGCTTACGCACACTAATGCATCTGCCTAAGCAATTTTTGTTATGAATAGTATTATTCCTAAATTGAACTTCTTTTATTAATCTTTGTTTTGATTGCTTCGTGCAAGTACTCTGTTAAAATTGCCTGAGTGGTCAAGATGATTTAGAAAAGTGGGAAGAGGTTTAGCAGAAAGTTAGCAATTTCCGCAGCAGTTCCTAAAAAGGACTGATAAAACCTGTTGCAATGCTAACATCATAATTCTGGTGAGGATGCTGAGAGATGCTGCTGGCAGCTTTTTACTGTGTTTAGTGATAAACTGTGAAAAGAAAACAGGAGACAAATTTAAGCAGATTGTAGTTTAAATGCTTGTGAGCACACCTCAGCAGAGATAACACATTACCTTGAGCTGATGTACAGGAGGAAGGGAGAAAAATGGTGCTACGCTGGGGGGAAACAAAGACAATCAGGGCTTTCTTCTTGAGCAGCTGCAGCCAGTTCCACTAATGGAAGTGCAAGAGCAGAAACTGGCAGCACAAGGTATGCGTTCGTTTTTACAGATGGCAATGCAGACAAGTTGGTAATTGAGAAGGAAGTCGTGTACGTGAGCTGTTTGACGGGGGACAGCCCATTACAGTACTTTCCTGTGTAATTGACTCGGTGAGTTATTGGAGACAGAATTTCTATTCCTCTTGAATAGGTTTCAGTTGCTGCAAAACGACAAAATGACATCATTATTGTGTGGGAAATGCAGGTTTCCACGTTGCCTTTTTTGTGTGTGTGTGTGTGTGCGCGCTATTGGTGTTAATAAAACTTTTAAAAATAATTTTCCGGTTGCTTCTGTAGAAGTCTATGCTGTACTGCTGGTAGTCAGTGGCAAAATACAGCAGAAGCAAGATCATCCACTAGTGTGGTAGCTGTTTAAGGCACTGGAAGAGATTTAAGAATAATCATCTTGAGCAAATTGAAGGAAAAGACCTCAAATTTATGCTATATCTACTAAGAGATGGTTGAAGAAAACTGCTTTCTAAAAAAACCATACTTCGTATAGAATAAGTAAATATTTAACTCTTTGCAAACCAGACTAACATGTAGTTCCACACGAATTTTACAGTTCGTTACAAATGCCTTATACCATAAATAAGTATATGTGTATTTGTTTAGTCTGTGTGCATGTATTTGGCCCAACAGAAGATCACATATATTTTTAACACACAGTGTTTAAGAATCCAAAACCTGTGGCAAGGAAGTCTAACCTGCAAGGAAAAGTTTTACTGTTTCATTTTTATGCCACTGCAGATCTTTCCAGGGAAACTGAAATTACCTTCCATCCCTGTTTGGATTAACAAGAAGATACATTGCAAACTACATAATTTGCACAGATAAATAAATTATTATAAATTAATAAGTCATGGAAATTTCATTGTAAATTGTATTGTCATTATTTATGTAGACCCATAGTTACATGTGGCCCTTAACAGATAATTAAATTGATGGTAAATTCCTGCTTGCAGAGCCCAGGCTCTGGCTGAAGGTGGGTGTCCAAAACACCTTCCAGCATGGTGGCAATGGTTGGGTCAGCTGTAGCTTGGGGGAGGAAATAAAGGTGAGGCGGTGACAGGAGTGAAGAGATCCAACAGTAAATGATTTAGTGGCTTCTTTACCTATCGATGCTTTTCTTCATTTAGTAATTTATTTTTATAAACTATTGTTTTAATTTGGTGCCGATCATAACATCATAAATTAATATCTTACTAAATTCTTCCTGCTTAGCAAGACACTAAGGGATTGTAGTTCACTGCTGGTTTATTGGAGTGGGTTTGTTTTTGTTGAGTACTGAATAATGCCGTCTCTAAGGTAGCTTTAAAAAATATAGGGAAATGCTTCAAATGCTGGGACAAAATCTACTCATCTGCATTTTTGCTGCTGATAAAAAATAATTGCAGTTTACATGCACATTAAAATATTTACTCTCCCAAAGGGATTGGGAGTGAGATTCTGAAAGGCTGTACTAGCAGTAATGTTTAATTTACTGCCTGTTTTTTTTTTTTTCCTTCTCTAAACCCCCCCTGATTCCTCTCATTAAAAGTTTGCAATACAACATATATTATAAAAAGATGCTGTCACAATAGAGCATTAAAAATTCCACTAAACTTTTTATATGAATTAGGTGTGTAATTTTAACTTTCCTCTTGGCATTTTTTTACTTTCTTCCTACCTTGCCTTTCCTAACCTCTTTTTTATGCGTCTTTCAAATACAGTTCTTTAATGTAATTGTTCTTGAAAATGTCTTAGATGAAGAGCATGGATTTGGCATGTTAAATTGACTTCAAGAGGCATCTGTTAACTCATAGTTAAAGGTTGAAAACAACTTCTACTTTAACACTCTGCTTTATGTGTTTTGCTTCTGACAACTTATGCTTTGGGGCCGAAAATTTGCTGTGCCTGGTCTATTCCTGAAAACTGTCCAAGTTATAAAGGGAAGAAAACCCAATGACTCTTTTTAATTTAGACATAGCTACAGCAAAAGCAGCTAAATTTTTAAAATGTGAAACTTTACAGGGACATATTTGTGGCTGTTTTCATAGTTGAGAGAGAAGGCAGTTTTGATTAAACACATTCAGAAATTCGGACTCTTGAGTGCCTCTGCAGCCAAAAGAAATGAAGGCTGAAAGATTCTTTTCGCATCTTAAACAGGAGAAAGTAGTGCTTACTCCAACATCCAGATGCTGTCTTGCTGCCCAGGTTTTAAACTCCATTTAATCTGAGCCTCACCCAGACTTGGAGAATTAAATGCCTCCTCATTTAAGGTGGACAATACCTGGAAAGACCTAGAAGGTGTTAATCAAAAAGCTCCTAAATACTCATGGCAGTGCAAAAACAACATATGCAGATGTAACCATGTAGCTTTATACTATTTTTCGACCCGTGCGGCAGCAGCCCGATGATTACAGGTATGAGCCCAGCTGCTTACAGTTGATCCTCTCCACAGTGAGTCACCTGGCTCATAGTGAACCGAGCACATTCAGGTCTCCTGGCGTTCCCCTTTTGGACCTCCCATGTTGCCAGAGAGCCTCCAGAGCCAGCGTTTTGCCTTTTTTTTCAGTGAGCCATGTGCAGTTGTAGTCTCCGACTTTGTCATTGGAAATAGGTCAGACATATGCTTATTCCTGGGTAACGTATATGATTTCTCATGTTCTGGCGCTGTGATTATGACTGCTTTGCTTCTGGCATGGTAGGAAAGCCAGAGATGGTCAAAAAATTCACTCAGGCTTCATCGTATCATTGTTTTGTGACAGGGAAATGAAAGTAATCAGCAAAAAGACAAGTTTTGTTGTGTCTAAACCAAGAGTGATGTAAGAAAAATGCTTGGCTGACACTTGTGGAGCCTATTTGACTTTCTAAAAGCATCTTCTGGCAGAAAATTTAAAAACAGGATGTATTTGGCACTAACAGAGCGTTAGGCACCGTTGCTTAGTCTAGCTAGCTAAAAAGCCATAGTTCCCGAGCAGTGTTTTTGGCTGCGCTTTTACATATAGATTTTGCTACATGAAGTTCCATTGAAATAAAAACTGAAAGTTCCATACATTTTAAAATATTTTATGTGCAACTGTGTAGTATAATAACACTCCTACATGGCTACAAACTCTGAAATAATGTAAAATGTAAAGTCATCTCTCTTAAGTTTAAAGCAGATTTTATGAAAAACAAGGGCCTAATCCTGTTGAAATGCCTGAGTGAATTACAGTATTCTCTGCTCTTTCATTGCTTAGCAGAAAGCTCTATTAATAATTTCCTTGTTTCAATGAAATATTGGTAACTAGTGAAAATTGTTTAAGGAGTTAAAAAAAATTAGGCCTTTGGGTTTGACGATGTGTATACTAAGTTTCAGACTTGTTCAATTTGAAACGGTCAAGATATGAAACCATAAAAAATGTGAGTAAATACTCTGCATATCAAGGGTTGTTATGCAATTACATGCTTTCAGCATGGTTCTTACTGAGGGAAAACAGTAGAGAGATCTGCAAGACATGTTCAGTGAATAATTACAAACTTTCATAGCTTAGCTACAAAAAAAAATAATAATCCACTTGTTGCTTTGCTACTACTAAAACACTAAAATGTGTGCATATTTTTTTCCCTGGAGCAAAGTCACTATGAGTGTAGATTTGCTAGAAAGTTATCTGAAAAACTTGAAATCCCCTCTGCCCCCAACCCTCCCAGTTTTGGCCAATCTCCAAATTATAAACAGCTGAACTGATTTAAATAATGTTTTCAGTACCAANAAAAACCCGTCATGTGCCAAGTTTTGGCCCAATGTGATTTGAGACAACTGTGATATTAAACGCCCAGACCTAGGAACTGGAATGGAAATGGAGACAGGCTCTTCACTGCACTGGCCCCTTCAGGATTTGGGATTGTAATGTAGTGGTTATAAGGCTCCAGATGATTAAAACTTGACTTTGTAGTTACATCTTTTAGTTATTTAGACCCTTATGGCTTATTCTTCCAAGGATGTACAGGAAATTTTCATGGATAACTCCAGTTAGTGCTAGTGGCATTGACTGCAGACTGAAATCTTTTTATCTCTGGCCCTCGTGACTAGTTCTGTTGATTTACCTTTTCTGGGCTCATTTTAAGAGATTATTTAACTATGGTAAGTATGTGTTCACATTTGAAAAAGTACAAAAGGTTCCATAACATATTTCTTGAAAATGTTGTCTAGAGTGGTGCTCAGCAGAGCACTTGAGCACATGGCTGGGTTTTATGGAGGCTGTGGGCCATAGCTGTTGCACAGATTTTGCTGAACTGGAGCTCAAGTGCTTGTTCTTTTGCAGAACTTTTGTTTTTGGAAAAACAACAATACTGGCCATTATTATTAAGTAGTCCAAAAGCTGAGTATGCAAAGCCAGATAGACTCATGCAGATGAAGTATCATCACTGATAGCAGGAGTATCATCACTAATTAACATTTAGCACAAAATACCAATATTTAGATAATTTTTTTTTGCCAATAACCTTTATAAAAATTAGTATACAGGAAGTAAAGGCCTACTTTTTTTTTTACTTAAAAACTTGATTGGTTTAAGAGAAGAGTACTACAGGCATTGTAGGCTTTTAAAAACAGCCTCCATTTTTTATTGCAGTCATCATCAAAATTTCTCAGGTATATTTTGACAAGCAGGTCAGTTCTGTGGTTAGTGGGATCTGGGAGTACAGAATATTTAGTCCAGTTTTTCCACAGTCCTGTTTCACCCCAGGATGTCTGTTCTAAAGCTGTGTATCCCCACTGTAAAAAGCTCTTTCATAACCAAAAAGCCCAACAGAGTAACACCATTTCATTTTTTTCCACAGGTGGTTTAATTCTTCATTCAGTAGTACATGTAATCTATATTGGAATGCTTAGGTAGGGAATTATCATTGTTGATTGTCCTGTAAGGTCTTTACATAATATGGAAGTAAGAGATCAGGAAGGTAAAGTAAGATAAGATGCAGCATTTAGAACAGCATGTAGGATGAATCTACACACTTTGCATTAAAATTAGGGAATGATGTTTAGCTGGACTATTTTGAAATTTTAAACAGATAAAAAGTTTGTAAGTACTACATAAGTACAGGTATATGTTTCTGATACATAAAGCTACTACAAAGGTAATTTGTAGGTTGTTGCCAGCTGTAGTCATTATATTATCTGATTGCAATTAAAGCCTAGAGTGAATCAGATCTTTCTTTAAAAGAGAGAAAAAATTAGTTACTTTTGCCAGTGTTTTAAAGAAACACAATTCCATAGCATTCAATGAATATTTTAATGTTATTACAACTTCTGTCAGCATTCAGGTGTGTGCAAATGAAGGTATAAACTAGAACGCTCTCTCTATTTTTTAAAAGTTTTCCATGACTTTGTAGAAGATATTTCCCAAACTCAAGGAACACAAACGAAAAAAAAAGGGTGGAAAGACTGACTCAGATTAAGACTCCACTTGGTTAATACACCACACCAAAAAGCCACAGGCCAGCAGACAAGAAGCAGGGATGGAAAGGAATGGTTCTGCAGTTGTATCTGAATCCTGGCCATATACAATCATTTCCATTTGGAAACTTGAAGTGGACCAAATTTGGGTTAGTTTAGTGAAGCTTCATTGTACTCTTAAGGAAAGAAGCTCAGCAGCCAGGTGAAGCTGTGCAAAGATATGCAACCACAAAAAGATTTGGAGCTTCAATTTACTTGTAGATGAGGGCGCCTTCCTAGAATGAGCTGCGTCTCATGTACACAACTAGCTAGATGTTTGCTGAAGGACATCAACTACCTTTTAGCTCTCCCTTAGCCAAATTGAGAAAAATGTAGTATATTATTGCCTCTGATTTAGGAGACAAAGTGTAAGGGTGTGAGAGAAAGATTATCTTGATGACAATCTTGGGTTTACTGTATCACTTTAAAGTAGCACAACCTGATGTACTAATGAAATTGTGTTCTTGGTTTAAAAGGGCAATTGTTAGCCTGACTTTGTGCTCACTAAAAACATTTCCACAATCTTGTTAAATTATTGCACTCATTTCAGATTTTTATGGCTGTGCAGCTTACCAGCCCTCGTTTCTTTACGTTTCATTCATTTTCCTTGTATTGATGATTAATGGAGGATGTCGAACGTTAGAGTGAGCAGGCATCAGCAAATGCAAGATCATAATTAGTTTAGCTGACGAGGGCCTCTGATAGCACTTGCATCTGGATGGAAAAATTACCCTATAGGGAACTGGCTGCTCACCAGGTCTTTTTAGTGATACATTGTGAAACACCCGATGAATCAAATGCCCTTTCAATGCCAAGAAAGTGTTCCAGTCTTGAAGCCAAAATTATGTCTGCAGAAAGCTTTCCATTTGAAATGTATCAGAGTACAATTATAACCATTGTATTTTTTTGGCACGAGCACCAGTCTTCTACAGTATGGACTAAAGTTAAATAAATTACTTAAATTTTATGAAACCCTGAAATTTTGACTTATAGTGTTAGTAATGTTAAATTTATAATAAAATGAGTTTTCACCCAGGCTGTTTTTCCCTGTACTCACCCATTCTCAATTCCAATGCTGAAGGTTTCTTATTGATTTTCTTCCCTCACAAAAAGGGAATAGAGTTGAAATTCAGATTTTCTTTTCAGCAAAAGAATTCCATTTCCTGCTTATTAGTATTTATGCCCACAAACACAGCCTGACTTTTGTTTAAATGAGAAGTTTAATGAAATCATTACTCTGTAGAAAGAATTTAACAAGCAATACTCATAAATGTGTCTACTTTTAAATATTCCCAGATCATTATGAAAGCTGATGAATGCACAGCTCAATCTGTTTAAAAATCGATTTGTATTTAGGAAAGCTGTACTGTGCCTTTTTTTGCTTGGCTAAAATCAAATAAATAAATCTATTCATCGATGAGATTTTGTTTTCAGAGGTTTCGGGTGAAGTTCAAAAGAGGTCTCATTAAGTATACTGTACTTTTATTTGTTTGGCAGAGGTTACCCCTCATTTTTAGTGGGCTGTGGGAAATATATGGTAGCTTATACTGTTTTCAGAAGTGGGAAAGACTGGAAGTGAATATCATGTATTCAATTAATGAAGTATAATCTCTGTTAAAGGAATTAGTATGATGCAGATATAGACTGTAATTAATTAAAGTGGTGGTGGTTCAGAATTCTTGTTACTGATCACACTGTAAAATCGAGCAAGCTAAAAAGAAATAAACTGTTGTGAAATGCAATGAACAAACCAGGAGAAGTTTACAGAATGTTCTCAGGTTTTTTTCAGAATTTGCTGTTTAGAAACCATCATTAAACGCACAAAACCTGAAGTTCAAAAAGTTAAAGCTGTTACTCTGAAAAGGCTTTGGTGTTTCACACACCTCATCCATCACTCTAGGGTTAATTATAATGAAAATCAGTGGTGCCTATTAAGCACAATTGAACCTGACCTCATTATGGGCAGTGTGGTTTTATACTGTCATTGTTGCCAGTCTAGAGACAAAACTCCTGTGTTGATTTGTCCTAACTCTGCAGCTCATGTGACTCACCTCTGACCTGTTTTTTTTCCATGTGTTTTTTGTTTTTTTTTCTTTTTCTTCCCTATTTCAGAGACGTAGAGGCTCGGGTGTTTTTTGTGCCAATTGCCTGACCACAAAGACCTCTCTCTGGCGAAAGAATGCAAATGGTGGATATGTATGCAATGCGTGTGGCCTCTACCAGAAGCTTCACTCGGTAGGAAGAACTTACTGATTTGTTCAGAATAAAAAGGGGTTATACAGCTACGCTGGGCAGCTGTGGTCTTCTCGGGTTGTGTGATTAGTACCACTCCCTGGCCTGCAGTTAATTTCCTAACAGGGTTTTGCAGTATGGTCACTTTGGGATCAGATGTGATTCATTATGAAATAGGCTGGGATGCTGTGGGAAGATGTGTTTGAGATCATCAGTGATGCATTTAATTATTTTGATACAAAATAAGGGGAAAATTATTTCTTTGCTGGGAATTTGATTTAAAGGCATACAATAAATCGTGATGAAAGTTCTCTAAATTCAAGAGTCCTCATGTTCATAACAAAAAAAAAGAAAAGTTCTTAGACACATCTATGTCAAAAATATCCTTTGCTGCAGTTTGTTTTCTTTCACTTCTCTTCCCCTCGCTTTATTCTTGACAGTAATTTTCCTGGAGATATGGGGTGTTGGGTTTTTTTATTGTTTTATTCTACCGTAGTCTGCTACTCACTTGTTGGCACTCATCACTTAGTGAGGGGAAGATTCACCATCCCTCAGGATCAGGCAGGGAATAAGTAATAATCATGGACTATCTATATTGCTTTTCATCTTATCTACACTTGGCTTGATCCTGAAAGATGTTGAATTCTCTGGTCCAGGTCCAGGAAAGCCATGCTTAAGTGTTTCCTTGGATCAGTGCCAAAATGCTCAGAATCTTTTAATTTAAGACCCACGAATTAAATATTACCCCCACTATCTTTGATAGAAGCACATGGGAAAGTCAGGTGACCAAGATCGTATTGTAATTAATTAATTTTTACAACATTCCCATGAAGTTAAAAACTGTTACTATTTTTCAGAAACAGAAATTGAGGCAGCCATTGGGAGTTTGCCAAGGCAACATGATAATTCAGGTTTCAGCCTAAATCAGAAATCTGTATTGTTTCTGAGAGTGCATATTTTTAAAAAACTTTTAAGAGATTCCCTTTTCAGGAAAAAGAAAAAAAAAGCGACTTAGAAACTATGTCAAATGCAGTGAGACTCCTAAGAGCCTGTGCCTATTTTTCTTACATTTGACAATGTAATTTGACAATTTGTACATTTCTTACATTCTAAATCAATTAGTAGTTTCTGTGAATTTTACCATTTGTCTTGAGTTCAGGCAATATAACAATCCTGTTCACTCGAGTTACTGTCCAGTCAGCCCACTTAATAAAAAATATTCCAATATTCAAAAGCAGTAAGACCTCAATAGTCTGAAAAGTTAGCCATTCTGAGGTCAATAACTGGTTTTTAAGCTCCAAAATAACACAGTCAGATAACATATGAGCAGAAGAAGATGGACTAATATACCATCTCTGAGCAGCATCTTGGCCAAGTTTTGCTGAAAGTATCATCTTCCTAGAGATCTCTCAAAATTCTAGATATAACATCTAATTCAAGGAAATTGATCAGTGGTAAGCATCCACAAAGATTTTAAGACGGTTTGGCTTTTTAATATTAAATTAACATTTGAGTCCAGCTATTTGTAGAACTTCAATTCACAGTCCTTGCTTTTCCTTTTTTTTTAATAAACTTTTCTGAGCTGTAGTGTAGATAAGAGCTACAAGAATCAGTTTTGAATTCAAACATGTAGCTCAGATAATTCTTATGAACCAGTAGGAATAAACTCGTGTGCTTCCAACAATAATAATTAGCAATACAATGTCAAACTTTATGCATATAGAAAGTGAGAAGCTGCACTATCTTTTAGCTCCACTGTTCAAGCAATGGCAATAAGCTGTCATTCAGTGGACATTTGACTTTAATATCTGCAACTGGACTTTGACCATACAAACACAAAGAATTTAATTAAACCTCCATTCTCCTGTGGTATGATAGCAATTGTAAGTTAGAGGCTGAAATAATCACACAAATCTCTCCTTTGGGACACCTTTTGAGACAGTCCCATTCAAAGGGATGCTCTTCAGACTGGCACCAGAAAGATGAAAGTTTCTTTTATCTGTCTGCTTGTCTGGCTAGCTATCTCTTCATGAAAAATTACAGCAAGTATTTGTCATGCATGTTTTTGTATTAAGGAGTCTAGGATGATGCAGTTAAAAGTCGGAAACTATAAAAATTGAAGGGAATAGAGCTGTTCCCTTCTGTGGGCCACCCAGTTAAACTAAGTTGTGCTACGCAGCTCAATAAAATTCTCTTACACTAGGTTTGCACATTTCATAGCTCCCTTGTGATTGGATTATCACAATCTAGAACTGCAGTCCTCACTTCCTCAAGAATGTGTGTAATACACTTATCTCTAAGGCCCCTTTTTTAGTCATATTTAATAAGAATTAAAATCTGTGGTCTGTCAGATACTAGTAGGTGATAGTGACTGACAAATATTAACATGGTAGTGAATTCTGCTCTAAGTCATATTTCGATTTCTATGATACCCTTGAATAATTTTTAACACATTTTAAAAAATGTTCAATCTATCTAGGGATCATTTACATGTAACTTGCCAGGTTTTTCATATTTCTCTCCTCTAGTGTAGACAACTATGTTAAGAAATGTCTACTATTCCAACAGTCAATTATTAAAATAGTTTTAATGAAAAAAAATGCTTCCAGTTCAATGCAAACATATGTATAATTTTCACATTTGCTGACAGAGAAAGGCATATCCCTTGTCTCCTCAGAACTGTGAATGTAATAATTTATATTGTAGTGCTGTTCATAATTTTTTAATAGTTCTAACTCACTCATGGAAAACTAGATTTTGTTCCATAGTGATTCCCTGGCTACGTCTTTGGACTACTTCAGTGAGGAGTTACATCATATTATTCTGGAATTAGACATACGTGTTCTTCTAGTGAAGAGATCACCTCAAAGTATAATCACAATAATTTCTTGACCTATTTGTTGAATTTTGTAAATTTTTAAGTTACTCATATATTTGGGTTAGGGAGATTGCCACTGATATAGAGATGGCAAAAAAAAAATCTATGTAATCATACTCAATATATATATTGAGCAATTATCAATATATATATATAAGGCAATTTAAAAAGTAAAATTCTGGTAATGTTTCTACAATTTTCTAAATTTAGTGCCCCATTGAAAACCAAGAAGAGAGCTTAAACTTCTCTACCTCAGTTACAACCAAATATACCATAAGATAAAAAACATGAGTAGCTTTATTCCACTGAGTAGTCTGTTTTAATCAGCTAAAGACTATTCAGATGAGTACAGTCATTTGCATGCTGAAGAATTTTTAAGGTGGACCTACAGCCTTTAGCTCCTAATGACACATTAACTTGGAAGAGCCTGGGCTACAAACAAGTGTGTGAGAGTCCTTAATGACAGGTATGAAGATGCCTCTTCTAACTTCTTTCAAGACCAGACTTCATACCTGTAGCATAAAGACTAAGACTAAAAGTATTTCCAAACTATTGAATGGTTATCTGGAAGCCACATGAAAATGTTCTGTAGTGTACAAATAAAAGTTTAATAAGAGCAACGTCAACAGCATTGTAAGGTCTCACACACCATGTCAGTATGACAGTGTTACAATCATCATAAAAGGTGAGGAATATGCAGTGAGCTGGTAATAAAGAGAATATGCTTATGCATATCAATTGGCTATTGATTCTGCAAACTGTAAACTTTATTTGCATAGAATTTGCAAAGAAGATATTCTGATTTTATCTAAACATGATTTTGTCTCAACTTTGGTCTGTTTGAAGAGTCTGGTTCAGGGTGCTGCTTTTCTGTGAAGCTTAAATTTTGCTTATTAAAAATCTAAACCAAAGTTTATATTTCTTCTCATTTAGAGTTTTAATAGACAGTAAAATCTTAACAAGTAGCTGCACTGCCTAAAATTAAGAAAGATATGACCTCAGGGAAATAATTAGGTGAAAGAGCAGAGGAAGATGGCAAGTCAAGAGAGAAACTAGATCCCTGCAAATAAGAGAGTGAGCTCTCTTCCAGCTCTGGACATTTTTATATTAATTCAAAGTTATGAATGTATATAAATTATGTTACAGTCAAGGTACAAATTGTTTTGAGTATTGATTACAGGCCAAAATTTAATCTGCACTTTAAAACAATGTTAAAAAAGAAAATTTCCAAATAAATATGTAAGTAGAATACTGTATGGGGTACTTTGCTGGCCTTCAACCAAAACAGGATTATGTGTGCATTTGGATGAGACAAACGGCAACTGCCAGCACACCAAACTTTATGACTTTTAGGTAGGTTTTTTTGTTTTAACATCTGCCCAGTAGAGCAACACATACCGACATTTACAGCACAACCTTTCATTCACATACCATGGCCTTCCTGTTGAGGGGCCTTTCGAAGAGCCCTGGCTGCTGTCCTTCCTTGTACTATTTTTTTATTCTTCATGCAAAAGTGTTTCTGCTTCTCATCTAAATAGGCCACCTACCCTGAGCTGGTGTGGGGAAGAAGTAAATGTAAAGAGAAGTCCTCACTTGGTTCTTGCCTCTGCCTCTTCCCTGGTTCTTTTTGCTTTACAAGCCCTTTTTTCCTACCTTCAGGTGACGCCTTCTCTTCCTCATGATTTATTAGCACAACATCAGTAACATTTAGAAAGAAGTGCAGTAGGGATAAAGGGGGAGGAGTTGGTACCAAAGTCCCACATAGACATTTTGGTGCTTGGGAAAACATTTTCCCTTGGCTTTCTTCTCTATCTTTCTCAGTCCCTTTCCAGCCACCATCATCTCACTCACCACCACAGTGGACCTGCAGCCCTTTTGCTAGGTGACAGCAGTGGTGGTCACCAAGCTGTGTAATTTTCTATCTGTGTTAAAGTGGGGTGGGTATCAAGGTAAGTGTTATCCAATTCTTGTCATAATGTGATCTGGGTAAACCTCTGCCCGTTATCAGGGCTGATGACATGGTGCATAGAGCAATGCTAGTGCACAGGACCGTGCATCTCCCACCTCATCCTCAGCTCTCAGCCCCCTCTTTCAGCGTGTCTTGCCTGGAAAGTTTGAGGAGTAGGGCCTAATAAATGCTTTGACAGCTTGGATACTTCATGCCTTTTTAAGTAAATAGGTATAGTATGTCTAAGGCAGTTGACTTAGTTTGATAAAATAAACCAATTCATAGTTTACTTTTAGCATGAGGAGCCAGGAAACAGCATTTGGGCTGAAATTTGTTCATTGCCGTAAAACTCTTATATAGCTCTTCACAAAAGAACAATATAATTTTTTGTGATCATGGTCTCGCAGATTTGTTTAATGTGTCTTTCTTTTTTCATTCTGTTCATTATGTGTGTGTTCCATGCAGACTCCCAGGCCTTTAAACATCATTAAGCAGAACAATGGTGAGCAGATCATTAGGAGACGAACAAGAAAGCGCCTTAACCCAGAGGCACTTCAGGCTGAGCAGCTAAACAAACAGCAGAGGGGTAGCAGTGAGGAACAAGTCAATGGAAGTCCCTTAGAGAGGAGGTCAGAGGATCATTTACCTGAAGGTCATCAGAGAGAAATTCAGCTTCCCAGCCTCAGTAAATATGAGGCCCCAGGTTCATTGACTAAAAGCCATTCTGCGCAGCAGCCAATATTGGTCAGCCAAACTCTGGATATTCACAAAAGGATGCAACCTTTGCACATTCAGATAAAAAGTCCTCAGGAAAGTACTGGAGACCCAGGAAACAGTTCATCGATATCAGAAGGGAAAGGAAGCTCAGAGAGAGGCAGCCCGATCGAGAAATATATGAGACCTGCGAAACACCCAAACTATTCACCACCTGGAAGCCCTATTGAAAAATACCAGTACCCACTTTTTGGACTTCCGTTTGTACACAATGACTTTCAGAGTGAAGCTGACTGGCTGAGATTCTGGAGTAAATATAAGCTGTCTGTTCCTGGGAATCCACACTACTTGAGTCATGTGCCTGGCCTACCAAATCCTTGCCAAAACTATGTGCCTTATCCCACCTTTAATCTGCCTCCTCATTTTTCAGCTGTCGGATCAGACAATGACATTCCTCTAGATTTGGCGATAAAGCATTCCAGACCTGGGCCAACTGCAAATGGTGCCTCCAAGGAAAAGAATAAGGCACCACCAAATGTAAAAAATGAAGGTCCCTTGAATGTAGTAAAAACAGAGAAAGTTGATAGAAGTACTCAAGATGAACTTTCTACCAAGTGTGTGCACTGTGGCATTGTCTTTCTGGATGAAGTGATGTATGCTTTGCATATGAGTTGCCATGGTGACAGTGGACCTTTCCAGTGCAGCATATGCCAGCATCTTTGCACGGACAAGTATGACTTCACAACTCACATCCAGAGGGGCCTACACAGGAACAATGCACAAGCTGAAAAGAATGGAAAACCTAAAGAGTAAACCTTAGCACTTAGCACAATTAAACAGAAATAGGTTTCCTTGATGGGAATTCAATAGCTTGTAATGTCTTGTGAAGACCTATAAAGCACTTCATATAGAGAGCATGCCTTATCCAATATTAAATCCCTTGTTCTTTTTTTTCCTTTTTCTTCTTTATTTTTTCCCCCTTTTTTTTTTTAACTTTTAAATGAGTGGGTTACCAAGAAAAAAGTACAGTTGGATGGTGGCCAGGAGGGGGAGAAGATAATTATATAGGACACGGCCCACCAAAGCTAGCCAGAATGCAGTGAATCAAGTCGAATAACCTTGAGAAAATTTTACCGGACAATTAATACATTTGCTATTGTGTAAGAGACATAACTGGCAAGAGTGCAAAGATGTGTATATGTATATACTGCTGCAGGGGTATAGTGAACATATGCACATTGTATATAAGAACTAGACTTGTTAAACATACAGATGTTAAAAGGTCATTTCTTTAATTTGGGCATATTCCTGCCCTACAACATGCCTTAGGATCACTTTGTCCTCAAAGCTTTGACAGCAGTTTCATCTAGATGTTTCTTAGACTCAGCTGATTTTTAGCTACCATTTTATCACTACATTCTTTCTGGCACACTTTAGTTAGGAAAACCATTTTGTGGAAGTGAAGTCTCTAATACAGAAGCCACACTCCGGGTTTAATTTGTGTAGAACAAGGTAACCTGCTGTATTTTATTTTAATATATTTTTAATATATTACATTTCTAAACCTTAAAGTCTAAGGTTACTTCTCCACAGGCTTAACGTTGCTATACACATACCAATCAATCCCTTCAGTAGACTTATACCAGCTTTTGCTAAGTAGCATTAAATGTCTTCATAGTACTTTTTAATACTTAAAGCTTTGTAAAAACTATCCATGAAGGGAAAGCTCCTCAGCATAACTGCTCAGGGAAATAGGGCTAAATAACTAAATATTAAATAATTGGTTAAAGGTGCTGTTAGACGAGCCTCCATGCTTGCTACAAGGGTGTACAAGAACTGACTTTAATCATTTTCATTATAGTGTCCCAACCAGTAGTTTATTATTTTGCCACAGGGATGTAGAAGATATTACAAGCTACTGGATGCACTGTCAGATTAACTTATTTCATTAAAGAAGTTGGGAGAACAAATAGAAAAAACCTTATTTTTCTAGTAAATATTAATGTATTACATTTCAAATAATGGTGCCTGACATATTGAATAATTATTTTCTACAGTGTACGTATGCAACAAAGATATTCCATCATGCATTAGAGTCAGTTCTGGCTCTGCCTCGCTGTTTACATTTGCAAATGTAGCAAACAAGGTAATGAAGCAACTATTTCTATTGCAGTAGGTATCTTTTTTTCTGTGTGTGTGCATTAAAGTTGTAAACGATAACATGAATGAAATTTGTTGATATTAATGGTATGGAAAAACAAGAAGGAAATGAAAATATTTTTATGCCTACTTAGGAAAAAAAGGGTAGCACTATTCATTCCAAGTACTTTTGTATTCTTAAGCTCTTAACTCACATTGTTATGCTTAAAATGATAAACATATATCCTCTTTTTATTGCTTTGTCTGTGTTTCAGATGAAACATTTCAGAAATTATTTTGATAGGTGCTGTGTGACGATGCAGCACTGATGTTTTATTGCATTCTGTAGTAGCATTGCACTCCATTTTTACAATATTACGCAGTTGCTTTTTTGTTTTGTTTGGGTTTGTTTCTTTTTCGCAGTGCAGGGTCTTAGTTCCTTATGGTCGGATGGCAGGTGTAGCTCAGCTGGTTCATGAATGTTGCAGCGAATGAAGTTTAAAATGTCTTTCTGATATTATGTTGTCTTTTATTTCTCCATTCATGCATTTTATTTTTTAAAATGTTCTATAAAAATATTTCTGGACTAAGTCCTCACTTGAGATTATATGTAAAGGGTCCTATTCTGATCTCACTTACATGCCGCCTTTCTCAGATTTTCATGTAATTGAAACTAAAGCATCATAAAAAAAAAAAAAAGTTCTTGTATTTAACTTACCTTAATCTCACCACTCTCCCTTCTAGAATTTGGTGCACTTATAAGATACTTAACCAGATAGACAGGGAGGTGGAAGATAAAAGGAGAGGTGATAGGAAATGTCTAATAGGGGTTGGCAAAAGGAAAACCAAGGGAGGAACTGGCCTAAACATTCAGCACTTTGATAGTCTTTTGAAAAATGATGTGCCTAAAGCAGCCGGCAATGAACATCACCATGCATGAGAAGCACTTACACAGCTGATCACCAAAGGTCTTGCTGACCTTGGCAGTATTTTAGATGTTACATTTTCACACAGATGAAACGTTATTGCACAGTTTCTCTGATTTGTTAGGCACAGACAGGCTATTGTTCAGCATTAGGCTTGCATTCCCTCCTGCTCCACCCATTGCTTCTATACTGGTGAGCAGCATATGGAAAGTCCCACTCAATCTGCTCATGGTTGAGTTCTATAACCCTTCAATAGTGTTCTAGGTTAGCAAAGGATATTGGGCCACATTCTTCTTCTATTTTTTAGGTGAATCTCCTGCTCAATACCAGTGCCAGACAAAGTCTGGTTATGTTTTTACTATTGTTCTCCAATAATAAGTTCTGACTTGGTTTTTGTGGATTTATTTTTTGTTGGGTATTTTCTTGTTTCTTTTTTTTTTTCTGTGGGGACTAAAATAGATTGCCCTCGTTTTGTTACGTCAGGGTCCAGTGTGTGTCCTTTTCAGCTTTTCCAATAAACATGTTAGACTCACTAAGCAGTGATTTTGTCGGCTTCAGAGGTCACTGGCTGCCGGTTATCAGTAGTTACTGGTTTGATTTACTTCTAAGACCTGCCAGTCTTCTGTGGCTTCTTCATTGATGGAAGCTGCATCTTCATGGCAAAATATTTTATGGGGGACATGCGCATTATAATACTTGAGCACCACCCTGTACTTCATAACACCTCTTGCTAAACTCAGAAGCAGAGGCCAATAACAGGAAATACACATATCAAGGTTTGGGGATGAGGAGAAATGAAATCTTATGAGCGCAAAGAACAAGACAGCTTTTTGAATATTAATACTGCACACCTAGATGGTGCAAATAAAATTTGAAAAAAGTTTATTGTTCTTGCCATGACATATTGAGATGTTCTAAGATTTCTGCTTTGTTGGAAATGGGATTTTGCCATAGCCCGTTCTCTTTGAATGGTGGTAGGGGGAGAACAGTTTTGTTTTGCAACAGANTTGAAAAAGAATAATCTTATTTAATAACTCTCAGGTAGAAACCAATGTTAGCACACACAAGTAATTCCTGCACCCACTGCATTTTTATCAACTTACAGCACTAAAAATTAAACTTTCAAAGAATTATTCTTTGTTCTCAGCTTGTCAGCATCTTCAAGGTGTTCTACATCTTTTACTAAGGAGTGCTAGTCTGCGATCTTAAAATTTATCTCAAATTGGACCACAAAGTAGATGATTCAAAACCAGAGGATTTGTGGAACGGGAACAATGTTTCCATTAGCACTCTCTAGAGTGGGAACTCTCATGCAGCATCTTCTGCAAACCTGACTGTAAACTATCACTTCGTGGCTGCTGCCCCCTAGGTTAATGCAGTGGGAGACAAAGACTTTCCAGAGCACAGTTTGCATTCAGGTGGGAACTCAGAGCACCTAATTGCCACTGTGCTGGTGAAATCACCCCTTAAGTTTTTGTGGACCATTCTGAAAGGGAGGGAGGAACCCTGGGTATTTGTACCTCGGTTTTGCCTAAAAAATGTACTGTTGTGCATTGTGACAGTTTAAAGAGTGACATCAGGGGTACGTCTCAAACAATTGAGGAACGCTGTGGATAAGAGATTATTTTGGCAGTTAGAGGGGCAGCAGGACAAAAGTGACTGATGCTAATTGTTTACAGTGCTGAAACATGATTGTGCAGTGGGGAGACCTGATTTGGCAACTCACTTCAGGGATGGACTTTCAAGTCCATCTTTAGACTGGACAGGGTTGCTCCGTAGTAATAACTGCTTGCTTTATGTGCTAAGGATGTTGTCTACCATCTGCTTTTTTGCCCAGGATGTGTAAATATATTCCCATTTTTGCTCCTGTATTGATTTTTCTTGGCTGACTTAACATGCTAATTCCTAATACTGGTCAGGAAAAGCCAAAGAGATTAGAAGTTCGCTTCTGTTCAGCCAGAAGTGTAGATATATTTCCTTCTGCTTCTGTGGAGACAGTTATGCTTGGCAAAGAATAGTGAGCAATTTGTCGACATATCCCAAATGTGATAGATAAGTGAGAAATCCCTTCTTAACTTTTCTATAAAGTTAAGATGGGCCAAGTAGAATGATTTACGTAATTTCCTCACCCAAGAACATGATTCTTCCCTACCCTCTGCCTCACAATTTCATTTCATTTAATTCAGCCAGCTCCTGAAAGCTGGCAGTTAGTGAGATGCTACCTACATAGTAATCACATATACCCCAGTTTACCCTTTTTACAAGGATAAAAGACAATGATTTAATTGCTGCCAGCCAGATATATACAGTTTTATTTGATTTTTGAGTACACTTAGAAAAGTAAAATTCTTAGAATAAACACTGTTACAACAACCACAGTTTTCCATTCTTATAATTTTTGCCTCTGAGCTCTATGTAAAAGGAGAACAGGAGAAAAGGAAACATCTCAAAATGCCATTGTAAATTTAGCTTATAGAAAATTCACCAGCAGGAAAAAAAAAAAAAAAGTACTTCATAAAGAATGACTTCATGTTGCTAAAAATCATCATTAAACTTGTAGCCCTGATTTGACTCTAGAATGTTGGCTCTTAATGTTTTGTCCTTACAACACATGGATGTGTTTTTTCGTTTTGTTTTGTTTTGGGTTTTTTGTTTTGTTTTGGTTTTTGGTTTTCATAGTGCATGTTCATTTCTACTCACAAACATGTTCTTGGTGTATTTCTTATGCAAACAATCTTCAGGCAGCAAAGATGTCTGTTACATCTAAACTTGAATAATAAAGTTTTACCACCAGTTATAAATCAGATTCATGTCATTGTTTCTGGGGACAATGTAATGTCATAGTGTCGCTTCACCATAGCGGGGTTGGGGAGGAAAACAGTGCGGAGTTGAGCTGCTCTGAGAGCATGACAGGGCCTGACAGCATCTATGAGTAATGGCTGGTGATTACAGCTGAAGGGCAAAGGCAGAATTGCCCAAATGGTAAATGCATGAAGAGAGAGAGGAGCTCCTTCAAGGGCAGATTACCCCTATTGCAATCCTACATTAAGGACTCTAGATGTGATCCAAAACTTATTCAAGTTAATGACAGGATTTAGAATGAAAATCTGTTTCAGTGGGATTTGAACTTTTGTTCAATACTCCAGCAGCCTGGTATTACATTATTCTGCTGCTCCAAAGAGGAGCAAATGTTGGAATAATTTTGAAAATTTATGTAAGAAAGACTGCTACTGAAATGTGATCAATACCCCAGGATCACCAATTCTACCTTTCACACAAAGTCCGTGGTGGTCTTGAAATAATCTCTGATATTTAGGACCATGGTTTCACATTATGTCCACAAGTCTTCCAGGAAATCCTGCTGGCTTCCATCACACAAGTGAATGACCCGATGCTGACTTGAGAACAGAGTGTACCACCTACAACGTTGCCACCACCACTTCCTCCAGCGACCTTGGAGGTTTCCTCAAAGGTCCCGAATTGAAGCACAGACCAAATCCAGCTCTGCTTGGCATTTCTGTTCAGATGAGCTCACAGCCCAGGGTGGTATGGCACCCGGCCATCATTTCCATTATGCTGTAATTTCCTTTCTCCATAGGTTTTGTCTCATCTCCATGGTTGAGAGACTGTCCGCTCTCACACAAAATACTGGGTTAAACTCATATCATACAAAATGGTAAAATCTGTTTGAACTGCTAGAGTACAAATGTTCTAGAGCTTAATTTTAAAAGCACCATGCCAGAAATAACTTCCCCCTATAATTCTTTCTTCCAGTGATTTCAGATGCAGACCCTATGCATTTTCAGTCTCTTTTTAATTTCCTGAGATTAATACAAATAATAACTGTAGTAAAGAAAATAAAGGGGGGAAAATTTTTTTTCAAAAGCAGGCAAAACCAGTTTTGAAGACATCAACCTTACGCTCAATCTTTATCCATTTTAATAAAGAAGCACATCAACCTTACGCTCAATCTTTATCCATTTTAATAAAGAAGCTATGTACAAAAGCTAGTCAATATGGATTGCGTAAGACTCTCTCTATATATACACACACTCCATATATATAAGAATACATATATAAAGTGAAAATATACAGAGATATACATATACACACATATCCATATATACACATATGCATACGTCTATACGTATACATACACAGAGACAGAATTTATATATATCTATATGTACAGAAAAAGACAGTTAAATAAACAAATATCTACACCTGTTTTAAGAACATCTTTGAGGATAACAATATTTAATCCAAATTTACATTCTTGTTATAAAACTGTCCCTGACCAATGGAGTCTGTCTTTAATCAGAATTAAAACAGTGTTTAATATTGCCCTTCTGTCTCCATATACTTATGTGAGCTCATAATTGTAGGAGTGGATGACCTCAAATTTTCCTTTGTTGTTCTCCCATTTGTATAGCCTACTTAGAGTGTTAATGTCTTCCTCTTATAACAGCAGCTCCACATGTAAGCAGCTCATATAAATGCACACTGACGTTGTTATCAGGTCTTAATATGTGATTACAAGGTTTAAATTTGTGCCAAGAATCTGAGAACTTCTTGTTCTAACAGCAGTGTCCTTGATTATTTCCTATTTAGATTATACTATTGCCATATCTTGACATAGGTCAGAACTCTGTTATCCCTGGTACAGCCAAGCCCCGAATATAAAAGATAAGCAATCCATCTGCTGATAGCAAGTCCTGACCCTCATCAAAGAGATTTGTAAATGCAT
>VXBJ01001063.1:150874-168618 GCA_013400055.1 Nycticryphes semicollaris
AAAAAAAAAGAAAAAGTGTAGGAATAGGTATTGATGCAGAAGAAAATGAGCAGGATGAATAAGCAGCGTGCTTCATTCTGTATGAAGGGGAAGTGGGATGCTTGGATGCTTTTAATAATATACTCTTAGTAGAAGAAACGGGATAGCTATCTTACATCTTTATATCTATGAATCATGAAAAAGTACCTTTCACTTTGACACTGTCTTTATGAAATTTTGTTGACAGTGGGTGGGGATATAAAGAGCAACAAAACAGCAGAATGTCAGTGAAAGTGTTCAGTTTTTTGTCCATACTGAAAGTTTAACCATGATGGGCAATTATGCTAGACAGTTGGGACAGCTGAAGCCCAATGGAGGTAGAGTTTGTACTGACACCATCTTCTCTTGATTTCCCTGAAGAGCCTGACTAATCCTTGTGTGCAATACAACAAGAGTATCAGCGAGTGCTTTCTCTAAATGAAAGTGTCTCCTGCACATCCAAAAGAATAGAAGAGCCTTTCACACGTTGTAGTTAGAATGTCAGTGGAAGTGTCTGATTCACTTCCAAATGCTGCTGTGGAACTGACAGCTTAATGGTGAGATTGATATAGTGACAGTTCTGTCACCTTCCTCCAAACAACTCCATCGGCACTGATACAAATAGAGTTGGCCAAGGAAGAAAAATAACGATTTAAAAGAATAGAAAAGAAATAAATTTAAAAAAAAAAAACCAAAAACAAGGAAACAAACAAAAAATCAAAACACCTCAAAAACTTCTATTACAACACTGTGTAAAGACAGTGGCTTAAACCTGCCACAGAGAGACCAAGGTTAACACTTTGTTTTGCAAAGACAATACAGTTTCTCTGGCCTTATTTCTGAGTGGAATAATTTCTTTTATGATTTCTAGTATAAAAAACAAAGTCCCAACATAAAGCTAGCTCTCTTCCCACTCTGGCATTCTTTTAAGAGACCAAGACAAAAAAGAATGTAAAAATGGATTCGAAAAGCTTTCTAAATTATCATTTCAAGGAAGGGAACTAGATATTTTCTTATCAATTATTTTTACTAAGAAAAATTCTTGCATAGCAAAAGGAGAATATTTTCTGTACCTTTTAATCAAAGTATTTTCCTCCCTGATAGAATCTGATAAAACAGGAAATACATTTCAGAGTATGAAAGCATGAGATATGGAAACCTTTCAGAAGTGTAAGGTTATTTCTCAAAGTTAATGTACCCTAAGGGTGGCATTCACACTGTATACTTTGGACATCCAACTGTAAATACACATTGCAATCCTCATCTTCCTACAGAGTCAGTTGAGCTTTCAGAGCAGGAGTTTATTAGATGTTCATAGCCACCCACTGGAGAGGTCCAGACAGGATGATCTCCAGAGATGCCTTTTAGCCTAGATAATTTTGTGTTCATAAAAACCCACAAATTTAGTCATTTTATGTTTCTCCCTTATAATCATGACATATATGGCAGGGAGAAATTGGAGACAAAGGCCAACAGAAATGGAAGCACATATGTAGGAGGGAATGGTGGAGCATATCAAGAGCTCTCTAACACATAGGCTTTTGAGGCCAGAGCTCTGTACAAGTACAAAATACCCCATTAAATGCATGGCTCTTAACTGGAGCACAAAGGCTCTTCCATCTATTTACATTTCCATAATAACTCACTGCAATAAATCCCTGGTAATTATACATTAACCTCCACAATTAAACATAACATGCTAGACTGCTGATGCACTGACATCGCTGTCACACTCATCAACATGATTCTTTGGCTAACTTCTATATTATCTATAAATCAAGTTGGAAATATTCACAAGTGTTGGATAACGACTGTTTGCAAGGTTTAGTGGCTAGAGTGATCCCTGGCATGCTTTGGCTGGGGCCAGCTACGCACTTTCAACCACAGCGAGGGAGTTAGAACAGAGGAGACCATTCCCAGTTCTCAGGGGAAAGGGTATGAATGGGTCTCTGTTATTTGTACACAATTCCCTGTGGGACAGTTTTCCAGCAGGAAGCACCAAGAACCACAAGTGCGATATCACGAGCCACCTGCCATGCTGCTTCAGTGTGCGACTGTGTTTCAGGGTGGGCAGTGAGGGGGCAAGAAAAGCTGCGTGCCAGTGTCCTCAGTCCAGGGAATGGCCTTGACCATTTTTATTTTACCAATGTTTTCATTGCCTCTGTGTACTCATTCCCCTTCTCCAATGAGGGTGGCTAAGGCACCTTTACCTAATTTACAATATCTGCAGTCTGCTTTATTGGACTAGGCAAACTTTAAAGACAGAAGCACTTTGACATTCGTTTATATACAGGCATTGACTTTAGGAAGGGGGGAAATCTTTCCTTGTACTGAGTGGGGAGTGGTCTTATTATTATTTAGCTCAGCTGTAGACAGAGCTATACAATAAGAACATAACGAATGTCTGCACTTGATCAAGTAGTTGATATTAGCTATTTTCTGTTGTCTTGCATTATAAATTTTGTGGGCAGATCTTCAGCTTCCACTCATACCAATAAAGAGACAACAATAATGAACATTCCCATGCTTCCAGTTTCATAGAACAGAATATAGCCATTCATTCCAAGCTGTTATAATTACCCAGACTTTTGAAACAACCCAGTTTTTCTTGCCCAGAAAAGGGCAAAGATTTGGGTTTTTTTTCAATACTAAATGCTTCAGTGCTGTTGTGAAAACCTCTTTTCTTGAAAAGGATGCATTTCAACACATTTTTACTGAGCTTTACTTAGAACTTAATAAGTTTTATTTCAACTCCCATTCTAGGAAGATTTTGGTTTTACAGTAGAAAATTCCAATCTGTGTCTATATTTCATGTTTAAATGACTATTCTTGCTAGCTCTTTCACTCTACAAAGAAATCCTAAACTACCTTTATTATTTAGTAAAACAAAATAAATATAGGTACAGCTTTTTAATGAATCATATAATTCTTGTCTTTGAAGATTCACTTAATTGTTCTCTGACATCACCTACACATCTAAAGCCATAGATTGATGATGTATTTTTCATCATGACATTAAACAATATCCTCTTTGTATGCTAGACAGCTTTTCATGGAAAATATACAATTAACTGTTCTACATACCTTGTTTCAGATTAAGCTGAACAAAACATAGTAGAGAAGATTAATTTACCTGCACAGATCTCCAAGTTTGCACTTAAGCCAGCTTTCTCCATTTCCTGAAGAGAGAGCCTGTTGCTGGTGAGGAGACAAGGGATGACATAGAACGACCTGACTTACTGGCAGATATAAAAGGACAGGCTTTACCCTGCATACAGTCTAAGATGATAAAGAGATTTGGCAGCAGACCAATACCAGAAAGACTAAATATACTTAAAAGATAGGAATTTCAGATTGAAACATGAGGACTGGAAAAAATATTCATGGAACAAGAGTGAAATATGTGATTGTATTTTAGAAAACCTCAACAAAATATAACAGTGGTCAAATATGTACTTTAATAAAGGTTAATCATAATGAGCATGTAAGACTATTTAATGACTGAATTATACCAAAGTTCCAGTGACTTTGGGAAGTGTTGGATCTGATCGTTATTACACAAGACATTGCCTGATTCCTGGGAACAGGCTTTGGAAATGACAGGGCCTTTTCTCATTCTCTGTCAAATGCCTGAGGCCCCAGTTTCAGGAACATTTCAAGCTGGAGATGCTGCCAAAAGAAGCAGTCCCACTTCTATCTGCCCTGTGCTGCTCTCTTCCTTCTACTGGCACAAGTATTTATGTTTCCATGAGATGTACCAGATCGGGGAGCTAATTGTCTCCCACTTGCCCCTAAAAATGTGACTTCTAACCCCTATTAATTCCCTGATGCAGTTCCCAGTACAGTGACAAAAACACCTGTGTCAGCGGTAAGTATGTGGTAGTAAAATGAGCAGTCAGTGATGTGGAAAAAGGCAGTATGGGGTTTTTCTTGGCAGCTAATGTCAGTCTAAAGTGTTCAGAAACCTATAGTCTAGGGGACTGTATTGGTCCTGGCTTAGAACAGACTCTCAGCTGTGTATCAACACTGAGTCTTGTTGCGCAAGGTCTATATGCAGGGTGGGGATGAGCAGCAAAACTTCAGCTGCAGCACCCTGAAGACCCTCTTTTTCCTGTGCTGGCAGCTGCTAGACAGATGGCCTCTTCTCCTTTGGTGGCCATGACTTAACTCTTCTTCAGAGGCACAACTACATTCTGTCTGCTTTTCCTTATGCAGAAGGAAATTTTCTTATGCTCAACTAACTATTGCTTTGTGCAAGTGCCTACTGTGCCCATGCCAGTAAAAAGCCCCAAATGATTTTTTGTGTTTCAAATATAGGCAATAGAAAGTTTACGTAATTCTTGCTCTTTATCCTAAAATCACATCTCTGTATTTTTTGCTACACTGCCCTCGCAATCCATAAAGTTGATCACTGCAGTCTCTTCATCAAAATAAGACACTACAGGTGAGATGATAACAAGGTAAAGGGAACAAGATGAGGAAAGTTTCAAGGCTTCCTTTCTTCTTTACTGTGGATATCAGGTAGATACTGTTTAGTTTGTAGTTTTTTCTTTTGCTCTTTCTTTCTCCCTTCCAGTCTCTCCTTTGATTTTACTCTGCCCCTTACAGCTCATCACTGATCACTGCATTATTTGCCTGTAAATAACCCAAAAATGTTAAGTTTTCTCTGACTTTTAAATATCCTCCCTGGACTTGCCTATGGAGACACTGAAACTTTTGATTTGGATCAAAATTTCGGTCTCTCTTCAGTTTAGGTTATTCTTCTTCTTCTTGCTTCTTCTATAATTATTAAAATTAATTTACTAACACAAAGTTTCGTGATTGCTCTTTAGACACCTGAGACTGGGACTAATCCACTGGTGATGCACCAGGTGACACCAGGAGGTTGCACTGATGGGAGAGATGCAGCGGGAGGCCAGGTGCTTTTCTGTTCTGCAAGAGTCAAAACTCAGCATCATTCTGCATTTTGGCCTTTCAAATAAGAACACAAACAGTCTGATAATGGCAAAGTGCTCAGCTTTATCCACCTTCCCGAAGTGATTTGCTTCTGAGGATTCCAACTCCAAACTCGCTAACCTATTTATGAACACTGTATAGGGCATTAATCTAGCAACACCAAAGCAATTACTGTCCCCAGCTGCATATTTTCCCCCCTCCCCTGCAGAGATAACCTTTGGTTGGAATAGCTGGGTTGGTCATATTTTGGCAGCTGCCCCAGTTTATAATCATGTTGGCTTTGCATGGCAAGGCTTTGGTAGTGGAGAGATGCTACAGGGGTGGCTTCTGTGAGAAGATGCTAGAAGTTTGCCCTGTGTCCAATAGAACCAATGCCAGCCAGCTCCAAGATGGACCCTCCACTAGCCAAGGCTGAGCCCGTAAGTGATGGTAGTAGTACCTCTGGGATAACATATTTGAGACTGGGTGGGGGGAGGGGAAGGAGAGAAGGGAGAGGGAAATCGTGGGAAGAAAATGGAGGGAAGGTGGGAAACGCAACAGCAACTGCAGCCAGAGAGAGGAGTGAGAATATGTAAAAGCAACAAGTCTGCAGACACCAAGATCAGTGAGAAGAAGAGAGAGGAGGTGTTCCAGATGCAGGAGCAGAGATTCCCCTGCAGCCCATGGTGAACACCATGGTAAGTCATGGTTAGGGACACTGCCCATTAGACCAGGTTGCTCAAAACTACATCCACCTTGGCCTTGAACACTTCCAGGAATGGGGCATCCACAGCTTCTCTGGGCAACCTATTCCAGTGTCTCACCATCCTCACAGTAAAAAATTTCTTCTTAATATCAAAGCTAAATCTGCCCTCTCTTAGTTTAAAACTCCTTGTCCTATCAGTACACTCCCTCATAAAAAGTCTCTCCCTGCTTCTCCTCTAAGCCCCTTTTAGGTACTGCAAGGCTGCTATAAGGAACCTGCATTTCACACTGAACAACCCCAAATCTCTCAGCCTGTCTTCATAGGACAGGTGCTCCAGCCCTCTTGATTATTTTTGTGGTCCTCCTGTGGACTCGCTCCAACAGGTCCATGTCCTTCTTATGTTGGAGGCTCAAGAGCTGGATGCAGTACTCCAGGGGGGTCTCACAAGAGCAGAGTAGAGAGGCAGAATCACCTCCCTTGATCTTATGGCCACACTTCTTTTAATGCAGCCCAGGATGTGCTTAGCTTTCTGGGTTGTGTTCGCCTGCAGTCCTGGAGGATCCCTATGCTGGAGCAGGTGCCTGAAGGAGGCTGTGACCTCATGGAAAGCCTGCTCTGGAGCAGGATCCTGGCAAGACCTGTGGACTCATGAAGAGGGAAGCCTACTTTAGAGCAGGTTTACTGGCAGGACTTATGACTCTGTGGGGTAGAGTAGTCTGTTCCTGAAGAGACCCACACTGGAGCAGTTAGTGAGGAACTGCAGCCTGTGTGAAGGACTTGTGTTGGAGAAGTTTGTGGACGACTGCCTCCTATGCTGGAGCAGGGGAAGAGTGTGAGGATTCCTCCCTCTGCAACAGAGACAACATGTAATGAACCAACTGCTACCCCCATTCCCCATCCCCCTGCACCACTTGAGGGAGGAGGTAGAGAACTGGGAGTAAAGTGAGGAAGAAGGAAAGGGTGAAGGGGAGTTGTTTTAACATTTTAGTTTATTTGTCATTACCCTTCTCTGATTTTATTTATTTATAAATTGAATTAATTTACCCCAAGTCAATTCTGGTTTGCCCACAATGGTAATTGGTGAGTGACCTCTCCCTGTCCTTATCTGATCCACGAGCCTTTAGTTACATTTTCTCTCCCCTGCTCAGCCGAGAGGGGCAGAGATAGATCAGCTCTGGTGAGCACCTGGCATCCAGCCAGGGTCAACCCACCACAATGACTTAGCACAACTCTGTACAGCTTTACAGGATTGTGAAATGGGAAGGCTTGGGCACAGGAGGCTGCTACCAGCTTTCCCTTCTGAGGTGGACTTCAGATAGTGGAGTCGAGAGAGGACTGAGGATGGGTGGGTGAGTCCAGGGCCTGTGGGGGACACAGCAGTGCAATGCTCACCCGGAGAGATCTGAGGATGCTGAATCTTCTTCATCCTCCTTATTGGTCACCTTCTGTTGCCCATTGCCCATGTTATCCACTCTCATCCCATATACTCAGCTGTATCACGTCCTTCACAACTGCACCAATACCAGTCTCAGGTTTGTGAACTATTTTCATTGAGTAGAGAGGACAGAGGGAAACTGGGGAACAGAGAGGAAGTAGGAAAAACTAAGAACTACACATCCTGAATAACAAAAACCCCCATGACTCTTAGTAAATTTTAAAATTATAAGACTCCCTGAGGTCCCACTGAAAGCAGAGAAGCAGAAAAGAGAAAAGGAGCTACAGCCAAATTTTACAGATTTGTAGCACTACTCTGTATATACTTTAAGCGCATAGTCTTTAAAAAATAATATATTTTGAGAGTCTACTTTAAAATGAATGACAGAACCTGCTTTTTTAACAGCTGAACAACTAGCTTTTCCTGAAAATAGGACCTCTTCTTAAGGTATCTGAAGTTGTGTGACTGAAACATGGAAAATCTTGGCCTGGAATACTTTAAATAACCTCCATAATTACTATCATGAGGACCTGGAGACTGGATAAAGAAGAGAAAGCAGAGATACAGCAAATACACAACATGCTTCTTATGTTTTTTTATGTGAGTTCATACCAATGAATATTAAGGAGTGTGCAAGAAGGATTTATCCGTCCCTCTTCTTGTAGTAAGAGAAACTACAAGGCCAACATACTGATTTCTGCTTCTCAATTTGGATTACAACAATTATGTGCTTTATTTATAAAGTGAAAATTTCAGAATGTATTATAGAGCTTATTCACTGGGAGGTCTTCAGCACTCCTTGAAATGTAGCTTTCCGTGAAACATTCTGTGTGAGTTATTCAATATTGGTTTTAGCAGAATTGAAAACAAACTTAGTCAATTAGAAAAGTACATGAAATTTAGGGTTGAAAAACATCAATACTTTAGCCAGCATTTGGAAAACCTAAAATTTCTCCTATTCTCACAAAATGTGAAGGAAGTTGACATGGTCTCATATTTATAGGACTATTGCTTCACCAATATTAAGTTAAATAAGCCAGTTAAATGAACCTACCTGAAGAACTTTAGGATGTGTGGACTATTGCCTAGATGCATAGAAGAGCATATAGAAATCTGAGATGCAATGGCAAACAGTAGGCCCAGATAGATACCAGTCTGAAGAATATGCCTCTTTCCCATTGTATTACTGAGATAACAAAAGTGGAATATTTAACACCTTGATTTTTTTAAT
This sequence comes from Nycticryphes semicollaris, assembly GCA_013400055.1. NCBI lineage: Eukaryota > Metazoa > Chordata > Aves > Charadriiformes > Rostratulidae > Nycticryphes > Nycticryphes semicollaris. The sequence goes on from VXBJ01001063.1 coordinate 159,200, forward strand.
CTCTCCCAAACTTTCCTGCTTCTACTAACTGTATACCTGCTAGAGTTGCAGTCTACTTTTATTTTATTAACCAAAGAACTGATGTCATTTAGTGAATCAAGTTAATTTCCTGTAGATTATGGGTTTCCTTAGAGATTTCTTGTCTTAAGTATTGATTATTCCCAACCCTCTTTAATTCATAAAGCCTGGCCAGAGCACAGCACAAGGGAAGCAGGTCTGCCAATAATGGCCAAAGAGAAGAAGTTTGCTAGACCATAAGCCTTTGCCAAAAAGCAGACACAAATTCACACTCCCTTTTTTTATTTTTTTCATTTTTCCAACCTGTAGTTCCCTCTGGATTTTACAATTTTCTGACTTGTTTCTCCTTTGTATGCATACCTTCCTTCTTGTTAGTTTAGAGATAGAACTAGTAATTTCCCAGTCCTACTCATGTACTCCTACCTTCAAAAGGAAAAATCTGAGCATTCATTGCAAGAATACTACTTAAACTTATTATTATATTAATATATAGTTATAAAAGCATCCTATTTTCTTGTAATGTCACAACTGCCAGTACTAGAATGTAAGTGAAATGGATACTGTGACATGAAGATATAAAGACACATGAAGTTACGTCGATCAGCAGATACGGTTTGGGTTTTATATGAGGTTCCATTATTTTAGATTTAAATCGAGCAAGCTTTTTGAGCTAAACACTGAATTCAGATTTAAGGGCTGTATGAGTGCATATGTGTATATACATTTGTTCATGTACATTAATTCATTCAGACATATTCACTTTAACATCTGCTAGAGGAACATTATTACTCTCTAAATATGGATACGTGTTCTGAATTTCTTCACCCTGTGTCCACCGAAAAAGAAAGTTTCCTTTTTATTATTTCTTCTTCTTCCCTGCAGGATATTAAAAATATTCTCCAAGTTTGGTGTCTAATATTTGAAGTTTCCTAAGACAGAATAGAGTGGTATTCCAACCTAAATAACCATACTTTAGTGATTTTTTTTTCCATCATAGATTTGCTAGCTAACAGAATTAGATATTAATAAAAGCACTCAAAATTACCTATGCAAGCATTAATAATATATGACTTGCCACTGAGTTTTATAGTTCTCCAAAACTTTTAGGCACATTTTAGTTTAACCTGAAATGATGTAAAACAGTAACATGATTAAACTTATATGCAACTTCCTGGCTTTTTTGGTCAGTGTTTTAAATTATTCAGCTTGGTCTTCTTTACTGCCTGCATTTCAGTACTACCATCTTACTGAAAGATGTAAAAGTAAGGAGCTCTGGTTTCATCTTCCAGTTTCATCAGCTAACTTTGATCTAGCCACGTCATACAGAGTATTTTCCAGATGGCAAATATGATCATACGAGAAAAAAAAATAACTGTGATATACACCCTAATTCATCTTATATGCCTGTCTCATACACAAAAGAGTGAAGCAGGAGATTCTGAAATCTTGGGTAAATTCAGATCTGGATCATGAAATAGCGTCACCTTTTTTGTTGCATCTTATTTTTGCCAAGAGGATGGTGTGAAGGAGAATGTTTCTGTAAACACAGGCTTTGCCAAGCTTCTCACTGTACACATTCTCAAATCCTTGTATGCTGGTTTAGGCAATGATTTTAATCTAATGTTTCCAAGGAAAAGAGGTACGTTCTAACAAGATAAATTGATATATTACTTAATAAGACTAAAAATGGAATAATACCACAATAAGAATGCATCCAGTTGATTAAAGAGATTGCTTTTGTAGTTACTAAAAGTTATGTTTCCCAAAGATTCACAAGCCAAGGAGTCAAACTTCCCTAAAAGGTACAAAGCTAGTTTGAGAAACACCCTTTCTATTTAGGTTCATCAGAAAATGTTTGGGTTTGATTTTAACCAATGTAAATGCAAAGCTGTGATTAAGGAACAGAGATTCTGATTCTTAACCTTGTCCATAATATCCCAATCTCCTGAAGGTAGATTTCTGTTATCCAGACATTTTATCGGTGATAATGATAACCTTTTACTTAAATTTAATGTAATTATCTTAAATTTAATATTTACTATGACAGTGTCCATGCAGTGAAATGAACAGGATTTTATTAAATTTTCAGTGGAGTTAGCCATAAATATGGCACATGAACATATTTTTTAAGGCTCAGAGCTTAAAGTCCATCAAATGAAACAAACTGATATATCAATGGATTGTCACCAATTGGACAATTTTTTTTTAGTTTTATTTTGAGGGACAGGGGGTGGTGGGGCTTATTATCTTATGTAAGAAAGGATCTTCAGATTGCAAATACTTAAGCCACTTTAGAAGCAGTATTCTGCCATACTATTACAAATGTAATTTGTAGGTAGCATGTCTTTTTAATATCTTGATGATTGTCTCACGTAGTCTCAACTGATAAAAAAATTCTTCACTTTTTGAACTTAAAAATGTAAGCAATTTTTTTGCTGTGTCTTGCCCTGTCTTTTAGTGATTTGATTTATAATATGTAAGATCTGAAAGATGTGTCTAAATGGATAAGAAATTGATTAAGGTGATTTGGGATGAAAGACGCAATAGAAATGTCAAATATTGCTACTATTCACTTCATTAGCAGATGAAACTAGCAAAGACTGCCTGCAGTCACCTTTTCATTTAAGTCATTTGATTATTTTCTTAGTTAATTTGGAAAAAGACAAATGACATCACCCTGGTTTAGCTGGAAGTTGTCTAACCCTTTGGTTTGAGTTGAAAATCTCAATCTTCTGTTTTTCTGGAGACATTAAGTCTGTTGTGAGTACAGAAAAAACTGTGAAACTCCTGTGTGCATTGAAAAAAAGAAAGAAAAGAAAAAAGAAAAAAGGAGTAGCTGGTTCAATTCACATATTTCAATGTATTTTCTAGAACACGAATTATAAATGGTTAATAGTTTATTGATTACATCCCTCTAATTATGGATATTTTTTGACCTCTTTTCAAAATAGCTGTCATTGCTTGCTTTTTCCGAAATTAGCAATTTCAACATTAAATTCTTGTGGCAAGTAATTCCAGGTAGCATCTCAGCATACTTCATTACAAAATTCGATATCATATTATTGCAGTTATTTTCTGCCTGATAATTGTTTAGTATGTGCAGCATGTTCAGTTCTGACGAAAATATTAAAGAGAGCAAATTTTCTGAAGTGCATCAACTCTAAAAGCCAGGCACATAGAAGAGGATTACTCTGGGAACTCAAGTAAGGATGGCTTCTGGACAAGTAGGTAAGGTAAGTAAGAGTGGCAGAAATGGGTCTAGGATTCAGCTTGTTAAATTGCAATCAATCTTTTTGTGAGTATTGTCAAAGAAAGGGGGGGAAAATCTTGACCATGTTGAAGTCAAAGGGAAAACTTGAATTGATATCAATGCAGCTCTTTCCACTGGAGAATTTAAGGGACTCAGAGGGGGAAAGAATAATATTGGAGTGTCTGCAGTATGGTAGACTTCCCAGAATATGGATCAGGGATAAATTCATTATCTCCTGAAACATAAGATTCTGTTGACTAAGTCTGGATACAGAATACTAGTCTAGGCAGGCCCTTTGATCTGCATATGTATATAAAATATTTTCTGCCTCCACAGCAACTTCTAATCACATTTTCCAAGTCCTGTAATCTAGCCAAAACAATAACAATAAATCATTGATATTCAGATATTAAGCTTGTATCACAATAGACAGGCAATTCTCCTGAAAGATCTAACTCATTATATAGGCTGACAAGGATTTGATCAGTGCTTTTATTATGCCTAATATAGTTTCTGCATTTGAAAGAAATGGTTGTAGGAATCTTTGAAAGATTTGAAACCACTGAATAAAAGCTCAAAGACATTTTTCTTCCCTACACTGCTTTCACTACTTTCTTAATCAATGATTTCCATTTGTCACTGCTAATGGCATTACCCGTGACACCTTCTGTGATTTTTTTCCCTACTTAAAAGCTTTCTCTTCTATTTCTGTTATTTAGACTTCATTTTCCTTGTTCTGCTGACAAATGACTTTTCTTCAGTCTTTACCCTGGCTTTTGCTGGCTGTATAACTGTTTGAAAGCACAAAATGTCACCTCAGAAGTTCTGCAGTTCTGAGGTGGATCGGGGAGGGATCTGTCGCATTTTAGCACAACTGTCACTTTACTGACAATTATAGTCCAGTCTTCAGCATTAGAGCAGATGCAGCCAATATCAGTATTTTTTTCAGTTACTGAGAAAAACGCTGTCTTTCAAACAAGTCCTAGGACTGTCTGCTGACCTTTCCATGTTGTCCCTTAAACTATTTTTTCTCTTCTGTTTCTATCCTATTAAATGAAAAGCAGGTTGAAATGATTTTGTATTTATATTCCCTGAATGCTAGTTTTCACTCCTTTGAATTTACAGTTCCTATTTGGCCTCATCTTTTAGAAATATACTACACATTCCTACCTCTACTGCAACATATAAGAAAATGCATAAATACTGTTTTCTAAACCAAGGCATTCCAATATAGCCTTGTGCCTTTACCCTAGTGAAGCTTTTCTCTCACACAAAATATGTTTCTTTTAATTCCAGTCACCAGTCAATCTATAGTTGATGCAGCTCAATACCAGTATTTATAAACAAATTAAATAATATCTTATTCCATAAGATTATTTAGTTTTAAACCAATTTTTGTTAGTATGGAGAAAAACAAGAGTTGTCAGACTGAACAAATCAGAACACTTTTCTCCTTAGGGCTACAATGATTTATCAATGACATTATCAGAATTCTAAGACTTCTTCCCTTCTTCCGTCCCTTTCTACTTATCCTTTATCTGCAGACCATAATGTTCAGGTGGAAGACAGCTGTTTCACCGAGGGCGACTATCCTGTTAATGTATACTCGGGTCTATTGCCCTCTACTGGGTTGAATTTCACACCTCTTTTACTTCCCATTTACACATTAAGTCCCTGGAGAAGTTTCTGTAAAGCTTGATCTGCAAATTGCTGCACGTGTCCTGAGAGTGGGTCACATCCTTGTTTAGAGTAGAGGAGACCTGTAACTGCTGGTGCTTGGCATTTGGTACAGGATGAATTAATTTCTCCAACCTGAAGTTGCAGATTATTTTGGAGATACTGGGGACCAAAGGCTTCAATGTATGAAAGTGGCTGTGTTGAGACTGTGAAGTTCAGTGGGACAATTTCTGCAGAAGCATTCCTTAGAGATGGTGTCTTATATGCAAATAGCAGAAAATCTCTCAATGCTTTCTCAGGTTAATTTCCAGCCAGATGATATTGATGCAGAATAGAAGTCTTTGAAGTGGTTTTAAAGCAAACATGTAATTGATCTCCAGCTGCAAAATGTACATGAGATGTTTCTACTTAGTTTGTAGTCACAATCCTATTAGATGGGGAACTCAGGACTCTTTACGAAGTCCATGCTAGGTACCAAGTATGGGAATTTCTCAGTTCACCAGAAAGGATTGTGTAAGGCTTGTGTTTCTTCTCTACGGATATCATGGGTGATATTTAGTAGATTTAGTATTGCACCAGTTGCAAAACTGTTCTGTATCCAGCTGCCTTTCGTCAAGATAATTCCATGATAAACTGAAAAGAAGGGAGTGTCTAGCAGCTCCAACTCACTGCATTATGGGCTTAATGAAATATGAGGAAGGAGAGGGAGAGATTGGAAATCTTCATTCATATACCTAAAGTCCTCAAACTCTAGATGAGTGTTGGGCTCAAACCACACCTTTCTGCTAGGCCTAATCAAACTTGACTGGAAGATTCAGAAGAGTGGCCAGGAGAACAGGGAGGAGGTTCAACCTTTCAATTTTCTCTCTGGGGCCTCTGGTTCATGGTACTTCCTGCACAGCAAAAATATTATATAGTAAAATTATATTGATCTTCCACAGAAAAATCATGTTTATTCTTAATGTTTTTGTGGTGCATTGACCTTGGCTGGTTGGCAGGTACCCACCCAACCATTCTATCACTCCCCTATCTCAGGAGTATGAGGGAAGAAAATAAGATCAAAAAGCTCATGGACTGAGACAAAGACAGGGATGTCTTTTACCATTTATCATCATGGGCAAAACAGACTTGACTTGGGTAAAAGTAATTTAATTTATTGTTGATTAAAATAGATTAGGATGGGGGGAAAGAAGACAAATTAAAACAACACCTTCCCCTCACTCCACTTCTTCCCAGGCTCAACTTTACTTATTCATCTGTTCATTCATGACTAGTCTACCATCTCCTCCCAAACCCGAGTGGTGTAGAGGATGGGGAATGAGAAGATATTGGCCTCTACATAACTGTCCTTCTTCGCTGCTTCCTCCTCCTGACATTCTTTCTGCGTCCCAATGTGGGGTCTTCATGGGCTGCCATTCCTTTAGTGAATTTTTCCCTGCTCCAGTGTGGGCTGCAGATGGATATCTGCTTCACCGTTAATCTCTATGGACTGAAAGAGGACAGCCTACCTCACCATGCTCTTCACCACGGGCTGCAGAGGAATCTCTGCTCCAACACCTGGAGCACCTCCTCCCTGTTCTTCTCCACTGACTTTGGTGCCTGTCTCATACTTTTTTCCTTACTTCTTACACTGCTGTGGAGCATTTTGTGCTTTCTGAAATCCCAGAATTTTCCCAGAAGTGCTACCATCTCTGCTGATGGGCTCAGCTGTGTCCTGCTGTGTCAATTGGAGCTGTTTGAAAATGGATGGATCTGGCAGAGGTTGGTACAAGGCAACCCCTGCAGTCGCCTGCCACCAACATCTGCCATGGACATCCAATACAGCTCTACAAACATCAATTAACTAAATCTTTCTTGGGAAGGCAGGCAAACAGAGATACCAAATCCTCTTACTCTGTGGATTACAACCCTACCTATTCTTTGCCTTGTACACATGCCCAGACCATGTTTCATCCTCTCTTCAGTTCCAAGTACCATCTTGTAAAGCTCCCCCAGGCAGAAGGCATTCTGAGCATTCACAGCCTTGGCTGAAGAAAGATTGCAACAGGCAGCCATCTGAACCAAAACACACAGCCTGCTTTTGTGCACTGAAACATTTCATAAAATGGCAGGCAATGCTAATGACATTATTCTAGTGATTTCCTCGGGAGTTGCTTTAGATGATGATGTATCACAGAGATCCACGTTTTCATTTAATTTAACAGCAGAAATTGACATTTGAAAATGAAAGTATTAGTCTGAAGTCTGCAGTGAATCGCTGCAGGAGCTAATGATTGAATGCTTTTCAGAGTGCTCTAAGAGAAATAATCACTGTGCCATTTCTGGTCTTACATTATTGCTAACGCAGTACCTATAGTATTAATAACATATTTAGCAAAGAACTTTGAGAACTAATCCTTGATTTAGTTAATAGAACTTGCATTATTTACAAGTGAAACACAGAGAATATGTTCTATATATTTTATCTTTCCAAGATAAAATGCAGATGTCCTTTCCGTGAGGAGACTGTCATCTAAGAAAGGTAGAGATAAAGTAGATAAAAGGCATTGGGATACTTAGAAAATAACTATGGGAAGATTTTAGTTTCATTTACACATATGAATGCATTTAAAAATTATCATACTGAGTCACACAGAGAGAGGGGTTTTAGGAATGCTTTGAAAAAGGGACTTGAGGATTAGCAGTCTGGAACCACTGTAGACTCACATCTTGGAGGTCTAAGTGTGGCATTCTACTTTTCTTCATAAGAGTATTGTTGTTCCCAGCGAATTAATGACTTGGGAGCTTATAAAGATCTGTATTTATTTCAAGCTTAAAGGTTGTGCTTTTAGAGTGGAAGGTCATGTATTTCATGGCCATGATTGAGTACCAGTGGAAGGTACAGTATGGTCACAGTAACCATACAGGTGGTATCTGGTCATTATGTGTCATTCTGTAAAAGTGGTCCATTGAGTTTACGTTTTATATAAATAAAAGTTTCGTATGTAAAGGGAGGATGAGCTATACTGATTAGTGTGCAGTTCTGATACTGCCCCTATCGTTATTGAATTGCTATTTCATACGACTGTGTTGCCCTCTAGAGGTCGGTTCCCAAGTGAAGTCTGCAAATGGGTCTTCTTCAGTTCATGTAACAGGCCTCTGTCTTTGAAGAATTTTTTCAATTAAATCTCAGTTAACACTTGTAACTCAATGAATCAGTGAAGTTCACATCTATGTTCCCTTCTTCTCAACTGCTAATATTTTCATGTAGCCTAATTTATCTAGTTTTCTATTAAAATTGAACATCTAGTTTCAGTGTTTGCAAGCCACTGAACAAATCTACTTCAACAGAGAAATCAAAGCCAAGTAATTAAAACAGGCCTAAAACTCTCTTCTACCGGGGATTATGGCTTTAACTTCGCCCACCAAAGCATTGTCTTAGAAGAACAAACTCCACTGTACAAACTCCACTGTACAACAATTAATAGAAACACTGAAACTATATATAAACTGGTAAATTAAACTACGCCAGAGAAGGCTTTTTAACCTTGGAACTCAGTCATCTCTATTTTGCAGTTTTAAGATCAGTCCCTGGAAAAAATACTGTCTTTGCTGACTTGCACTCTCCTGAACAATTCCTTGGAATGTTCTGGGAATAATAACAATCTGATTTTCTTAGTGTAATCTTTATGTGACCATCGTGTTTTGCAGATGAAAGGATTTGATAGGACGGATGTTGGCTTTAGCAGACCACATTGTGCATAAAATAGATCCTGGGCAGGTTTAATGACCTAGTATAGCCACAGATGGACTAATTTTGAGCTATTTTAGTGAAAATGTTCAGGCTAAAAACACATGTTGATTTATCCCAATAAATTAAAGGAAAAGCCTTGATGATGATAATGATGCATACTTAAGCTCTACAGTTACCAAGCTATGGACATTCTTTCAGACCAACCCAAATAGAAGACTTGAATAAATCATACTCTCAGTGTTTCACAACGCTATGGCATCTATTTTATTTACTGTTGTGTGGTGGCTTTTTTTTTTTTTTCCTTCTTTGTTTGGGTTTTTGTTTGTTTGGTTTTTGCTTGGTTGGTGTTTTTTTTTTTTTTTTTTNTTTTTTTTTTTTTTTTTTAACAGCTGGAAGTGTCAAAACACAATTTTTATGCTAAAGGGAAGAGAAACAGATCCTGAACTAAATTTTAAATATATGGATGTTTGATGTTGACAACAATGTTTACATACCCAATAGCTAGACACTTCTGAAACAAGTAACTTGTTAAATAGGGGCACCATTTTGTTCAGTATCCTGAGAGTTATGATTGTCTGACATTTTTTTTTTCATAGTGTCATGGTTTCACCCAAAATTACCAAAACCAAACTGACAGATGGCCTTTCCTCCCCCAAAAAAGAAGGGAGAGGAAGAGGATAAGGAGATTTACAAGTTTAGAATGAACTAAACTACTTTAATGAAGTATTAATACTAAAATTA
>VXBJ01001063.1:172796-312850 GCA_013400055.1 Nycticryphes semicollaris
AAAAAAAAAAAAAAAAAAAAAAAACGAGGCAAGGGGAAAATATTATGCTGGAGCTTTCTGACAGATAAAATAACTTTTCAATGAGCAACTCTTTGTTTCTTTCCTCTGGCAAAGCAATTTTTTTGTGAAGCTAGACCTATAGCCCATGCTTGCTGGTACATGCTCCAGGGAGCAATAATAGGATAAAACTTCGTATAAGAAGAGTCACGTATACTTGGGTTCAAGTCATGTAGACTGCATCATTCACACAGAGACTGTTGGGCCATAGCTATTCCTATTATAGCAGAGGGAATGGGATCCACACAGCAGACCACATCTCCTTTGTTATATGACAAAGGAACATATGTGGAGCTGAGAAAATGTGACATGGATGTGACAGCCCTGAAATGCTCTAGTAAATGCTCTAGCAGTTGTTTCCCCCACTATTACTGTCATGGCTCCAAAGCAAGAAAATTTCATTGATGAATGTTGACTGCAGAATGTTAAACAAACTATTATATCAGCAAGTTCTTGAAAGAGGTATTTTCCCCCAGCTACTTTCCAAAAAAAAAAAAAAAAAAAGAACAAAAAACCCCAAACCAAAATGCTGCATACAGATGTTGAATTACTGTCATGGCCCTAAGTGTACCAACAGGCTCTGCAGCCTCCACCCTCTGCTCTTCCACAGGTTTGGTGTCTGTGCTCAAGACCAGACCTCACAAGGTGCAGCTGTAACATGGATGCATGAGAGACCTTTTTGGGGCCTCCTCACTTTGCTTAGGAACTACATTTGAGCTCAGATATTTTCCCCTGGTGTTTTTCTGAGCTGTGCCACAGAGATGCTCAGGTCTGGCCATTTTCCTCACAGGTCCCATGTTTTATTTGATGTCCTAGCTGGACCTGGGATCTGCCTAGTCCCTGTGGACACGTGTGTGATTTGGACTGTGGCAGACTTTCATTACTCTGCAGGAGAGAGTAAAGGCACTGCCTGCCCAACATCATTGCCTGCTGTGGCTCCAGGCTGCCACATCCCCTGTCTGTGCCAAGCAGGGTGCTTTTGCTACTTCCTGCAGCAGACCTTTCTCTGTGCTACCCGGATACTCACATGCTAATATATGATTTCATTAGTTCCTGTTTATGGAAGAGAGAGCTAACATCACTGATCCTTGTAGTCTGTGAAATGATGTTCATCATACCTGACCTTTTTTTTTTCCTCCACATTGACAGTCTGTTATTCTCCTTTGGCTCTTATAGAGAAACTCCTTTGCCCATATAGACCATATTCTGTGGGGTCTTGAACATTTTGGTGAATATTTTTAGTTTTCTGCATTTTCTTCAAAAGTCAAATGATATCTTGGCCTGTTTACATGTGGACATGTTCACATATAGTGCTTTACGAGCTGTATTTTAGAGGCTCCCAGCATTGAACTTGTACTGCCTTTCCACCCTTGATTACTTTATTTCTTGCATTTTGAATATCCTATGTTATTCATCATTTCTGAATAACGTTCTGTGGGCTTTGGCTTGAACTGACTGGCTTCCTTTGCTAGCCCAATTTGAATTGTTTTTACATAGTTAATTTTGGATCTTTCAATAGCCTCTCTCTGAGTGCTTTGTTCCAGATCCCATTCAGTGTTTTGCCTCTTATCAAGGACTTCACCCCCTAAAATTTGGGCTTGGCTCAAGTCACTTCTCTATTTTTTCCATTTCTTCTATTATTTGTTTAAAATTGTGTTACTCATATATTCTATTTTTATGTGAAGTGCAGTTCTTAAATGCCTGCATTGCAGCTTCAGTGTTAGACTTGTCTGGCTGAGTTTACTAAAACTATTAAAAACCTCAAGTGCTTCAGAACAGGCTATCATCAGAAATAAAGCTTCCTCTTCAATTTCTTTTTCTTTTTTCTTTTTCTTTTTCTTTTTCTTTTTCTTTTTCTTTTTCTTTTTCTTTTTCTCTTTTCCTTTTCCTTTTCCTTTTCCTTTTCCTTTTCCTTTTCCTTTTCCTTTTCCTTTTCCTTTTCCTTTTCCTTTTCCTTTTCCTTTTCCTTTTCCTTTTTCCTTTTCCTTTTTCCTTTTCCTTTTTCCTTTTCTTTTTTCTTTTCTTTTTCTTTTTCATGTCCATGTTGGTCTTCATTGCTTACAGATACAACGTGAACCACTGGGTTTAAACTTCTCTGGTTGTCTTCCACATTTCTAAAGTGTCTCAGCTCTGGTGGGGTTTTTATTGGCTCAATTCTTCTGCTTAGCGTAGAGGTTTAGCTCATGCAGTGACTGCTGTTCAAATGAAGGAGTCTGACACTTAGGGTCAAAGCTCTGTCTAATCCCTTCAACTGGCCTCTGCTCAAATCCAAAGAGCTCTTTCAAGCTTTACTTAAAGGTAATGCTCTCCAGAGGTAGCAGGAGACTGGGCCATCAACATTTGCAATAATGTAGTAGAGAGCAGTGTTTTGTAATGCAGCAACATATGCGTGGAGTGTAACAAAACGCCCAAAGTATCTGATGATCAAGACTGTGTGTCTTTGTGGGTAGGAGAGGAGGGTGATGTGTGAAAAATCAATACAAGCCTCTTCTTCTTTCTGTACATATCTCAGGCAGAGGAAAAAGCAACTCTTAGATGTAATCTATTTGGTTAGTGGGCCAGGGCAGAAAAAAAGAGCATACTATAAAAGCCATTACTGATCTTACAACAAGCAGCTAGATGCCAGAGCCTGGAGGCAAAGACCTACCTGCTGAGATCTTCTTGGATGTTTGCTTAGGGTTCTGGCTTCATCCCACCAAAAGTCCATGATGGGTTAAAAAGTTATCTTCCTGGAGCAGAAGCAAACCAGTGCCATAGAAAAACCCAAATGGTATTGCTCTGTAGTCAAAGAGAGTGAATGCCATCAGACACCTCTCTGTATTCTCCACAAATGCCCAAAGGACTGTTCCATACACATGCACTTTCACATTCAAACTCAGCTCCCCATCCATGTACAAATTAATTGGACTGAAAGACAGAAACCACAGTGCCCTGTCTTTTCAGAAGCTAGTGGGAAATGCTTTTCACCTTATTGTTTTAAGTTATTCCCTGTATTGTTTTTTCCCTTTTGATTTATTAATAATTAAACATATTTTGTTTAAAGAAAAAAAATCTGGTCCCATAAGTCTAATGACTTTTGGACTCTGCATTAAAAAAACCCCACAACAGTGTAGTTCTAGAATTTCAGTCTGATTTACTCCTTTCTGCATAAACTGTTGCCCTAGGTGACCTTTTCTCATCATGTGCCTTTGGGGATGTGTTTCAAGCATATTTTCTATCAGCTTCAACAGCAATAATAGTAGCATTGAAGCATCAGTTAGCAGTTCTACAATGTAATATTTTTCATCTTCAAAGCACTTTACAGACATTAGTGAATTAATAATTGAGCATCAGATACTGAGCAGGCATAAATCTAAGGCATTTGTTGATCTCGATGGAATCATGTTAAGGAAAAAATCATGTTGAAAAATACTGAAATCCTGGTCATTTGCATGCTCTTGAAAAGAAGAGGTAAATAAATCAACATAACAGATGTTCTGTGTTGGTAAAAATATAGGAATTTCTCAAACCTGTGACTGAATTTCAAATAGTAACATAATAAAATCTGACCACACACTAGTACATCTCCCAATAGAAATTTTATTTGGTTAGAGGTTTAAACATCAGATATGAAATGCTTAGACTCCCTGGAACGTGAGTTGAATCCCAGCAGGATTGACTCAGCTCTTGATCCTGCAATGCAGAGAAACTGAATTCTAATGCTGTTCCTCTATGTGACCTGGATGAAGCCTTACAAATAAAGGTTTTCTCTGTTGGACATAGAGAGAAACCCCACCAGCAGGAACCATGCAGGTAGATTGAGCAGGAGCCACATTTTCAGATTCACCTTATACTAGCTTTCGTTTTTGGCAGGAACAAACCTGCAAATGCAGATTAGCTGTGACTGTTGTTTTGCACACAGACTCATAGAACTGGAAAAAATCCAGAAGGATCATGTAGTTCATCTTCTTGTGCCAAAGCTGCATAAGCACTACTCATGTCATTACTGTCAGATGCTTGTCTAAATGGCTCTTAGAGATTGCCAGAATATAGCCTTTTTCAAGTAATCCATAGTTGAGATTCACTGTCCTCACTGATAAAAACTTCTGCTGAATATCTAATGGAAGTTGTCTTTACTGTGGTTTAATCCTTTTTTAATTTTTTTTTTTTCTGTCCTGGCCTCCACCTCTGTGGAGACTGTTCCCTTCTTTGCATATTTGAAGGTAATTCTCATGCCTTCTTTGTATTCTTTTTCTTCAGATTTGGCTGTTTTCCCACGGAGAGTTCTTGAGACTGTGAGATATTGTATTAAAAAAACCCAGTGGGTGAGTAGGAGCTTACTCTAAAATCATAATAAAGATCCCTGCTGCTCCAGAAGCAGCCTAGGAAGGAAGTGTGATTCATGGTGTCTCTCTTTCTTCTTGAGTTTCCAGCTGTTCTCCCCACAGCCTCTTGTACTTGCAATTTGCAGCTGTACTGAAAGGCTCTTCCTGCCTCCATGTGCTGCTGTCAGGCATTTGCACCTTCTGCCCTGTACAAATACAAAGGAAAAAGCATCATTTTAATCATAGTCAGATATATCTTAATTTGGGGATTTGGGGATGGCTATTACTTTTACAATCTTTCTGCATTTGGCTTTATCAAAGGTTGAGGGATTTATTTGGTTTTATTTTTCCGCCTTTTTTTTTCGCTTGTAAAAAATACTGAATTTATTAACCGCAGCTTTCTGAAGATGGACTTGGTAGGGCATAAATTTTGCAGCATTAAAAAAGTGTTTCACACCAACATGTAAGTAATTTCTTTTAAAATGAATGTTGAGCATATATCTTTTTTCCCTGCCTCCACTCCTACACAGTGAGCAAAAAGTCCACAAGCCGTTTGATGACATTTTTAATGGAATTGTTCTAGATTTATTTAGAATACTGAGACTGTGAGGAAAAAAAAAAAGCGCCAAACTGATTTTTGAGTTTGCATCCAGGAATTAAAAAAAGGAACTCAGATTTGTTTTCTTTTTCAAAAAGAAAAAAAAAGTTATTTGACTGGAATCTGTATATACTGTTTTCAAGTGATAGTTTTAAAAATATACAAGAAGAAACCTGAGTGTCTGGCAAGTTTCTGGTGAGTATAACACCTCAGGTGTTCACTGATTTCCTACTTATTACCTTACAAGTGAGTCATCAATCCCAAGCCAGACAGCAAATTTACTAGCAGTCCCTGGGTGATGAACTCTGCCACAGCTCAAGTGGTACACCAAGGGGTAAATCCTAAATGCAGCTTCATGTGACCAAAGCTAAGCAGACAGAAAAGCCTGTGTTACTTCATAAAACAAGCAGCTGCAAAGACAGAGAGGCTTCAGAGCCAGCTTGTACTCAGCCTGCATTACCTGATGAGAAAAAATGCAGAGAGAATATTTGGTTCTAAGGAGGGCCCAGATTTAGAGGTTGATGGGACCTGTTGGTCAATCCACTTGATGCTTTTTACACACTTGGACCAGAAGGTAGAGCAACAATATTTTGGCAGACAAATTTTCAGCTCCCGTCTCCAGGGGTTTAATAGCCACAGTGGAAAGCAGTACGTAAAGCTCATTTTGATAAGCTTTCTTCTTTTTTGATTCAGGCAGACATCCATGAAACACGTTTGTTCACATCATTATTTTCCAAGCTGTTTGGTTTTGTTTTTTTTCCCCTATCAGAGGAATCATGCAGTGCACAAGAAGAAATATCTAAAAATACATGAATTATATAAAACTTAAGATTTTCTCCCTGAAGGATTAAGCAACTTTGTGCCAAGCAAACTAAAAATCCACCACTGCACATTGTGGGAAGAAACTCAACATTCACATGTACTTTGCCATACTTGGTATACTAAATAACAGGGGAAATGGTAGACAGTAAATGCAATTTCTCTCTGCATGATACATGTCCACTCACAAAGGTAGCTTCTAAAAATGGCAGAACAACTTCCTAAACTCAAGCACTAACAACAGAACATTAGGGAAGTCCTGGAGAATGTTTCCCACTTGGTCGGAATGAACTGATTACAGAATAGATTGGCTTGATTTTTTTTGATCTGTGGTCTAGTCTGAAATACAAAAGAAATGACAGCCAACAAAATCCAAAGGAAAAGATGCAGAAGGTTTAACTTTAAAAGTTAGCAAGTAATCCTTATAAAAACCAACAGTATCAGTTACCCTTACCATACAAGCATCCTGTCCTAACAAGAGTAAAGGGTATATAATGTAGACTCTATCACATCAAATATATTTTGAGTAAAATAAAACATTGAGACATTCAACAGGCTGTTGCTAGTGTCAGCATCTTGTTCTTTGATCTAACCATGCTCTATCTGTGTTTGCCACATCTCCCTTGTTGTCCCTTCACCACCACACCATCTTCAGCTCCTTTCTCTTTTTCAGGCTCGAAGCATTTAGTTTCACACTATTGCATTTCCTAATTTATCAAGGTTCAATCTTCACTCTATCAGCAGTGGCAGCCACAATTGGCTGCTTATCTGTTCCTTCCTCAGGCATAAAATCCCTTCTTAAAGTTTTTCTGTACTGTGTCGGCAAATTTTCTCCATCTAATACTGGTTGTACAATTGGTTGAAAAATTAATCCTCTAAACCTTGTTAGTGACATTGCAGAAAACCTCCCTGTGTCTGACTTCCATTGGTTTCATGTGGCATCTAGATTGTGAACTATTTGGGGGAGAGATTGTCTTAATTACTTATGCTCAAGGTGCTTACCATGCCAGAGACTGGTTCTTGACAGAGCCTCCTTGGAGCTTACAAAATTACAAAATACAGTTTTCCAAGTCAGCCATTATTTTGGATTTCTGAAGATGTGCATGTGTCTATACTTCATAAAGAAAAACATACCAATAATAAATAAAAGATAAATAAATGCCAGATTTGTTTCATATGTATTTGATATATTGTGTTTCAGACATTAACTTTAAGATGTTATATTTTTGTAACTATCCATTTTTTAATTAAATTATTAATATTATAGATAGTGTAACAGCAAGTAGCTTTCCCACCAGACTCAGCCTAACTTCCAATTCTGAACTCATCCTCAATTTTTCAAATTTCCTGTAAATACTGAGTGGTAGCCAGCTATCGTGCTACATTTGCTATAGCAATAAGAATACAAGGTGTCTACACAGCTATTAGACAAACACAGTCCGTTCAACACAGATCTATGTGCATAGTAAATCTGTCTCTCAGGTCTCCTCCTTGCTGTAACATTGGTCTTTGGTACAGAGAGCAGTATAAGCTTCTTTTCAGTACAGTGTTACAGATTCTTTTTGCATCTTAGTGTGGCAGGCCAAAGTCTGAGCTTCCTGCATGTTCTTCTGACTGTAATGTCTGGATATAGGCCTTTCATGTAGAAAGTGGAATGCATAGATAAAGTAGAAAAGAGCTTAAAACCATGACAATCGACATTATATTCAGTCAGCAACCAAACTTCTGAGGACAAAAAAAAGAGATTCCAATTCTAAGGCAACAAAATTTATTTTTTTTTGTACTTCAGTATGTAGTGAACTAAAAGGAATGACATATTTCTTTCATCTCTCCATTTCTAAGGTAAAAATGCATCTTTTGCTATCTTCTCAGTTGAAGTTGTCTTAAAATTTAACATCCTGATTCACATATATTCTATCCCCATACCATAATTAATTCAAAGATTTTCAAAGAATAACATTTTTTCGTTATCTGCAGTAGTTTTCTTTTTCCCAGTTTACTGGCAGTTGACCAACTTGTTGTTTAGTCATCTTACTTTCTTGCCTTTCAAGCAAGAAGGATCTTTTCATATCTTCCAATTTACAAAACAGAAATAAAATAATAGATATTGATTCAAACCTGGAGCATCTTCATAAGTCTGCTCCACACCAAAGTTTCATATAGCTTTATAAAATAAAAAATCAATTATTTTTAAGAGTAGTTTGTACTACCTATAAAACTATGTATTCCACGATATGGAATATCCACAAACTATGTATTCTTCTATTGTCTTTGAGAAACAATTTTTGAAACTTAAGTATTGCAAGTATGTGCAAAAATATGACAATAGGGGAATTTTTTCTGACCTGGATGTCCTGTACTGCAAAAATGATATGATTGCATTTATGAATTATGAAATAGTAAAAATACATGTAGACAAAATAATTTTCTAACTTGGATATTAAGCTGGAATCCAAATTAGAATTTAAATTGGTTAGAATAAAAGTCCATATCTATTTGCTATTCCCTTGAGGTCAATTTTAAATGATAAACAGTACCACATTTATTATGTATTATATATATTATAATATTTTCTGCATTACTTGTCAGATTTATGGTATTATCCATTGATTTTAAAGGGAGTTTAATCAGTGTTTTATATTGTAAGCCACTTGTAGTACTGACTTTTATTGACATAAATTACAGATAACTTAATCCATATGAACTGCAATATTAATTTATATAAATTCAGATGAAAACATATAGAGAAGCAGAAGCAAGAGAGGACATGACTTATCAACTCTTACTGTAGACAATATTGAATTTCATATTTACTTTTTATTATTTTTGAAAATATACCTGGAATTAAAAAGCAGGGAAATAGAATTTCAAATCAAAATGATATAATTTTCGTGATAGTTTTGCAATAGTTTGCATGAAAAAGTGCAAAGTTAAAAAGTTGTAATTCTTGATAATTTTTAACTTGATATGAGCTCATTTCCTTGACAGATAGGCAATAAAACCGTTACTGCAGTTTGCAGAACATGTTTCTTCTGAACTTTTCTTGTTTATTTCTCCAGATTAGATGTAGAACAATGGGTTTAAATTTTCTCAAAGTGGCCTTTGATTTTTGCACAATGGAGTAAGAGCCTTTGTTTTTCTGAAATTGCATGAGCAAGATGGGAGGAGGAAAGCGTAGCAGAGGTGCTTCCCAGTAATTTCCTTCCCAGTATGGGAATGATTAGAACAGTCCTTTCTTTTTCAGGCAACTCTAACTTACCCACTAATAAGAACTCCCACAAAACAGATGAACAAAGCTACAGAAATATCATGAACCACTTCCTTGGGGGTTTTAGGCTAAAGGATGCTGTTTTATTCTTCGATTTTGTTCTTTTTGCAGTAAAGGGGAACACAGGAACCAAGAGCAACCTGAATTTGTTTCCTGTTAGAGGCTGCTCCAGGCTGGTGTTGATTTCTTTAGGCCATCTGCAGGAGAAGTGTAAAAGTGAGAATCTTTCCCTAATTAATTATTTCCAGATTGAGTTTTGAAATGATTGCTTAAATGTAATTCAAATTTATATTGACCTATTTTATTTTTTTTTTTTGGGGGGGGGCAAGATTACAATGACAGATAAGTTTTCCTAAATGAAGCAGAAAGCAGGACTTGAGACACTGGTTTTGCTACTTTTGCGAGACATCAATAATTTTGGTCAGAGGTGTTTTGAGTTTTTTGATGGGTAACATGAAAATTGAATAGTCTGACTGCAGCCCTAGGTACTTTAGGATTCAAACTTGAAGAAGGTTGTACAGCATATTAGTGGCCCCAAAAAAATCTAGAAACTGACCTTTTGTAAAAAAGGCTGTATAATCTAACAATGCCTAACTATGATTGCTTTCCTGTGGGTGCTACTCTTTCATGTTTTAGTGTGAAGCTTTTACAGAACATGTTCAAAATAATCGCGTTTCGTTTAGGTACCTGTGTACCTTAAATCAGTTCATCGTTTTTAAATAATGACAAAGTTATTGACACAGTTAAGAATAAAATTGCAAGTGAAGGGTGATATATCAGTTTTGATGATCTTGATTTTTCTTCCCTCAAAATCCTGTAGCTTTTCCATCGATGCCAGTGGGAATTGAATCAGAAACCCTGTCATTAATAAAAGTAAAATTAAATTGCAAAACAGAGTGGTGAATGAGATTGAAGAAGTATGTTTAGAATTGCATGTCACTGCTTTGAACAACTTACAACATACATCCAAGGTTTCTGAAACAAGACACATCAAAACAAAACTAATTTCAGTTCACTTTTCTTCTTAGTTGTAGTGGGCATGTCCCTCAGCTAGATGCTGGATTCCTAGAGATGACACAAATACCAGCAGGTCAATGTTTTTTGTATAAGATACCCATCCTTTCCTTAGGCTCGCTGGTTGTCTCCTAGTTCTTCCCACAGAAACAGAACCTGTGAGTCCTCTACCAACAATGCCAAGTGGGCTTGAAGAATACTATCACAGCGATCCATAACGTTTTAATGTAGGTTGAAGTGAAATGTCCTAGGGACTGGAACTATAAAGTTTATTTTACTCAGCCAACAAGTCTACTGACTTCATTGTAAAATTGGCAAATGACTTTAGGGGAAAGTGATGAAGAAGGTGCTTTCTTCCAAAGAGCAGTTGAAGAAAATGAAATACATACTCTTGTGACTCCAACAGCTACAAGCAACTTAATGAAAGAATTGGTGCAGGAAATTAGAAGTCCCGTAACAAGAATTTGTAACATCAGGTTAAGGCTGGCAAAATACAATCAGACAATTCTAGTTCAGCTGCCTAATTATGTGGGCAAATGAACCATCCAGTTAATACAGAGAGACAGACACTTTCAGAAGGCTATTTAAACTGGGAATCTTACTTATGTTTTTGAATGTAGTGGAAAATAGGGCTGCTAGATAGCCAAGTGCCTAAAGCTGGATGAAGTAAATATCCTAAAGAGAAGAAATAACCTGGAAACTTCAACTCTGATGGATTTGTTTCAATAGAATCCATTACTTTTTTAACATATTATGATGATTTGTCCAAGGCATGATGATAGCTGGAAAATTGAAATTGCAGCATGTATTTACAGAAGACTGAAACAGACAATGTTAGTATCAGCACTTGGTAGGATAACAGACCACCGATAAATTGTGAGGTTCTAAAATATTTGGAATTCAGTATAACACTCAATAAAGTATTTTGTGACAACTTAGGCACTGACCTTGAAAAAAATAACGAAAACACAGCCCTAAAGCTGATCGTTAAGGCACTCACTTAGTAACCACCATCCCTTTAGATTGTTTCTCGATCTGTCTTCCTTTAGCAAGTTATTTTCCCAGCTTATAACTTCAATAGTCTCCTGCTGAGTGTAACATCAAAAATCTGGCAGAATATTCCTTAGATTCCTGATTCAGTTTTATATAGACTGGATCCCGTCAATGACAGCTGTGTAAATCAAAAGTAACTCTAATGAAATCAGCAATCCAACAATGGCTTAAACCATGTGTGAGAGGAGAATCAGATCCTCTCCTATTCCTTCCCTCCCAAATGTCAGCTAAATAAGCTTTCAGGCTTTTGAAATAAATTCAAAGTTCATATGTTGTGAGAGCTGACAGTGCCAAGATACTACAGAACGCATCTGCCCCTCATTGTGTCTGTTCAGCATTCATCTGAAGGCAGAATTTAGTTTGTATGCTGAACTGGGACAAACCTACAACACTTATTAGTATCTTTGGGCACTGGATATACATAATGAAACTCTCAGTGTAATCTAAATTATGAGATAGATCATTTATCTGCTCTAACACTGAATGAAGAGTGTTTTCCCCAGTGCTCAGAATAATTCTCTGCTTTATATACTTGTCTAAATACTGACCACATGTTGGGGAATGTGTTTGTAGCATTTGCCCCAGTGTTGATTTTTGAACTGGCATGTATTCACCACTGCAAGTAAGTAAAATAATCCAGGGGAAAAACACAAAATACCCATTAAAGAAAACAATTTCAATCACAAGTTGAGACCCTCGGGGACTCAGCTATTAAAAAAAGCAATCTGAAACTTGGAGGGTGGGATTTTGTGCTTTTATTTGTATTTAAGACATCCACAAGGCCAAGACACAAAGCCAAATAATGGGGCATTTGGTTAAAAACCTAAAGAAAGAGAGTTCATTTCTTTGTGAAGTTAACTACTGTAGATTAGAAAATGAGCTCTTACCAAAACTGCCAACTATAGAAAAATATTCCTTTGTTCCATAAATCCCTCTGGGATGACATTCTTTACATATGTTAATTTCTGTTAAGTTATATGATGTTCCACTAATGAATGGAACAAAAATATTTAGATGGCAATGAGAGAGTGAGCCAGCCAGGAATCTTTCATTATTTAGAGCCATACATGAAACGCTGGTCTGAATTTGCATTAAAATTTACTGTGTTCAGGGGTTTATGCTCAGCTGTAAACATTTTCTCCAACTGACTATTTGAGGGTTCCAGTGTGAGTGCATTGCAGTGATTATGACTTAAAGAAGTGTAAAGTAAAATTAAGAAATGGTTAAATTTGGGTCAGTTAATGCTATTTACTTGCATAGTATTACAAGCTGTGAATTCTTAACTGAAATGCAAAATGCATAGCCTAAATCTGGACTTCTAAGAAGAAAGATGACCTTGTAGGTGAATCAGATTGAAGTTAATTTTTCTGGCAGTGACAGTGGTACAGTTTTTGTGAGTTGTTTGGGACAAGCCAGGTGACTGTTCTGTGTTTTAGCTTCTGATCTTAAAACCTGTTTCTAAAACTTGTTTTAAAAGAAGTAGCCTATTAATGTTTTTAATTCTTGTATGGTGGTATATGGATGTCTTAGGCTGTTTTCTTTTTGTTTTTCTTCCCTTCCCTTCCCTTCCCNAGCCTGCTTTCTGACTCCCTGCAATACATTGATTTTGTAGTCTCCAGTGAATGGTGAATATGCTTGGCTTCTGGACTAACCTTTTCTATGGTAAAAGTTCTTTTTTAAAGTCAGATTTCATCCTGTTGAAGTTCTGCAACGAGTCTCCTGCTTCTCTCAGATGTCTAAGATCTGTTTGTCTTGCTGAATGGTTTTGCAATGTACTTAGACACATCTTGTAAATGGATATTCATTCCAACCATTCCTCTTAAAGGGGCTTTGCGGAGCCCACTCTTCGAGATGATCTTAACAAATTAAATAAATAGCATCTTTCTTATCATACTTTGCTAGGTCCCTTAGTTTATTGTCCTGAGGCAAGCTTAAACTCAGAAAATTAATTAGGAAAACTAATTCACTGCTTTGATTTAGTCCAATGACATAACTGTGATATTATGATTTTGGAATAAGATTCATACTAAATCACATGGAAATCATCTGTGAGAGGTTCAAAGCAGAAACCTAAGATGCTTTAAACTTCCTATCGGCAGGAACGTTTCTTTACTCTGATTGTAGGGTTTATTTAGGAAGAATAATGTGTAGCACACGTACTTGAAGATAAGTGCTGCAAATACCTCCATAATTTATTTTCGTAGAAAAAGGCAGATCTCTATACATTATTTATGCTCTTGGTTAAAGAATGACTAACAGGTTTGTTCCATTCTTTGCCCCTAAAATGGGACACTAGCAAACAAATCAATCTCTTCGCTGTAGGAATGAACGTTCTCCATCTGTATTGCTGGACTATTAAGAAAAAATGGTCTATACAGACTCTGTTCAAGTTGCCTGACCATCAAGATCCATAAATGAAATAATTCCTCTGTGTCTATTTTTACGTGTTGATCTTATCCCGCTACTCATTCGGTCTGGTGACTATTGAAAGGTCAGATGAAATGTGAAGATGATGAGCTGTCTGGTATATCTGGTTTTTTTCAGCTGTCATGTCCCATCTCCTTTCCACCACAGGTTTGTATTTTTCATTATAATTACCCCTCAATAACGCAAACACAGGCCGAAAGCAGGACAGGGAAGGTGGAGTTTGGAAGCATATAAATTTATTAGTCAAGCAGCTACTTCAAAAGAGATCATAACAGGAAAGATATGCCCTTCGTGGTCTTCTGTTTTTTCCATACTAGTGCAAGTAGGTTACTTACAAAACTTATTTGAGTATAAACAAGAGTGAAACTTGGGAATATGATTTCCTGTCTTAATGTTTCACTGATGTGGTACATGATTGTGCAAAAGTAAAGGATGTCCCCACAACTACAATTCTCAACCATTTTGAAATTTATTTAAAACTCAAAGTCACTTCTTGTAGCTTTCCATCATCCTCATTTAGCCATTTCAGTGTTTGTAGGTAATGTGTGATATCCTCTGTATGTGTATCCGCCTACAGCTGCTAGGCCTTCAACAGGGAAGACCAAAATATCTATAATCATTATTATCCAGGATATGTCACTCTAAAGTGAAGTTTACACTAACTCTCCTGGAATAGAAAAAACAACTCTGTAAAATTTACGTTCACCAATGTCTACAAACACCAGGCAATTCACAGCTACTTTTCATCTCCTTTCTAGCAGTGAATCATTCTGTATAGAATCTAAGGGAAGTCAATTGTCTGTTATCTACCTGCTCATTTACCAGTGATCCAAATGTACATCTTAATTTCCTGTATAGTTATCTCAGCCCCTTATTGTTGATAATGAATGCAAACAACAGAAAAATAGCTGACAAATAGTTTAATTTTTATGAATTATTTTCACAGTTTTCTGTACAGGGATCAGTTCTTCTGTACCATTTTCTTACCTGATGCAAATGCAAAGATAGACTGTATTTTTTCACTTTATAATTATTAACACCTACATTGACTCTTTCAATTGACTGTTAAGTATTTTTATGAAGTGATGATTTCTCTACACTTCTTCATTGTTTTTCATTCTTTGACAAATAGAATTTATGAGTTGAATAAGACCTGTGGATTTTCACAAATTTGTTTGAAACAACCCTCTGTGTTACTAATTTGTTTTTTGTGAATGTTCAGCTGAAAATGTCATGTGATTTCTATTACTTTAATTAATGATCTGATACTTAGAACAGTGCCAGGAGCAATCATTAGGACACTTGGTCTCTGACACATAGTAAGGAGAAGCACAAAAAGTGGTAAGATTAGCAGATCGAGAAAATTTCAGGGTAGTACAACTTTTGCAATTCTTATACTTCCATAGGGAAAAAAAAAATCCCTTTATGTGCAAATGTTCTCTTTAGGTTTAAAATAGTGGACTTAATTGTGATTGAAGGAAAAGATGTAGGTTGAATTCATTAACCTTTTATTCCTGTTGTTACTCGGTTGAGGTGGCACTTTCATTCTACATTGATGTATGCATTTGTCTGTCCTGGGGAGTAGGTCCAGTGCATCCATTTGAATAGTCTTTATGATCAGCTGAGGATACTGTAGGTCCTCTCTAATCCTTTTGTTATTACTGGTGCTTCTGTGAGTGGTAAAAGCCATCTCCTGCTCCGGACCAGCTATTCAAGACAAGTACCTTCTTTTTTGCCTGGAAGTTGCTACAGAGTCTCCGTAGGTCATAAATGTTAAAAAAAAAGTGCTATCAAATCTCAAAGAAGCAAGGAAATATTCTACCCATTCAGTTAGATTAGTAAATAATATAGTAATTATACATGTCATAGAATAATATAATAGTTTGGGTTGGAAAGGACATTGAAAAGTTACCTAGTCTAATCCCGCTGCAATGAGCAGGAACAACGTAGAATCAGTCAGATTGCTGAGAGACCTGTACCCAACCTGACCTTGCATGTTTTCAGGGATGGGACATTTGCCACCTCTCTGGGCAACCTGTTACAGTTGTTTTACCCACCACCCCAATGTAAAAAAAAAAAAAAAATTCTTCCTTATAGCTAGTCTGAAACTACTTTGTAGTTTAAAATCATTTCCCCTTGTCCTAATGCAACAGGTCCTGCTAAATAGTTTGTCCCTATCTTTCTTATAAGCCCATTTGAAAGATTGAAAGGCCACAGTAAGTTCTCCTTAGAGTGTTCTTTTGTCCTGGATATCTCTTCCTGAACAGTCTTGGTGTTAAAACCTAGCAGGGTCAAAGTTACTCTTTCAGGGATTCAGCACTCTCAGGAATAGTGATTCCCTTATTGAATACAAAAATGGCAAAGGCAGTTATCTTCATCATGTCTAAAGTTTTTATTAACAATTAACTAAATCACTATGAGCCCCTGCTCAGGAAATATCTGTGTGTTGAAAGGAGTTCTTCTAGAGCCTGTGGAATATGATTACCTATCTGTATCTAAGTGTATGTTATTGGCGTCTGCTACTGAAGATGAAGCTAACTTAGAACACACTCTGTAGAAATTCTTAGGGAGACAAGGTCCTTGCCAAAAGAATCAGTATATTTAAATATTTAAGTTAAAGCAACATGATAACTATCACATAAATTGAACAATGAATGGGCCTCCATTAAATGGAATGACAAGACTTCTCACCAAACAGGCATTTATGCATCTTCAGATTGGTCAATTCTGCCACAGATTAACTCATATGATACCTAATAAAACAAACAAGAAAAGAAAAGCAAAACAGCAAACAAAACAACACTTTGGGATAAATTTATAAGAGCTTATTTTTGGACATAAGTGGGGAACTTTTTGTATCAGAAATTCTTAGGTGTTTTTCATTCAAGGTGCATAGAAAAGGTTGGGGTTTTATATAGTTCCCCTGAATTATAATGAGTCTCTAAATGATTCAGACACATTGTCTGCTTCTTGTTAGGACAACTTGAGCAAACTATGGTCATAGAGGAGATTCCAAAAACGGACCGCTTTCTAATTTCATTCCTGTTTAGGAATCTTCCTATTTCATTATAGGAATCTTTGGGACTCGAGTATTATAGATAAATTTTGTTGGTTCACTTCTTAGCTTTATCTCTTCACTGAGATGTAAAACTTAACAGACAATAACATTTAAGATCGAAGTACCTGGTCTAGTTTATAAAAGTAAATTTCACCTATTTTGAGTTAGTGGCTCTAAGTTTTAGACAACTAAAAACAGACATTGCAGACTTAGGCCTTTGTTGACCTGAGTTTGCATTTTTCTGGCTTAATACTATCCTGTATGAGGCATATGGTGAGGCTGTGAACAATCCTGACGTGTTGTTATTCTGCCTTGAGCTGCCACTATAGTGCTAGTGCAAGGGAGGGCAGCAGCTTCATCTTGAGCAGCAGAAGGAAAAGCAGCAATTTGGATGGTGTGCCATTTCCCTCTTTATTTTTAGAATTATTCTGTAAAAGACATCAATATGCTGCTTGTTCACTGTATGGTTACATTCTCTGAGGAATTAGTGGAGAGTGACATAGCATGTAAATTATAGATAATGAAGTACATATGCATAGACCCCATTTGAAGTGCCCGAGGTTAATTTCTGTGTAAAATAATGATGTGTTCACTTGAAAATTGAAGTTATATGCAAATTAAGGAAGAAAACCACTTTAATTATGACATCTTTATAAATTAATCAATGTACCTGTTCAGTGACTATATGTAATAGATGACCTATATGGAGTATCTTCAGGATGTATATAAGCAATGAAAATAGTACCAAAATGTAAAGTTATTTACACCAGTCATGTGGACTGTTTTGTTTGGTAATCAACCAGATGCTACAGAATACAAAAAGATAAATCGACAAATTAACTCAATAAGAAAGGAAAGATCCTCTTATGTCTGAGGCACTGGATTGGAAGTCAGGAAATTTGATTTCAGTTCCTGATTGTCACAGGCTTCCTGTGTGACCTTAGGAAAGTCATGTTTTCTCTCCAGACCTTGGTTTCTCATCAGTTTAGAGGAAACAGTAATGCTCTTCCTTCTGAACTGTTCTCTCTTTTTTTTTTTTTTTTGTTTTTATTTTTTATTTTTTATTTTATTTTATTTTTGTAAGCGACAGTGTATGCAGTGTTACCCAGAAAACTGCATTAAACACTTCATGCTTTAAATTGTAAGGTCTCCATTTTCAAAGGAATGAAGGCTTTTTGGGGGTCACAAGTATTTTATGGTTGAATTTTCTTTTTGAACAAGGTCCCAGTCCAGCACCTACTTTCAAATACAGCACACTGTTTTACTAATGTAAACCTGTGCTAAGTGTCCGTCTTTGTGATATTTTTAGGCAGGTAAGTAGGCAACCTGAAATGGCACTACCTCTTTGTACAGGTACAAGTAGAGTTTATCTGGCCAAAACTTTTCCCATATGCACTGCAGGGCCCTGCAGAAGCTTCTGTATGACTGACATCAACGAGATGTGTCAGCTGCATTTCTTCATCAACTGTATAGTATTATCCTACATTGTTTTCTCCAGGAACCTCTAAACATTAGACTACAAAAAACCAATCATTGAAGTTATGAAAAGTCTGGTAGAAAAATAATCAGTAACAGGTAGTATTTTCCTCTTAATGTTTACAAACACACACATAAAGATTATGTAGATATGTGAAATCACTCATTTCTATCAGCTGTAGTGACACGTAAAGCTAAATTGGTCATTGCCAAATATTTCCCTACAAAAATTAGAGCAAAATGTTTGATTGAAAACTATTGCTTTCTTGAATAAAAATGAGCAAGTGAATTATTGTTGTATTATAAGTAATTAGTTTATTGTAATGCAGTAATATATCAGGTATTCTTTTAAACTTTTAACTATACAAGCATTGAAAATACATAACTAGTATTTCTGAGAATGTAATCAGTCCTTTCTTTATATTTTATTTATGTTTCTGTTTTTTCATTAGATTTTATGTGTTGAAAAGACATTTTCTTTTACTTATGTGATTTTCTTTAAAACCAAGTATAAACTCCCAATTCTACAACAGTAAAATTTGTTTGAATTGATATGTCTTAGAACTAAATTTATTTGTAGCTATGTGCACAAAGCTTTCAAAGCATATTAGTGTGTGTTTATGTAAACAGAGACCCTAAAACATATACATACAACAACTGTTTCAGTAAATATAGGTCCTTATTTTTATCTTTCACTGAAAGCTGTGTTCTTCTCTGTAAATCTGACACTTGCCACATTAAATGTGAATATCACCAAAAAGAGGAATTTAAACCAGAAACAAAAGCACTGGTATCCCATAATTATGACAAATCATTTTGAAACATAGCAAGACATTCATTCCTCACAGTGGCAGATGTTTTAAAACACGGAGAAAAGGATATGAAAAAAATTACTTTTATTCATTGAATCATTCACGAGTTTTACACATATAGATATATCTCTACCCAGGCTTGTTATCTAGCCTTCTTCTTTAGACAGATGGGGTAAATACCTCTCTAAGGGTGTGATTTATCTCATCTAAAGTCAATGGCCATGTACTGTCTGTATGTCTCTTCATAATGCAAAATTTCTTCCCATAATGTAGGATATTACCAAGTCCAGTTGAGATGGAAGATACTTGAAGTGAATGTTTTAGATGTTGCTACTTACAATGAATATTTAAACCATTAAAGCAATGCATTAACATTAATAGTTGGTCATCCACACTTCCCAGATGTGTCTTTTTAAAAAAGAATTATTTCCAAAGTTAAACAAGAGCTAACACATTTTTTAAAATCGAAGTTCCACTGTTTTTATGCATGCCCACCCAACAAGAAGCAATGCATCAGCCTCAGTTACACCATACCAGCTGAGGAATTTGTATCCTTCATACTCAGCCTGAAATATGTCCAGTCCTGATACGGGGACCAAGTTTCTGTATGTGGCAAGTCTGTGGCACTGTCCAGTGGAAAGCAATTATATCCTCAGCTTTGCCGAATCAGCAAGTACCTTTTGTTTCCTTCATGTTGCAGAAACTACACTATATTGCAATCATTCTCAACGAGATATGGAGAGTCATAAGAAATGAAAAGTCTCTTTTAAGAATTCAGGGATCATTGCACAGTGTAGAAAGTAGTAAAAAGGGGAGAAAATTTACTTGCAGTCCGGATCAATGTATGCATCTGCTATTTAAATGTTCCTGATTTATAGCAGAAATTTCATGAGGATGGTTCAAGGATCATTCCCTTAATAATCACTATTTCTCTTTTTTTTTTTTACCTCCAGCTTTCAAGTGAATGAATTCTTAAGAGCTCATTACAAATGAAATACTATTTAAACAGCCTTATTATATTTAACTAGAGTTCTCATAGATACATAGATTACTTTAAAGACAGAAGGGACCATTACAACAACTAGTTTGACTTGCAGATGGTAGAACCATATCAGTTTCCCTTGCAAGGATCTCAGTAAACTTTGCTTGCCTACAGCTCCTCTCTGACAGACACATTTTGCCTTAATTTGATAATACAGAATTGGAGAATGTGCAACTTTTCTTGGTAGTAGTGTGTTCATAGAA
This sequence comes from Nycticryphes semicollaris, assembly GCA_013400055.1. NCBI lineage: Eukaryota > Metazoa > Chordata > Aves > Charadriiformes > Rostratulidae > Nycticryphes > Nycticryphes semicollaris. The sequence goes on from VXBJ01001063.1 coordinate 192,928, forward strand.
ATAATTTTCCTTGCTGTTAAAAATATGTGCTATTCTTACTGTGGCTGAGTTGTTAAAGTTAATTCCAACTTCCTTAAAGTTGATCTCACCTTTCATTTAACTTTCTTTTTAAGGATACTGAGAACTTTGTTAAATCCCTTTGGGAATGCAATTTCCATGGTTGTTTGCAGCCTAATGTTTAGTATGCTCGCTGGAGAAAAGCAAAACCAAAATTGGCAAAGTGTGATCTGTCTCATGGTCCTGAAAAAACAATTGTTTTTCCTCCTTTTTTCCTCCCTTTTTTTATAAATTAAGAGTGGCTGAAAGCTGCAATCTAAAAATTTGGGCTTTTATGTAGTTGATTGAGATCAAAGGAGGATGTACTTCAAGGAAGCTATTTGCACAGCTTTAAAGTCAAGTATTTACAATCAGAATATAATTTTTTTTTAAAATTCAGTGAAAGCTAGAAACAAATACTGGCACCCATTTGGTCAGGATATGGTTCTCGCACCTTTGTGTACTTCAGTGTCACCAGTATTGATCATAGAATCATAGAATTGCCTAGACAGGAAGGGACCTTTAAGATCATCTAGCACAACCATCAACCTAACTCTGACTAAAAAAAAACAGCCCATCACTATATCGTGTCACCAAGCACTATGCCAACCCATTTTTTTAATACCTCCAGGGATGGTGCCTCAACTGTCTCCCTGGGCAGCCTATTCCAATGTTTGATAACCCTTTCAGTGTAAAAATGTTTCCTGATATCCAATCTGAACCTCTGCTGGCACAATTGGAGGCCATTTCCTCTCATTCTATCACCTGCGACTTGGGAGAAGAGACCTACACCTGCCTCTCTACACCCTCCTTTCAGGTGTTGTAAGAGAGTGATAAGGTCTTCCCTCAGCCTCCTTTTCACTAGGCTGAACAACCCCACCTCCCTCAGCCTCTCCTCATTAGGCTTATTCTCCAGACCCCTCACCAGCTTCATTGCCCTTCTCTGGACCTGCTCCAGAACCTCAATGTCTTTTTTTGTGTTAAGGGTCCCAAAACTGAACACAGTACTCGAGATGGGGCCTCACTAGTGCAGAGTATGGGGGGACAATCGCCTCCCAAGTCCTATTCACCACACTGCTCCTGATACAAGCCATGGTGCTGCTGGCCTTCTTGGCCACCTGGGCACACTGCTGGCTCATGTTCAGCCAACAGTCAACCAACACCCCCAGGTTCTTTTCTGCCAGGCAGCTCTCCAGCCACTCTTCCCCAAACCTGTAGCACTGCATGGGGTTGTTGTGACCCAGGCACAGGACTTGGCACTTGGCCTTATTGAATGTCATCCCATTGGCCTCGACCAGCTTGTCCAGATCCCTCTGCAAAGGTGTTTTACCCTCAAGCAGGTCAATACTCCCACATCACTTGGTGTCATCTGCAAACTTACTAAAGGTACACTCAATCCCCTTGTCCAGATCATTGATAAAGATATTAAAGAGAAATGGACCCAATACCGAGCCCTGGGGGACACCACTCGTGACGGGCTGCCAACTGGATTTGAATCCATTCACCATCACTCTTTGGGCCCAGCCCTCCAAACAGTTTTTAATGCAGTGGAGAGTACTCCCACCCAAGCTTTGGGCAGCCAGTTCCTCCAGGAGGATACTGTGGGAGACGTACTAAAAGGACTTACTAAAGTCCAGGTAAACAACATACACACATCCACAGCCTTTCCCTCAGTCACCAAGCGAGTGTCTTCCGTCTTAGAAGGAGATCAGGTTTGTCAAGCAGGACCTGCCTCTCCTGAACCCATACTGGCTACTTCTGATCACCTGGATGTCATTCACACACTGCATAATGGCACTCCAGATGATCTGTTTCATGACTTTCCCAGGCACCAAGGTCAGACTGACAGGCCTGTAGTTCTCTGGATCATTCTTCTAACCCTTCTTGTGGATGGGCGTCACATTTGCTAGATGCCAGTCAGCTGGGACTTCCCCAGTCTTCCAGAACTGCTGGTAAATGATGGAAGGTGTCTCAGTGAGCACTTCCGCCAGCTCCTTCAGTACCCTCAGGTGGATCCCATATGGCCCCATAGACTTGTTTATATCCAGGTGTTGGAACATGTCCCTCACCAACTCTCCTTGGATTACGGAGGCTTCATTCTGCTCCCCACCCCTATCTGCTAGGTCAGAGATCTAAGTACTCAGGAAACTACTTACTAAACTACTAAAGACTGAGGCAAAGGTGACATTAAATACCTCAGCCTTCTCTTCATCCTTTGTTACCTCCCACATCCAACAGAGAATGGAGATTCTACTGAGTCCTCCTCTTGTTGCTAATATATTTATAGAAATTTTTTATTGTTTTTAACATCGAAAAATGTATTGTTATCATTTTGTCTTCACTACTTCTGAGAAAATTTGGTGATTTCCTAGTACTTTGATGTTCTAATGATTTTAAGAAATAGAATAAAATTAAAAAGGAAGTAGGTGATATTACATAGAATGGAAAATACTTTGAAAGAAGTACAAAGCATTTGAAAAATAATGCTTCTATTTATGCTTGAAACAAGCTGGTAGAAAACTTGGCATTTTTCCATTCATAAGCTGAATTCTCTGTGAATATTACCTTTCATAATGAAACTTTTTACCTTAATGAAGTGCTAGTCACTGGAAAACAGTATAGCTGAGATGAATTAGTAACCTTAACAAATCAGCACTGCAGCGACCACAGTGCTGTAGGTGGTAAAGGGACAGAGAAAAGCTTTGAGAGGACCACAGCTCTACTGGACTTTATATTTCCCATGAGCTTCAGAATCTACATTCTGGAAACTACAGAAAGTTGATTTTTTTTTAAATATGTTTCTTTTTTCAACAGCCCCTACAGCTAGTTATTATTCGGATGAATACAAAAATGTGGCAAGTTTATTAGCACTTTCAAACCATGGAATGGTTTAAATGTAAGTCAGCTTTTTCAGATGAGAAAAGTCTGTGCATCCTATACCCCAAGGCCAGGTAAGGCAGGCACAGAACATTAATAAAAAATCAATTTTATATTTTTTTCTTTTTTTTTTTTTTTTAATGGTGCAACAGATGTGTTTCACTTACAGTCCAATTAGTATGTTTGATAGATATGAAGGACTTTTTCACTTTCGTGATTGCTTTCCCTTTGTTTCTTTCTCTTTCTCTTTCTCTTTCTCTTTCTCTTTGTCTTTCTCTTTCTCTCTTTCTCTTTCTCTTTCTCTTTCTCTTTCTCTTTTTCTTTCTCTTTCTCTTTCTCTTTCTCTTTCTCTTTCTCTTTCTCTTTCTCTTTCTCTTTCTCTTTCTCTTTCTCTTTCTCTTTCTCTTTCTCTTTCTCTTTCTCTTTCTCTTTCTCTTTCTCTTTCTCTTTCTCTTTCTCTTTCTCTTTCTCTTTCTCTTTCTCTTTCTCTTTCTCTTTCTCTTTCTCTTTCTCTTTCTCTTTCTCTTTCTCTTTCTCTTTCTCTTTCTCTTTCTCTTTCTCTTTCTCTTTCTCTTTCTCTTTCTCTTTCTCTTTCTCTTTCTCTTTCTCTTTCTCTTTCTCTTTCTCTTTCTCTTTCTCTTTCTCTTTCTCTTTCTCTTTCTCTTTCTCTTTCTCTTTCTCTTTCTCTTTCTCTTTCTCTTTCTCTTTCTCTTTCTCTTTCTCTTTCTCTTTCTCTTTCTCTTTCTCTTTCTCTTTCTCTTTCTCTTTCTCTTTCTCTTTCTCTTTCTCTTTCTCTTTCTCTTTCTCTTTCTCTTTCTCTTTCTCTTTCTCTTTCTCTTTCTCTTTTTTATTTCTAGAAGACACCATAATGCCAAAGCTTCTTAATTAAAAGTCAAATGTTATAATTTTATTACAAAGTTGCAAGTAGTTTTGTGTCGTAATCAAAACAGATTAGAGAAGACTTTATGACTCCTTATGAAGGAGTGGTATATCATGGGAAAAACTGTCTGAATTATTTAGCAAATTTGAGATTCTGGGATCCAGGAAGTTCTCATCCTTTTCATGACATTTCCTTTATCTTTCCAAAGTGAAACTGGATGGTCCAAGAAACACAATGAAATTGTCTTTGTAATTATAAGACCTACTCAAGGTATCTGGGCTGGAAATCACTGTATCTCGGTATTCATCAGTTTCCCATTTCTAATACAAGAAACTGATGCTGATTATCAGACCGGTAATCCATCCATGCAGCATTATCTTATGAGCTGAACACTGGCACTGTATCTTACCTTGTTATGATAGTGAACTGCTGCATTACTGACTTATTAGCTTGTTTATGAAAAGGAAATAAAGCAGTATGTAAGCATGTCAGAATTAGTATCAGTGTAAAACTTTCCCATATACAAGAAAGAATTAGCAGAAAGCATATGTATTAGTTATACCCCTCCTGAGCTTTAATTTTACTTTGACTCTGGAAGGCTGAATTGCGTTTGGCTATATTGAAGATTAATTACTGAATGTTTCTAAATGGTTTGGCAACCAATGATATCCATCGATGTAATTTATGATAACTGAACACCTACAAACTTTTTTGTAGTAGCAGAAAATTTGAAAGGTTGTTGTCAGCCTAGACTTGGCATAGAATTCAAATCTTCTGCAAAAAACCCCAAAACAAACATGCAACCGAAAACCAAATAAAATTGAAGTAAGTAAAGGGGATGGTAATCAGAAGGTCTGAATACAAATTTTTTCTTCCTTTAGGGGAAAACTCAGTTCATTCATTTTACATTTTAAACTTTCCCTTACAGTAATGTGAATTCAGAGCAACATCATTATTCTTGCATACAGTCTAAGAAATGAAATGGGATAGGAAAGAAATACCAGACTGTAATATTTTGCATTCTGCGGGAAATGCAAAAGGACATACAATAAAATTGGCTTCAATAGTGTTACGATGGTAGGACCCGGAAAATAAATGAGTGTGGAAAAATTATTTCGGTTTTACTAACATGAAAGGTTAAAATAAATTATACAAAATTGTTTTTAATGAAATTCTTTAATCATAATAGTTAATCATGCTCTTTCTTTTATTTTGCTGCTTCTTTTCTTTCTTTCTTTTCATTGATTAGAAACCTGGGGGAAAAAAAAAAATTATGGGTGCACTCAGTTGTCTAAATACCTTTACCTGAACAGTAGTCACACTTCTTTGGTTGTTCCATCATGACTTCTAAAACACTAATACAGTGATTTTTGAAGATTGGTCTTTTTTTTCAGTTTTATTACTATAAGGGAATTAATATATCTGTCTGTTGTGCTCCATGAGAACTAGTTTAAACGGGTAACATTTAGAAAATTAAAATATTTTAGCTGCAGCCTTTTTTTTTTTAATCTTGGAGACAAAATTCTTTGCCATACTTCTCTCTCAGTCAGTTTGTGCCTTTACATACAAATGTAAAGAGACATGAAGTTCAATACAGAAACCCTAGTAAAAACAGATTCCAGCCTTAAAAAAAAATCTACTGACAATTACTTATAATGGAGAGTGTAAAGAGTTAATTGTTTGTGGAATTCTGAATATTTGTATAGCTCCTACTGGAGACATATTTATTTTTAATAGTAGAAGGCTATTCATCACTGCCTGACACCTGGCTTTCTGTCTGCCTATGTAAGCTTTCAGGGGTTTCCTTGGGTCTGGCAGGAGAAACTTGCTACCCAAGTCTACCTGCCAGGAGAAACTCACTGATCGAGTGTACCAATGATATCCGCAGACATAATCCCCATGAAATCATGTTGTAGTGAGTAGAGGAGGGAGAGACATAGCTCTTGTCTGAGCTGGTCATGGGGAAAGCAGCTAATGAATTCTGACTCTGTGGCTCCTTCCAGTTTGGATTACATTTGCAACAAGAAGTATGATAATAATAACAATAATAATAACAACAATTTAATTTAGCCTTTTTCCCCTAAGAAGGAGAGAGATATAAAAAAAAGAATAAATGCTATGTAACCACAAAAAAAAAAAGGAGGAGAATCTCAGACCTCTATTTTCTCTTGGTGACTGCTGAGAGGCGCTTCATCACCAAATGAATGAGGTTGGATCCTTTCTCAGAGACTGTGCTGTCTGCAAGGTGGTGAAGACTGTGCCATTTTATATTTAATTATTATCACTAATAACTATGTCTCCTGAACAATCACCACCCACTTATTCTAAGTGGTTCTTTTAGCATTTTTACTCCTATTATTTGTATCATCTTGTCCTAGCTTGCACCACTTAAGTGCAGACAGGTTTTACCATTCTCGCTTTAAATATCGTTAATGAATGAAACACCCTAAACCACCACCACCTTCTCACTGATTCTGCAGTTTTAGTCTAAGTTTATATTTTCAGTCATCATGCCCTAGCTTGTACTTACCTATTAGTATCTACTTCATCATTGTCTTCTATTTCTTTTTTTCCCCTTAGAGGCCCATTTCTGTACTTTTGCTGCAGTCTCCTGAGCAGCTTTGACTCCTTTTGAGATGAATGGAAATTCAGTTCTTTAAAATCTACACCTTTCTAGGACTTATTCTCCTGTTGAACTTCCTGCTTCTGGCTTTGGATATTACTTCTTTATCTAACTGGCCTAATTTTCAGGAAAAATTTGAAACACGAGCACTGAATTTAGCATTATTAATGGAAGATCTTCCTCTTCTCTGTTTTTATAACACCAGCATAGAGACGAGGGTATTGTTAAAATCTTGCTCTGCCTTCTAATTATTCTATTTGAATGTTGGACTATAAACAAGTAGTTGTGAGAAACTGGAAAATAAATGAGGGATAAAATTACTGACATGTTTGAGATCTTTGTCTTACATTGTCTTCTACAGCTAAACTGTCTTGTCAGCACGATGGAAATAGTCTGCCTTTAAAATATAATAAAATAATTATTATGACATATTTCATTTTATCCATTTAAGGCACTGTCTATGTGTAAACAGGTTTAATCTGTTTACGAATATCCAAGATTTGTCTATGGTAATTAATTTGTTAATGAAATTTGTTTTGCCATGGCGTAAGTGGTAAATAATTCCCTATGAACTGTCTGAAAACAAAACTTGGAAAAGTTTAATCTTCTTCTACAAGCTTTTATTCTCTTTTGTGTAAGATTGTCCCTTGGATTACACAAAACAGCATTTGAAAGACTCACTCAAAATTCAGGCAATTCAAAGAATTTAATATCTCCATATTTTCGTGCATAGTAGCATGCAGCTGCTGTTGTTTGTTTTAGAAATACTCTAGTTAAACCTTCATATATCATATTCTGTGAACATACAACATTCTACAGTTTTCAGAGCTAGGGCTGAACTTGTACATTGGAGGTTTGACTATTTCATTAGATGTTAAGACTTCTACAACACCTGTTTTCTTTTTGTTGGGCTTGATTCTGAAGTCACTTTTTACATGAAAAGTCCCTCAAGGTGTGAAGAGTCCTACCAGTTTTTAGGTATGTACTTAATAGAGAAAATACAGTCCTATATCTTAAAAATGTATTTCTAATTGTAAGAGCAAATATTAAAAAAAATATATACATGAAAGAAATTTATCTCAAAGAAATGTAGATTTATGTAAACATTGCTTCTACACGTGTCTAATGTCTGAAGAATATAGTATTATTATTGCATAAAAATAAAGACACATAAAGAATTTGTGCCACCTAAAGTGTCACCTAACAGGTTCATGTGAAATCTATCACTGCAGGTTCATTGCTCTCTTGCATTAAGTAATCACAGTGAGATTAGACGAGGTTAAAATTAGCATAAAGGGAAAAAAATGAGCTAGTCTACTTTCATTAGCTGTTCCTTGACATTGTACCCTATATCCTGAAAAATCCCACAGATTAAGTCAGAATTTCCAGAAATCCAGGACAGTGAATCCAATAAAAAAATAATTTAGTGAAAAGTTGAAAATGCAGCTTTTTGCTAATGGCAATTTGTGAAATTTGTTTTAAAAGAGAAATGCCTTTCTCTCCTTGAAAGTTTATCACACCTGCAACTTCTTGTCACAGTCATTCTGCCCAAAGTTTCTTTCTTTCCCCATGCCTCAAGATGTTAATTTTTTAATTTCCTCAGTATTTTTACTCTAAATAATTGTAGTTGCTCCCCTTAGGCCCAGCAAATCAATGAAGAACTCTATGATGGAAATGATATAAAAGGATTGCGTTTTGCATATATGAAGCATTTCTTTTGTAGAATATTTTCTAGTGGTCTTTTATTGGATTCATGTGAAAATGCAGTGTCCTGGCGATGTTTAGCCACATGTACAATGTTAGTGTGATATGTGGATAAATCTGCGGACATTCTTTTTATTAGCTAATCCATTATTTCTCATGTACCCAGTTGCATTTGGGGCCAAATGAACATTTTTTTTATTATTATTATTTATTTTTTTATTTTCAGGAATCTTAATAACAAATTTTTTTATGATACCTATTTGTAACTCAGATTTAGATTGTATCATTAACTTAAATTATATGATGTGACAGAATGGCCCTCTGTCTAGATTGTTTGACAAAATTTGGTGCATGGTTCAACACACAGATAGAGGTTTTTGTCTTTGTCTGCAAAAAGAAAATAAGTAACCAGTCAGTTCATAAGGACTACAACTGCAAATGCTTTCTGCGTGGGCTGGGCAAGGAAAAGGAGGGCTTTTGTGAAGTATTTACCTTTTTACAAGAATACTTATCAATCTTGTTTTTGGAAACAAATACCCGACTCCGCAAAAAGCTATTCATCCTGTCTCTCGTTAGGGGATTTCTAAGGTCACAAAACCACTAAGAATCCTTCAGTTTTCTTCTTGTCTCTGTAAAATCTAGTCACATGTCTAAACTCAGTCTGGACAACTTCTTACTTTATGGTGCATCACAATTGCAATATTTGTATAGCAAGTAATCAATGCCTTTCTAATTCTGAACTTGAATGATTCCTGACAAGCCCAGCAACACACTCAGAAACTTCACAGGCAGCAGGAGGATTAGTTCAAGCTGCTGAAGGAAGATGAGATTAAATAAGAAAAGTTACGGGGAGAAATGCAGCAGGAAAGAAGTTCAGTCGAAAAACATTAGTAAATGCAGAAGAGTAGATGAAGGTTGACACTAGAAGTTTCCTGCTGTCATTTTCTCTTCAGAGGATGAAATAGAAGACTCCAGCATGGATCAGACTCAAACTGCAGAGTTACACATACTGGTATTTTATAATGGCTTCTTAACTCTCCACCTTGTTCACCTCCTTTTTTTTTCAGTTTTAAGAGATTTTTACCAGCTTTTGTGATGGCATGAGCCAGGATATTCTACTGAAGGCAAATGTTTCATATTAGAAATCTGAATCCTGTAATTTTGAAGCCAGAATTGTACTTCTACTGCAGGTGTTCTTTCTAGGTTTTATGTCCTTTTAAGGTCCATCTTGTAGTCCCAGCTGCTATACTGAAAATGGCACACTGCAAATATGAGATTGCCTTTGGTGTCTGTTTGAGTTCCCCTTCAACCTTTGAGCAGCCTGAACTGTAATTGTAAAAGGCACAAGAAGATATATAGATTCATTGGACTGTCAGACAGTCTTATTTTACTGATCTGAAATGGCTTTTGCAATTAATCTTCGCTATTCATCTATTTAATCTTTTCAGCATTTAATGTTGAAAATTATTTATTTTTAATATTAACTTTGCTATCATTATTACTACTTTTTTTTTTTTCCTGAGATGGTTTCTTTTCTGAAAGACCATTTCTTCCTTATATGCCTGGAAATGAATGACATATGAGTATCGGATGCTAAAATGTAACAAGAAATGATGCACACCTGGATGCAAATGTAATAAATCCAGATTATCTGAACAGATGAGAAGCAGATGTTAAAGTTCCTGTGGGATTTTTTTTTTTTTTTTTTTTTGACAACTAAGGAATATTACAGTTTACTGACTGACTGTAAAATGTCCATATTATTTTTGGCTAGTTCACTTGATATGTGATGTTGATCTGAATTGATGTTTCTAAACAGACCATTCACGTTGTCAATAATTCAGATGCCAGTGAGCTGTCTTGGTATGCCAGACTACATATGCTAACATTTAATATTAGACTGAACTTTCTGTGCTATTTAGCAGAATGAATCATCATAAGGGAGAATGGCTCCCCAGGTGTATTGTGCCATATGTTTCATGGTGTAGTGAGTAAAGAATCCAAAGTGTTTGACCCACATCTTTCAATGTAGCTCCCATCTTCCTTGGCTTAAGTTCTGGGAACTCCTTTGATAGTAAATGCATTTCCTCGGTGTAAATAAATGATACGGTGCTGACCATAAAAAATTCCAGTGATGTTTTGACTCAAAATCTGAAATTCATCTAGTTGGAAGAACGTGAGGTATGCATTTACAAAACCAAGATAAAGAAAGGGTAACAGAAGCTCTAAGGCAATATGTACAAAGTTTAACATCCAGAGATCTATGGAACTGGAGGGTTCAACTGGGACATCTTGGGATTCAATATAGCTCCAAAAATGTTCTTCAGCATTTCTGTTCAAGAAAAATCTTTGTTTAGCTCATTTTGAAGACAAAATACATTAGGTTTCACTGTACTGGAACACAAGGACTTAAAAAATTAGTTTATTTCCCTAATACAGTTTTTCCCTTTGAAGGCGGAAAGAAGACCGATCCGTCTCGAGTGCTTAAACATTCATGTTGCTACATAAGCACACTGATGTCAGTCTTATCTGTACCCCCATCCATAGTAATTCATTTGCTAAAATTTCCTCTTCATAACAAACTGCTGTTTCCTGCAACAAATAGAAGTTGATAAACAATTATTTACATCTGATAAACCACTGTGAATCATTAACTTTGAAATCAAATATTATGACAGACTGGCGTAACACAACTGTTTATCCCTTCTCTTGATCAAAATTGGAGAGTTGGAGAGTAGCCCATCTCTAGCCACCATCTGCTTTTTGTAAAATAAATGTAAGTTGTATTTTTTCTTTTTTTATTACTGATATTAGCACACAATGAAAAATAATACAATTAAATAGCATTAAGGTTGCAATGCAAATCAATGAAATGGACATAGTGCATCTGAATTGTGCTCTGTTTAAAATTATTTGGATGCCCCTTTTTGTAATATGTTTTGCCTTTTGCTATGTCCTGCTGTTTGTTACAGGTGTTCCGTAGTGATAGGCACCCATTTCTTCTCTATTATGAGATCTCTTAAACCTCTTCCTCTTCATTACTGGAATGACTACAACTCAAATCTACTAAATCTACACCTACTAAATCTAGTCACAATTAGAGATAGGGAGCTGTATGACTGAAATTATAAATGTCCCTTTACCTTCAAAGCAAGTCATACCTCAGTTCTGTGTGGGTAGGCTACTGATTCCTTTTGGAAATTATTTGTCCTCTCTACTATTTTCTTCCTCCTCTGCCTTCAGTGACTAAGAGACTGTCCCTTACTCTGTTTGGAAGGAACCTCCAGAAATAAGACACTCAGCCTGACTCCTTCTGATGCTTTTCTGAGAATAATTACATGGCATGGAGTATAATTCTTACTGTATGTCATATGCTGCAGAACTTGCTGTTATATTGTGTGGTTCGCTTTGACTACAAAAATACGTAAATAAATAACAACTGTCCAATGATTCGATTCAGGCTGCATTGATTGGGACAACTGATTCCCATGATTCATATCTTCCTAACTCATCCATTATTTAAATACTAGTATAAACACATTGAAATTCTTTCAGACTTCTTGCAGCTCCCCACAAGAATGAGCCTAAAAAACACTGCTGGCAGATTGTCCTGATTGACAGTCCTTCCCCCAGAGATAGCAGAATTACATTCAGGCTCTTTCCAGTGAAAGAGCCAGAGGAAGTATGTTTGAAATTATTACTGCAGTTCACCTTCCAGTATTTTCTCATATGAAGATGATTTCTGAAAAAAAATTGTTTCCTCAGAGGGTCAGATACTTTCGGAGTGGTGGCCAGATGCAAATAAATAAACAAGTGTATTTGTGGAGGATATTAATCTTTCACTGCAGACAAATCTAAAGCCTTGAGTCCTTGTAAGCATCACTCAAGTCCTAAGAGCTTACTTATTAGGGAGCATGATGTTCATGCTTGGCTTCAGTGCCAGTGTAAATTTTTTTACAGAACAAATCTTCAGAACATGGCACTTACACCCAACAAGTCTTGCCCAAGAACTCATACTTATTTACTCAGTGCCTAGCTGGAATCCCAGGCAATATTTACTTCAGCTAAATTTAATGCTCTGAAGCTGTAAATGCAATCTTGGTTAATATTACATTCTCTCTTAAAATCGCAGTGCTGATATAAAAACATTTAGCTGTACGTGACGTTAGTAGATCCTGTCTATGGGGTGTGATACAAAAATTAGAGGTAAGTAAATTATCTCTTGTTTCTTTGCAGTTGGGAGATACTGCTGGTATTTAGATCTATCTATCCAAGTGTAAGCCTGCACTGGTAGTTTTCCAGGTTCCACATGTCTTAAAATCTAAGGGCTTGTTTAGTACACTGGTGCAATTAGATGCCAAAAGCTAATCAAGATTTTTGTAGTGCTTTAAAATTAAAGAGTTTAAAAATAATCCTTCAAAAGCTGCACTGTTTTTTCTAAGCTTCTTTTCCGAACAAGTTTATATGACTACACTATATTTTTTGTTTGACCTCTAAAGAATGCTGTTTTCTGCTAGGAGCTTCTGTAGCTGATACCATCTACAGCCATCATCTCAACCATTTTACCTCTATTACCTATCACACATTTTATATCTATTATCTTTGCAAATAGTCTTCTCTGTTCTTACGGAGTTCTTATTGTCCATTAACTGTCCTGCTTTTCCTTCCCATCTCACTCTTTTCCATAAAGGTCGCGGTTGATCTGCTTTGCTTTTTAATCAGTTTGGTTCTTTTCTTCTTTTCTCTTTGCTTGATGTGTAAAGCCACCACGGGCAAAATTGTTGTGTGAATTTTTATGCATTCTTTATCTATAGTCTAGTGGTCAGGTATTGATATGCTTCCTGGTTTATTGGCTGTCATGATCAAAGTCCCCTTGGCCATGTGCTTGGAATTTCTAATTACTTTTACTGTTTTTCATATTCCCTTCTTTTCATCAATACAGAGTGGATGAAATTGAGCCAAAGATGTCTCTATCCACTGTCGTCTCTAGTTATGTTCCCAGCAGTTCTCCATTTTTCACCTGATCATATTGAAGTTCTGAAACTCTCTGGAGGCTTAATAACTTTGCCTCTACGTCCATATTTACCTTTTCACATTACCTCTATGACCCTCAGACATGATTTGGAATGACTGGACTGGGCATCATTTTCCAACCAGTGGTACCAACTAACTTTCATTTCCCTTGTCATTATTCCCATTTTTGATCTCTGAACTAGACTGGACACTCTTTGGGGTAGGAGATTGATGGACCTATTTGAGCATCTGATAGAAAAAGCCTTGGCACTCAGTGAAGCTTCTCCTTGCAGTAGCAGAGCATCAGTACAAATAAATAAAAGTTTTCATTATCTCAGTGATACTAATTGCTCTGAATCATACAAGACAGGCTTAGTTTTGTTTTTCAACTTGCCTTTCTTTTGCTGACAGAGAAAATAAACAGGAAAAATATATCTCCACAGCCCCAGGAAAAAAAAACCCAGACAGTTTTCCATTGTTGGCTGGTACTTGTTCTTTCATTAACTAAATGAAATAATGTGCTATACATTACATTAAAGGGCCTTATCTGGATTTATGTACTCAGAGGCTTATTACTTATAATAGTCAGAGAAGAATTGCCATTTAAATAATAACTTATTTGTTAATATAAGCACTGAAGTATAGCTATGTTATGGAAGAGCTCAAACAATTATCATGCTCGTTAATAATATCTCATAATGAGCTGGTACTTGATATACTATTGACCTTTCTGTACTCTCTGAAAATTGTTGATGAGAGAGGTGTAAGATTTCAGAGAAGTTTTTCCTGGAAATATAATTCCAAAAGATGGGATTAAAGTATATCTTCATCCATTTAAAGGAAAAATAGTAATGGGTGTTGTCTATGTAACCAAGCAGGCCAATCAGACCCTAAGTCCACAGCTGAAGGTAATGCATCAGGTATTACATACAATGAATAGCAGAACAGATTTATGAGTCTGACACTTTTGGTAAAAAATAGTTTTCTTTTAATCAGAAGTGAAATAAAGGGATATTTTTTTCCTAATTTGTGTTTAGCATTAAATTAATTCTGAAAATCAACTTCCCCTTATTTGTTAGCAGTCTGTGCAGACGTGACATTTCCAGGGTTCTTGAGAGCTTGCAGACCTGTAATGTTAATCCATAAATTTGATCTGTCTGTGAGAGATCCAAGGCTCCTGTTGGTTATAGCCACCAGGCAGTGTCTGCAGTAAACTGTTCTTCCTTCTTCCCGTAGTCTTGTGTAATAAAGTTTTCACTGCTTAGAAGGGAAACTCACTTCAGTGATCTGACAGACTGTGATTTCTCATGAAGCTACACATCAATTAGCTGTGCTTAGAAATGTGAAAATGAATTCCAGGCTTTTTATTCCTATAGTCAGTGCCAATACACCTATATAAGCACACATTTTTCCATTACCACAGTGCAGCATCAGTAACTTTGATGAGGCAAGATCCATTTCCCCTGAAGGATCTGTGGGTAAACATAAGGTATGTCAGACTGCAGTCTTAGACCTCTGACATTGACGCTTCTGGTAGATGAGCTCTGAATCCACTGAAGTTGTGGATTACCACAAGCCTGGGAAGACTGGGAAGACTTCTCACAAGCCTAGGATGATGAAACTTACTCCCAAGCCTGGGAAGACTTCAAGTTCACATATTCTGTTTTAAGCTGAAACTAGAGGTACCAGTCTTCTTCCAGAGATTGTCTTCTCGAGATATATTGTTAAATGTGTTTAATTCTGTTAAGGGTGGCTGATGCATTACTTTTCACCAGTTCTTTCCTTTGGCGTCCATAGTATAAGGAAATAATGATCCTCCTGGCTTTGGGTATGTTGAAGCAATTTTGTTTCACAGCTTTCACTGAGCACTCAAAACTGCCACTCCTGCCAAAGGTGGTCATCCTGTATTTTCAATATGTAGCACGGGCCTCAGACACCTTTATCTGACAACACTGTTGCATACACAAGGATGCTGCTTTTGTGATCTAGTCTCTCTATCTTAATTTCATTAGAGATGTAAAACTCTCCTTCAAGAAAACTGTGCTTCACTAGGGAGTATTTCCTGAAGTCACTCACAGTGTTAATATACATATAACAAGCATGCAAATGGGAAAGGAGCTATTCACAAATTCTTCACAGTTGTTTTATGTATATTTCCATATATAGACACACACAAAATGCACATGCATTCAAAAACACCATCTCAGGGAGTGAGAGGGATTTCAAAGGATTCTTAGGATAAGAGAAACTCAAAAAGAGCAATGTGTACCACCCCTTTGCAAGCCAGAGGTTAGCACAGAGCAGAGCAGGTCTGGAGCATGCAGCCCTGGGTGCTGCAGAAGGATGAACCCTTTGGCTAGTGGAATTTTCATATGTGAACACTCAAAGTTGAAATGTCATCTAAGACACCTTGACAAAGAGTAGTTACAAGTAAATGGGCTTTGTTTTCTACAGCTTAAGAGAACTATGTGTACTCAGAAGAACTAATAAAGCATAATATGACCACCTCTTTACAAATGGCAAAAATCCTAGCATTTTAGAGGCAAGGTATTTTTGATGTACATGGCTGCATCCCTATTAAAGCTCATGCAGCTATAAGAAATATACTAGCTGCAATGTGCTCATTTTGTTTTTAGTACCTTTACACAAATGCATTTAAAACAAACTAACAAATCTCTCAGTGCCCAGCAAAATTTAATTAAAAATATAAAGCAGATTTTTCATTTTAGTAATTTACCTGCACTTCATCACTGTGTATATACTCATGTACATACATAGAAAAGCACCTCACCACCTGCATCAAGCCTCCAATTCTTTTCCCTCTTGCAGTATAAAAAACCCAGTCTGATTTTCTCCAAGCTTTGTTATTAAAAAAATGGCTTTAGGGCAGTGAATGCCAATTTTCAACTCTCAGCAAATGTTTATAGCCAAGATGTAAACCCCTGAAAACAGGGGTTTATAATTTAAATGCTGACACAACCTTAACTAGAGCAATGGGAACACTGTTGCCATAATAACTGCCATTCTCTGGAAAGTATTTATGGCAAGACTTCAACCTTTCTTAAAGCAGAAATTCAGGCCTTTGGCTACCATTGACTGTGGGTAATGGCAGTGAGATCCAGATTCCTGGGGATGGAGCCATCAGTACTCAGAAACTGAAGCCATTTTAACATGTCTGCTAAACCTGTTTGTGACCTAGACCTAGTGATGTGTTTGATCCTGCAGTCCTTAAGCCAATGGAAGTTTTTTTCCAGTGATTTGAACAAGAGCAGGTCTGAATCCCTTGTGTCCATCAATATCACATTCTTTTGCCCCTATCAGGACCTTCCAATAAGGCCTGTTTATATATCTGTCTTTCCTAATTGAAACCAGAATATATTTCTTTGCCTTCCATTTAACCAATGCTGGAATTAATATCTTTTTACACCATAAAAAGCATAATGTTGCAATTTTGTAAACATAGACAATATGAGATTAAATTGTGACCTCTATTTATAAAGAAATATTTGTTTCAGAAATTTCTGTTGTGCTTGCTCACTCTTTCTCTCCCCTCATCTCCCCTTGTCCTTTTACTTCTTCCCATATACCAAATGAAAATCATAATATAGCTTGTTCTTTAAACATGTCAAATAAGGAGGATGGAAATGTCATATATATGAAAACAATGTTGCATAACTGTAATGTGTGAAAAAGGAATAGAATTACATGTAAGTGTACAGTCTCATTCAATTAGAATTCAGACATTTGTTTTTTTTTTCTCAAGGTGGCATAGAAATGTCTCAAATCTATACAAAATAAAGCTAATACAAAAAATGTTACATGAATATTTGTAATAGGCTGTCCTGTTGATGAAACTTACTTGTTCCCAAATACTCTGGTCTTGAGCACTAGGATAGTCCATTCCATTATCTTGGATGAGATGAGAGCTAAAGTTAGTGGCTGCAGATGCCAAAAGATTTTCCAAGCTCCCCTGCAGGACATGTCTGACACCTCCTTCCTGATGCTTAAAGGGCAGAGCTGAACCATTTCATTTCCTTTTCCTGTATTATCAAATTTGGCCTTATCAATTAGAGTCTTAGTATCAATTAGAGCAACTTTCAGTTTGTTTGCAATTGTGATGGAGACATTAGATCATTGTATTTCATCTTTTGGACTTGTGGCATTAGAAACTCGTTGCTGTCAGCTGTTTCCAATTTGAGCTACTTTGAGGAGGAGAACAGGGAACTTTAGGAGGAGAATGAAGAAGTTCAGGTTTTTGGGACACAGTGCTGTAAGGAAATATCACATTGCCACTTCAATTTGACAAGCAGTCCCTGGTGAATTTGTGATTGACTTTTTTTTTTGTGGCCTAGGTAATATAGGAAAAAGCAATGAAGAAAAAAAAAACATGGCAAATTAGTTTAAAATTGTAAAATGACACAAACAGTATGTTTAATTCACAGATAATATATCAAATATTTATGAGAGGAACAGTTCCTTCATGTAAAATATTGGGAGGCTTTGTGAGCCTCATGGTAGTTTATATACAAAATTCTGAAGGGTTGCACACATTTCAGAGCATTGCTGCAGCTCTGATTTTGAATTTTGGATTATAACTGTCATTTGTAATAGCACTTTCTTACTTCTGTAGGATAAGATACACAAGATGAAATCACCTCTAACCAAGGATCCTCCTGTTCAGTGCCTTAACAAAACTGCTCTCTTTAGGAATCCCGCTTTCAAATTTCATGCTAGCATGAAATTCACTCTTAAACAGGAATTCCTGTGTTTTTATGGAGCCCAAAATTTTTAACATTAACTCAGATATAATTTTGAGTATTAAAGTTGGGATATTTCATCAAAATTAGCATATGAGTTTGTTGCTTCTTTATAGGTGAGGTTCATAAAGACATTCCAAGGGTAAAATTTATCATCTTAAATAATACTTAGAGTCTGTGGAAGTGGCTACTTCTGTCTTCTTCAGGAAGGTATCTAAGCCAGCTGCTAGGGAATGCTGAATACATTTGAAGCCTTGTGTTATGCTAGTCTTTGATTCTTCTCTGTAGCTATGAGTGAGGTGCCTTTGTGTACCCACTAGCTGAAATCAGGATTCAAGATGTTGTTCTGAATACTGAACACAGGCTGATGTTTTCTTATCATAAGAATGTCTCATTCACCATCTATTGGCTATTTTTATGCCATGCCAGCCATACATCTATCCATTAAAACAAAACCCCCATGCAAGAAATGGTGCAAGAACTAAGGCCAGAAAGAAAAAGTAAGCAAAAGAGGCCAACTATGAGACAATAAGATGCGTCCATTGTGGAAACGGGAAAGTTCCTGTGTTTCAGTTTTTCTTCCAGTATTGCTAAGACTGTTACATGGAAAATACATATTCTAAGCAGGCCCTTGGGAAAGAACTATTTTAGCTTTGCCTCCTCTGCAGCAGTGTTCTGCCTATTAGATTACAGAAATAGACTCTGCTTTGCAATTTTCTTTGCAGGTCAAACAAATTCCATGTTCCTGGCTGCACAAAAATGGTACAGCTTCAGCAAAAGCCATGTGGCCAGGGCACTTTCCGAAGAGATGGGAGCTGTGGATTTGTATCCACTCAGGCTGATGAGGATGTAGCTTGTCAATTTCCAGGGCAAGTCCTGTAAGCAGAACACTATGATTTCAGCAGGACAAGGCTGTACCCTGTCTGGGAAAGGTTTGGGTGGATTTGAATGCAGCTGTGCTGCATTCAGAGTGCTGTGCACCAATTAAACAAGTTCAGAAATTGCTTACTGGCTTCTGTCCTCATGGGTGTTAGTACCAGGTGCCTTGTTTGAGTATCCCAAATGAATCACAGAGGAGGTACATGTCAAACTTCTCAACTCAGCTATGATGGACACAATTCTGTCACAGCACAATTCAGGTTATTGAAGTAGGTTCTCTTGCAAGATGTATTTCTGTATAACCTCTCAGTTGTCTAAGTGACTACTTGAAGGAGAGGTGAGATAGCTTGTGGCTTGCTGTTGTGAAGAAAGGCAAGTGAATTTCAGCTAAGTAGTACTTTAGGAATCTGAAGTTTTTTGAGCTCTTGTTCTTTATTAGTGTGTGAAGTTAAGAAATTATTAGAGAGGGATTTGACATACGCTACAACTCCTGAGTCCTGAGCTTACTCTGCAGATTATTCAGTGGGACCACACAATTTTCTCAGGGTCCATTTTATATTACACATAACAAGGAGAAAGAGTAATAGACGTCCCCCTTTTTCCAATTTGTTTAATAGCTGTAATTTAAGCTACTGAAATCTTGATTAAGGAGTTCAGAAGGTAGAGTTAAAAGAAGCCAAAGGGTAGAGTCAAAGACTTCAAACACCATAAAAAACCCCTTATTTTTTATGAAAAAAAAAAAAAAAAACCCAAACAAAAACCACTTTGAATAAATGATGCTTTTCCCCAAGGATAATCCATGAGATTTTATCTGGATTCATTACATTCTAACTTTGTCTTTGAATCTTGATGAATGTGAGAGTTCTCCAATCTTTTCAACACAGAGGTTATAATAAACAGCCAAGTGTGAATCTCAGTAGTGTTGGCTCTAAAACTTGCACACAGAAAGAAAATTAAGTGTTTTTCCTTGGTCACATCTGGGCATTGTAGCATGAGCTATGTTGTATGCCTGATCCTTTAAAACGGTCTGTGATACGTTCTTGTGTTTTTACAAAGAAATTATGCATAGGATGTTTGCATTTTAAAATCAGCTTATATCCAGACTGTGGGGAGGTTGAAAACTGCTTAAAATCAGCCTGTGAAAGATGTGGTCACAGCTGAGTTCTGCTTTCATGAAACATTCCCTGCAGAGATCATTCTTTGCATCCTAAGCTGGGTCTGTATGGGAGAGAAGTGCCTGCTGCTAGTTACTGTGGTTGGAAAAAAGAGAGCATCACACTGTATATCTCTCTCTGTCGTGTGACATACTGCACACTGCAGCACACACATTGCTTTTCTGACTCGGCTTTAACTTCTTGCCATGCTTTCTCTTTGTTAAACAACTTATTCAGCATCCCTGTTCATCCAGGAGTGATTGCTGGAACCAATCTGTAGCTAAGTAGAAGTAAGCTTGCTGCTGGGTGTACTGAAGACCAGCTTCTTTTAGGAAAGATCTCTTAAGTTTCTATTCATATAATTCACAGTTTAAAGGGAGAGTCTATGTCTTGTTCTATAATCGTGTTTCTGTGTTACATGTTTCCTCACAAGCTCCTATTAAGATCCGTATCTTAACAGGGACTGCTGCTTTTATGCAGCAAAAGATACAGGGATTGTTGGGTTCCAAAAACTTTGGGCCTCCCCCCCCCCCACCCCACCCCACTTACAAAGTGGAAAAAATCCACCTTCCTATTTCTCATGCCAGTAGGAAAAGGAAATAAGCAAATGAAACTAAGCTAGCTGCAAAACTAGGAAAATTGTATTTTATCCAAGACAGCTCCTCCAGAACACTTTTTTTTTTCTTTTTTTCTTTTTTTCTTTTTTTTTTTTTCTTTTTTTTTCAGTAATAGAAAGTAGTTTCAGTCAATAGTCACCACTTCTACCTTTTATCCTTGGCTCTGACTCAGTAGGGATCAATGCTATCTCTTTGCTAGGGCTGCACATAGTGTATTATTTTGCTATTCACCCTTTTATGGCTAGGCTTACTGAAGCTATGCACAAGGCTCTGGCAAATGCCCGACCCCCTTCACATTTCCTTTTGCCTACCTTTCCGTTTCAGCTATCAAAATAGCTCTCTACATTAAGACAAGCAAGTAAATCCACTTATTTTTCATTTCCTTAGTCCTCAGAGTACCCAGATAAAACAGCCTCTCCGAGAAAGTTCACTGAACATGTGGAAGGTATGGGGCAAAATTATTATTTGTCCTCTTTCAATTCTATCTGTTCTTTCACTTTGGCACCTCCACCCTGAGCTGTTCATGATCCATAATGAACCCTCTCTCACTGTGTGGGCCTCCGCGGTTTATTTGATTTGGAGCAGTCTAGGCTGAATGCTGGCAAGAAATTAAAATATGAATGTAGGTAAAATAACACTGCACTTTTGTCTGTTGTTGGAGAATCTCTCAGGTCACTAAAAAATATTGTGAACACCCACTCCAGGATTTAATTTTTGCTTGAAATTCATTAAAATAAAAAAAAAAAAAAGCTTTGGTATCAGCAAAAGAATATTTAAATATCATTAAGTTTTTTGACAGAAATCTACAAAAGCATTGAAATGCCCAATTAAGGCAGAAATACACCATATGGACTTGGATGTGATAAGTAGTAAGCAAGCTGTTATAGTGACACCCTGCTGTGGTTAGGTGTGGAACACATATGTCCCTCTTAGGTTTTATCTACAGATGTTCTTACTTTGTAGCTCTGTTTGTTCTACCAGATATGAAAGGATTGAAATAGAGAGGGTGGGTGAGATTTTTTGCTTTCTCTTCCTTGGTGCCTTTTATTTTCATATCTGAATTTATAAATATTATTGAACACACTGTTATGGAATCACACTGGGCTAGAAGCTGTTCCCTGCTTGCACACTTGGTCACAGAGCTCAATTAACTCAATAAAAAAACCCAACAAAAAAAAGTGCTCTCTTCTAAGATGTAAGGAAATCTGTGGTAAAAGTGGTAGTTGCTCAATTTCTTCATCCTCATATTAAAATTTTATCTTCAATATACAAATCAACTAAGCATAAATTATTTGGCTTCATTCCAAGATAATCCCTTGAAATTCTGTGGCTTGGGTGAAAGAGGGCAGAACCGCTGCTGATCTCATCTGGTTATCAGTTCAATCACTCAATTTCTAACAAGTATTTGTGAAAGGATAGCACAGTTGGCACTCAAGATACTTCTGACTGCGTTTCTGCTTAGTTATCAGTTGAAACCTTAAGAATGTAAACTCATCAATATATGTGAGATAAGTCTATCTAGGTGGCAAGAAAATATTCTGGTTTATACAAAACTTTGTGGGCACTGTGCTGATATTTATGTGTCACAACAATTTCTACCTTTATAAGAATCTTTATGCTCAGCTTGTCCAGACATTCTGTTGGTTCTGTGTGTTGGGTTCTTTTGTTGTTTTTTTTTGTTTGGGATTTTTTAGTCAATAGTTGACAAATGCTCATACTGGGAGCTAGAAGTAGCAAAATATCCTCCCGCTGAATACACCCCATTCCCCTCCCAGATCTGGAGTAGGCATTAGACTATTCAATTTCTCACTTCATCCCAGAGCTGACTTTGTTATTTTTTAACACTACAAATGCCATTAATAACTTTAGGGTTCTCCTAGATCATGAATTACCTTTTAATCTCCAATATTGTTTTGTTTTCTGTTGTGCACTTCATACAACATTTCAAAGGTCCAAAGATATATGACTGTCTTTATCCACCTTGCACACATTTTATAATGCCTAGTTAAGAATTTAATATTACCAACATGATTCAAATATCCCAGTTAGCAGCACTTAATGAGATATGATATTAAATGCATCTGGCAATTAAAGAAATAAACAAACAAATAAATCATGGCATCACAGGAAATGAATTGCCTCAACATATTACTTATATCTCTTCTGGTTCAGCTCCATCTTTTGGATTTCAACCCCTAGAATCAACCTCCATGACAATAATGAGTTGATTAACTTCTAGAATTTTTAATAAGTTTCTCACCTTACACATTAAAAAAGCAGGAGAATATAGTAGGGTACTGGTGAAAATATAATAAATATTTTAAGGAGTGCTTTCTTCTCACAAAATTTAATGTGAAGGAAGTAGAAAATCTCATAGAATCATAGAAATAATATACATCAAAGCTTTGGAAGCCAGATGTGTGCATAATTTTAGTTATTTGCCAATCTTGGAATTTCTACTCAGAAAGGAGACCATTAAGCTTATTAAAAGGGTAAAGTTTTGTATACAACTACTAATCATGTTTGAAGCAGGAAAGGTAAACACACAGAGGATATAGGATTAAAAAAAATTAAAAAAAATCATGAGAATAAAAACCTGCAAGATGTGCCTGATTCTGTTCGAGCTGATGATTTAGTTTCAAGGAGTGAAGGAAATAAAGGGCTCTATCTGCATGTATTGACTGAACTAATGCCATAGGGCCACCAGGTTGATAGACACTTCCTTTGCACTTCTTTGTATTTTATGCTACTCTCCTTCCTTTTTATGGAACAAAGGAATAACTGGTTTCCATTTACTTTTTTCTTACCTAGCCTAGCCCCTCTTATTCACAGGTAAGGAAAACAGCTATGGGTGTGATATGGCAAAGACTTATAGGATTGTATCTGTATAGCTGCTGGTGATGAGCAGATCTTTATATTTTCTGTCAAATTTTAACATAGAAAATGATCAGGCAGAGTAATAATGGGTGCTCTATCAGTAGCTGGATGACTAAGCAAAGGCAAGTCAGGATGTCAATGTAAATCATTATTAATGTATGAAAGAAACAATTTTAAGACTTTTTTGAGGTTGTCTGTTATTGTGCTTACAGAGGGGATTGAATAAAAAGAATTGTTTGTGGTAAAATCATGGAAAGAACATATGAATAAAGAATTTTAGCCCTCATGAAGAAAAATGGCAAGTCTCCCAATAATTTCAGTAGTGTTTTTCACCCCAGCTTCCTATTCCTAATAACTGGATATATAACCTGGGCCAAATCTAATACCCTATGCAAGTCTTTTCTATAATAATTAAAATGGGAAAGTGTACTGTTCTTTTCATACTTGTTGAAAGACAATTAAGTCCTTGCACAAGAGAAGTTATGCATGTCCATGTGATGATTTCCATGATGGCTCTACAGCCGCATAGTGTTGTTGTTGTTGTTTCTGTTTGACTTTGCCAGTTTGGTATCTTTATAACACAAACATGCACAACCAAAATGTCCATTGCTCATGTCCTTATTATGAATCAAGAATTTTCCTCAGCAAAGAAAGGCTCTCAGTGAGATTTCTTACAATATTTAAGCTGACTTTGTAAATTGGACTTTGGGCAAGCTGTAGGGATAAAAAGAGGGAGGTGTGGGGTGAGTACTCACCAGGTTTTAAGGAACACCAAATCCAAAAGTAGGGTCAGATTCTTACTCGTCCTCCTTCAGATTCTACCTCTTGCCCTCCACTACAGAAGTGGCCTTTGGCAGCCATATTGCTTCAGCTCCATTTTCAGATCAAATGGTCTTCCAGAGTGGTGGTCTGATGTGGGTTTATTTTAGACATCCACTGACTCCTTAGACAGGATTTTCAGCTTCGTTTCGATCAGCAAATCTGTTGCCTTATCCTGCAGCGTTATTCTTTTTCTGAAGTTACCAATTGCTTTCTAGGCCTTCCGCATGTGAGGTCCTACATCTTTCCATTGCTTAAGGTCTGCCCTCCCCCCCAGTCCAGGATCAAATAAGCTGGCAACTTTCACAAGCACTAAATTCATCTAAAACATATTTATTAAAGAAACCCTTCAAATTAGAACCAGAAATTATTGTGGGGAGANATGAACACTAGAAATATAAAGGAAAGGCTTAAGCATGAGAGAATTTTCTATATGCTGCATATTGCAATCACAGGAGGACAATAACTCAGGCCCTCTCAATCAATTCCAATTTTTTATAGTCAGCCATTGTAAAGCATTTTGCGCCCTGATTATACAGCAGCTGCTGAGACCTGAACTTCCTGAAGCTCAGAACAGCTGATCCCAATGAATAAGTAACCAGTCTGCTAAGACTCATGGTACCTGACCTACTTTTCAGAACTTTTCCCAAAGGTGTCACATACCAGTATATAATTCCCCCAACAATCAAACCATGCAGAGCTTTTGATGCTGTTCCATAGGCAAAACCTCCCTTACAAGAACCTCTTTTCCCAAAGATCATTTGTATTTTGAGTCATACATCATGTAATAATTTTTGTCCATAATTGCTCCCAGTTGTGAAGCTCTCGTATATACTGAAAAATCGAGTATGGGTGAAAAACTAATGATCACCATGAAGCTTTGCTTGCTTTTAGGATCCCTTTGACTACTCTTTGAGAGTGCTTAGAGAGGTATTTTTTCATCACTTCCTTTTTCCATCTTGGAAGAGAATCTTTAACCTACAGTGATAGAAACAATGGCCTTTTGCCTAATGCTTTGAAATAAGTTCCTGGGGACTGATGTTTGGATTTTGACTTTGCCACGGATTTCTCTGGTTGATCCTAGGGATTTCACTTAGAACTCCACCAAATAAAGGGAGTTCTTTTAGGGCTAGTGCTGGAGTGCCTAAATTTTAGGCCCCTGACCCTAAGGTTAAGCGTTCAAACCTGGAGTTGGAAATACAACTACACAGTACACCAAGAAAATTAGATACAAATATTAGATAAAGATATTAAATAACTATTGACAGGAAAAAGGTAAAGGATCAAGTTGAAGTGGACAGGAGAATAGCTGTAGATGCAGACATTTGTTAATGCGGAGCATAAGACTGCATATGGAACTTCAGTCTTTCTCATCGCTTCTGGCAGGCATTTTGAATATAGAATTCTCTTAGAATGGTAGATGCCTACAATTATTCCTTGAAAGAAGAGTGTCTTTTTTTTTTTAAAGTCTTTTGATGCCACTGATGCTTTTCTTCATGTAACACTAGTTTACAGCATTCATCTGAGAGGTAGGAATTTGGATTCTCTCTTTAGCTTAGTAACATTAAAACTTCTTGCATAAAGGATCCACAATCTGCCTCTTACGCAGTTATCCAATATACGTGGTTTGCTGTACCATAGTTAGTATTATCCCATGATTGGTAAAAGTAAAATTCACAGAGTTGAAAGGAGGGGTTGGAAACAAATACTCCTTCTAGGTTAGTGTATATCCTTTGAACAGCATTATTCTCTTTTTTGGTGGTAGCTGGGTTTTGTTGTTGTTGTTGTTTTTGTTTGGGATTTTTTTGGGGGGGATTTTTGTTTGTTTTTAAATTCTATGAATTTCTCATTCCTTTACATGGAAAAAAGAAAAAGCTGTCTGCTATTATGCATCTCCCAGTGTCATGGGGCCCTCTTTGCAGCTAGGCTTCTTTGTTGCTGTAAGCAAATAATTAAAACAGTCTCAAACACTGTGCAACAAGTTCTTTCAATAGCATTTTCAACAAGAATAAGAATAGAATACACTCGAATTTTCACAAAAAGCCCTCTGAGAATTCCAGCCTCAGTTTCCAAATTAGGATACAGCAGTAATACCCAACATCTAAGTTTTAAATTTTAAATCTCAAGAAGAGAAAGAATTTATAGAATCAATGTATTGCCCACAGTAGCTAGAGGTGAAATTTGGGTTTCTCTGCAATCTGCCTTGCCAGCTGCTTATACAAAAATGCATTTGCTTTGGTCAAAAATTTGAAGTTTTGGTTTAATACCAAGTCAATGGTCTGATCTATTCTTTAGACGGATAAGTACATAAATAAACTGAGAAGATCTAGTTATCTCACCATCAATATTCGTCTTCCTAAAACATTCAAAGCTCTGAAATACCAAGTAATTTTCTTCTGAAATTGTATTTGTTCGATGCATCTCTAGTGAATGTAAAAATCAGGCCAAGTTTGAAGTTCCTGACATAAATCAATGTACACAGTTGACTACGAAGATGAAGGGATAGCATGGTCTGGTCTGGCAAAAACATTTGTGTGTGTGCTTCAGTTTAACTTAATCCTGAAGGGACTTAAACATTTTAAATTGGTTGGGTAGATGATTAAATGCTTTGAGGAATCAAAACCAGAGGTCCACTGACTGCACCGGATACCCACACAACAAAAGTCTGGAATGAAATGTTGGACTCTGGCAGAACACACTTAAATGGAAAGGAGGAACTNAAAAGAATAACAGAATTAAAACAATTTAACCCAGGATCTATGAATATTTAAAATATGAAATTAATTTTCTTTCAAATAGTGTGTTAATGAGGGAATTTTGAAATATTGCCTTTTGGCATAATGTCTGTTTACTTTTCACTTTCATGAGTGAATCTGTGAACAATAAGGCAAAGCTTCAAAGTTAAGATAAGACAAAGAAACACATAAGGGGAGGTAAATGGAACTTAAAACTAAATTCAGCTTTTCAGGATTTTGCAGGGAAAATTCAATAGTCTGGATAATGGACATTGGCAAGGCAGGATTTAGTGTCCCAGAACTTTCCATCATCTTCATTAAGCCAGAAGCATGTGTGCACTGCAGCTGTATAAGAACTTCCTAGATCAGAAGAAATGACTGAATTCTAATTTACACCTGCTTTGGTGAAAATGGTAAGAGAGCGTTTCTACAAGGAAGAGAGTAAAATAATGGGCTGGGACTTCATATCCCTGCATTTAATTTCCTGTTCTGTACACAGATTTCCTGTGTGTCTTGGAGCAAATTGTTTAACCTCTCTGTGCCTCACTTTCCTTCTAGAAATAGAGTTAGCAGCATTCCCTTACTTTGTGAGAACTGACGTGAGGGTAAGCATTGTCAAAGATTTAGAAGTCTGTCTAGTACCAATTGCTTTAGGTAGGGATAGCTGAAGATGTTCTTGCACCCAGCCGTGTACTTGCTCCTACCGTCTGTATCAGGTTGGTCAGCACCTGAAAAGTTGTGGGTTTAGTACAGCTGCTGTTTTAGTTTTCAGACTCAATACAGAATTGGCACCAATTTGTGTGAATAGAGTCTTCTGTTCCCAATCTGTAAAGCTCAAGTGTGACCTTTGAATGCCTGTAATATAACAATCTGCACATATCACTTTCAAGTTTAAAATGGGCTGGGTTGTCTGAGGTTGTGACCTCAGCCTAAACAAATTAAAACATCCCCAATGCAGGTCAGGTGTTAGTGAGGTACCTGTGTTGAGGTCGTATCTTAAGTACTGCTCTACAACATACAATGAAAGAGTGCAACCTAATTGTCACGCATACCCAGCACAGATCCCTTCATCCTCTTTTTGTACTCTCAGAAAATAATTCCACTGGTAATGGTCAGATGGTGGGAGTGTGGAGGCCTCATATAGTCTTGGGTTTGTATATGTGCACATTGCATGCTGGAAATATATCTCTATCGTTTTCTTTGGATTAGGTTTGCGTATTTTAATTTGTACTTTTGGCAGTCAGGGACTGACATGCTGGACTCAGCTGTGTAATTGTTCTTAGTCTGTCCTGAGGAAGCTAAATGAACTGCTAAAGTCACACAATACACAATGAGATGGAGTTTTAAACAACTCTGCCCTTTCATTTTCTGGATTTTATTCTTCTCAAATCTGTTTGGAAACAGAATAGTGCCTATATCTATCAATAGCAATTTCTAAGTACTTGTTCATAACTTTTCTTCCAAACATCTGAGCTAATCCTGCAGGTATTTTTCAGGCATACGAAGGACCAGAAAGCACTTGGGAGCAGTCAGCATGGATTCACAAAGAGGAAGTCATGCTTGACCAACTAGATAACCTTCTACGATGAAATGACTGGCTTGGATGAGGAGAGTCATGGATATTGTCTACCTTTATTTCAGTAAGGCTTTTGACTGTGTCTCCCATAAGATTCTCCTAGAGAAAATGAAGAAGTATGGTCTGGATAGCAAGACAGTGAGGTGGATTGAAAACTGGCTGAATGGCTGGGCCCAGAGAGTGGTGATCAGTAGCATGAAGTCTAGTTGGAGACCAGTCACTACCAGTGCACTCCAGTGGTAAATGCTGTGTCTGTTACTGTAGAATACCTTCAGTTTCTGTAAAATCATCATGATGGTGTGCATCTGTAAAGTGCCTGCACACTGCTTCCTGCCTCATGAAGAGTAACCAGAAGTCAGTGTGCAGTTGCAGGGCTGTGATCTCATTGGAATCCCAGAAATGTGGTGGATAACTTACTTGACTGGACTTCCATGAATGGAGAACAGCTCTTTAGGAAGGACAGGCTGGGACCATGAGGAAGAGAAAATTTCCCTTGAAGTGAGGGAATAGCATGAATGCATGGAGCTCTGCCTGGGGAAAGATGATGACCAAGATGAGAATGCATGGTTCAAGACAGGAAGGGGGGCACCCACAGAGGAGGTACTGTGGTGACTATCTGATACAGACCAGCTGATCAGGAAGAAGCAGACGAGGCCTTCTTCAGACAACTGAGAGAAGTCTCACATTCACAGGCCCTTCTTCTTGCGGAGGGGCTTGAAGCAGCCGGAGATCTGCTAGAACAGTACCGCAGCACGGCACAAGACCAGGAGGCTTCTGGAAGGCATTGATCAAATTTTTACCACATGTGATTAAGGAACTGATGAGGAAAAAATCTCTGCTGGAGCTGGGACTTACAAACACAGGAGAAGTAGTTGGGAATTGAAAATTCTGGACAACCTTGGCCACAATGACCACAAAATGGTGGAGTACCGGGTGAAGACAAGAGGAGATGAGTAGTAATTGAAATCCAGGTAATTACACTTAAAGATAAGTGGGTTTACTCTAACAGCAATCAAACACTAGAACAGGTTGCCCATAGAGGTTGTGGAGTCTCCTTTCTTGAAGATACTGAAAAAACTGGCCAGACATGTCTCTGACCAATGCAGTCTATGTGACCCTGCTTTGAGAAGGCAGGGCTGGATCAGCCAACCTCCAGAGCTGCCTTCCCACATCACCTTTTCGATGATTCTTTGACCTCACTTTCCAAACTACTTGTTTCTGAAGTTTCTGAATTTAGGACTGAATTCACGCTACATTCACAGGGCACAGGAGCAACCATGAGGGAACCAGCACCTTCCCAGCACTGAATGGGAAGATAAATGTGTGTAAGGCTGTCAGTGACCAGCTCTCTGTGCCACAAGATGGCACTCTAGAGTAGTTCTGATTTGGGCAGATGTGATTGCAAAGTTCTGAAATCCCTTAGTTCTGTATCTGTGTTAAAATGGTATGACAGTTTTCAGTGTGATACATTAAACTGATTCAATATACCTTTCTATTTTAAACCTCCAATTTTGACATAATAGAGAAACATTTCTGACCATACTGAGGTTCAAAAAAATAGCATAAATTTAAAAAAAAAAANCCTGTAACACAGGACTTGAGCAGATGGAAGATGTATGGACTTTGGCATAAATTTTAGGTGGAGCTGTTTATACTAGAGTGAGTGTCTTAGAACATGGAAATACATCATGAATGACCATGGGAAACCCACACAAAATAATTTTGCCAAATTTAGGGTGAAAAAGTCAGTGTACTTTTATAATATGTTATTGTAGTGAATGAAATGAATCAACAAATGATGTAAAAATTCCAGTATTCTACATTAAGTAAGAAGAATGGATAAGAAAAAGAGCTACAGGTTCATAAGAGACATTACAATAACCATTCTAATTATCAAAGATATGATCAAACTGTACTTAAGACTGTCATAACAAATATTTGGAAAAAAATTATCTGGATTTAAAAGTTTTATCTAGGATACAATTATATCTAGCTTTTTATTCTCTATCAACATTGTTTACCAGTTTCTACCTGTAAAGTAGGGGCATAGTACTTTCCTTCTGTGTGTTTCAGAAAATAAAGCTGTTAAAATATGACAAACAGAGTAACAAAGTAATTAAAACAGAAAGCAATGATATTGCAAAGATCTTGCCCTTTCTCTGGCAGGCTTTGTCACCAGCAGTCTAAGCTGTAAGGAACAATCATTGCCACTCTTTACCTGAAGAACTTCACCAAGTTCTTGAACCATTCCTAGGTTTTTGCTGTGGACCTTAAATAGTGAAAAAGCAACATCAAACAGCTCCAAATTTAGTAACTCCAAGTAAACTTGCAACAGTTCAGGCTCAATGGATTTGAAATAAGGATTCATTGTTCATTGCAGGCAAAATCCATTCCTCAGTGAAGCAAATGGGAAAATCTGAATATAAAAAGGAAGAACAAAAAAATTCAAGAAGTCAATAGGGATACCTCCCCTTTTTTAAAAATGAAAGGAATGGAAAAGAATGTAGTAAAATACCCAGAAAATATTCAGCACTAGAAATTGTACTAAAAGATGAGCATTCGACTTTAGAAACTCAGCTCTGGGCTCTGGGAAACCTTAGAAGTGAAAGCTTGTAAAAGTCCTGATCTCCACTGTCTTTAAGAGTAATCTGTGGGCTTTCTCTAGTGAAATCCCTCAAATGAATAAAAAGAATACTGCAGGAAGGCAATGTTGTCACAAGTAGTTTAATCATAATTAGCTCTTTCCTTCTGCCAACATCATCTCTCCTGCCATTGCCACTAATAGCATTGTTACAGTAAGTAATTTTAAACAGGATGTCAACAGAGAGGATTTGTTAGATAACTATTACATTAAAGAAGTATTAATAGCATAGACAGTGATGACAGTATAATAAATAGTTATTATTGGTCAAAAATTATAAATTAAAAACTTCATGGAAATTGATCAGTTAAATTGCAGGGTACTTAAAGTAACCCTACCTGATCAGGTAGGTTGATATATTGTATCAGTACGTAAACTCAGTTGGATAAATTACTTGTTCAAAACTATGCTTATCTTTATGTATTATGGTAGCACTGGCAGGCTTCAGCTAAGAGCATTATCCCATTGTGTCAGGCATAGAACAGAACATAAAGCTTGCTAACTAAAAGAAAGAGAAAGCTAAAGATAGGCATGGTCATAGATAACTAATAGAGGTGACATTGTTTGTCTGAGTACACATTGTGAATTTCTCATAGAGAGGGTAGTATAACTCCAAGATTCCTAAATTCCACTCTGGCCTCATGTTCAGTGTGTGGTGCCATTAGAAGTAACATCTTTTGAGAGAGCATTTGCAGTTGGCAATATTTGTTCTTCTAATTGCCTGTTGCTGAAAGAAAAAATCTAAGGCTGTGGTCCCCTTCAGACTGCTTCCCAGACTTGGAGTACTCACCCCACAAGACAAGGAAAGACTGAGGTGCAAAGGTATGATTTTTTTTGGCCACTATGGCTACAACTGAGCAGAAAACAACATTTAAGTGACTTGGCTCAGAATAGCATAAAGATAAATATTGCAAAATATATGCATCTGAATGTATCAACTTTCTTGTTCTTTTTCCCTTTTGGTTTCTGTGTTGTCACAGAATGGGAAACACTAGAAATTCCATAAAAGATGGGTTTATGACTCTGAGCTGAATATATTTGGAGGATGGTCTTTGGAGATGCTTTTTCTGCTTATTTTAGGAATTTAAACCTTCAATGCATTTTAGATCTTTTTACCAGTATTTAGGTGGCCCTGTGGTGGTCCATATCCTTGTTTTCATTGGTACTGTGCAAATACTGAACAGAAAGATTCTTATTACCACAGAGAACAATTAGATAGTATATCAAAAACAAGCTACAGGTGATGTGGTAATGTTTAGGAAGATCTTTGAATGATTTAAAGCAATATAACCTTTTCGCTTTATAAGTTATGCTTTTGGAATTGAAGGATTTGAACTAAATTAGATTAAGAGGCTAGGGGAAGAAGAATCATAGAAAGTAATAAAAATATTTCAAGTGAATGAACTTTCTACCTTATTCACACAGAATCAGTTAAACTACCAGGTAGAAGATGGGGTTGTCGACCTAAAAGTGAGGGAAGAAAATTAGGCACAATCAAATTTAATCTGCCTAGAAACTCTGCAACAAATGAAGAACATCCATCTCCTACATTTGTGTGAATGCAAATTTACATTGGATACTGAATGATAAAAAAGGGGCTCATATCAGTGTTTCTTGTAAGTTCAGTTCTTGGATATGATGATATGATATTTCCAGCTGCAAGCACAATAAGTATCATCCTAATTCACAGCTTTACATCTAAAGGTTAAATAAAGTTTATCCCTGTCTGACTACTAGTTAGCTTTTTTAATGTTTCAAGATCTATAATTTCCAGCAAAGAAGCTTCCTTCCTTATTAGTCCATTTTTAATGATTTCACATATGTAGAGCTGTCATTTATGAAGTGTTTGCTTCATGCAGCATTTGCTGTAATCCATGGTGAATATTTTTTTTTTTTTTCTTCGTCTGAATTCAGGCCTTTGGAGAATTTGCTTAAAGACAGCTTCCCAGGTTCAGTTTTTCACTTGCTTATCTCATGGGTCAATACTGGGTTTGCACTGGTTTCACAGCTCACAGCTCATCCCTCCTTTGTTTAAAGTCAATATAAGAAGACCTTTTTTATGTTTTTATTTTATTTTATTTTTTACTCTAGAAAATACCCTAAATATTGATTGAAGTTTTATAATGGGTTAGAAGCTACTAAGGCATACCACTCCTACAATTTAGTTTCCTGAACTTGCTCAAGGTTTTTTGTAAGTTAAATGTCAGGTTTCAGAAATTATTAGAAAAATGATCCTCTATTTACAAATCATTTGACATGAAGACAGGCTCAAACATACTTTGAGCTGCTTGTCCAGCTCAGCTTGGGCATTTCATGGTTCAGAATGGTCTAGAATTCTCAAATTGTTTGTTTGAATAGTCTCCAGGAACAGCATGGGAAACAATAGTCTGCTTTTAAAGTATCAAAGAAATACAGAAGTTATATCCAGTGTGGTTAGAGTGCTCATTCTGGGAGGAGGAGCACCATATTCTGGTCTCAGCTCTAGGCATTATATTCACTTTATATTATTTAATATCTATCTAATGCATGATATGGAAACCCTTTTGGGATCCAAATCCTTTGCTAAGCAAAGTTCTAAGTATTATATTACTGAGTCAGGCTTCTTTGCATACTCTTTCTCTGTCCTCACAAACAGCTTTAGGAAGAAAGGTAGAATGTGCTTTTCACTCTGTCATCCAGAATGGATGGTAATCAGAGAGTCGGGGCACAGTCTCAACTGCTGTTGGACCTCATCAGTCAGAGAAGGGCTTAAAATACAATTCTTTAGCTCTGTGAGTGGATATTCTAACCACTAAATCATTATAAAAAATTGTTTTTTTTTTTGTTTGTTTTTTTTTTTCTCTCCAGATGCTTTTCTTCAAAGAAACTGAACACCAAAACCCTAAGCAAGTGAAAAAACCAACAACTCACACTCCATTTATCAAAGAGAGAACAGTTGTAAACATCTACTTTCCAAAGATCTGGAGATATACACCCTAAGGTAATTAAAGAGACCTCCCTGTATTTTGAGCTACACTGCTTGAATACATAAAAAAAATTCCATATTGTATTCCTTATAGCTATTCTAGCTTCCTTTGAACATCTAGGAAAGGACAATTCCCTTTTATTGTGTGTACATCTCCCACACAGTCACATAGAACAAACTATTTCCTACAAAAAAACAATCAAAAATCAAAATCAGGGCAACTGAGAATCAGTAAGTAACTGCAAAGTTTCATACTGAATACAAAAATGTACATTTCAGTAATTGTTCAAAATTAAGACACTGTGTGGTTGGTTATTTTGGGTAGCTGGACTCTGTCCTTTTTTTAACGGGAATTTCTTAGGCTTAAACAAAGATTTTCTGGTAAAGTTCATGTTAGACAGAGATTCTTTTTAAAATAAACTGATTTTGATAATTTCTTTTTAAGGTTTCCAGAAAAATAAATTGATTGACTTATTCCTAACTGAAATACAGAGAAATCCAGTCTATTTGTTAGTACCTATTGCTGCTGTTGCAGTTCCAATAGCAGTAGCTCACTCTGAATCTAAGCACTTATTCCTCCTTATGACACTCTACCCTCCATAAATGAATTGTATGCATTACCTTCTTCCAAAGCAGCCTGACTAATCTAAAGATGAAGTGCTTTGGAAAGTCTGAAGTACTCACTCTGTCTTTTCTCACCTTTGCTTTTGCTGGTGAAGTCTGCTGCTGGCCTTGTAGGTCCATGTTCCTGGTGGAAAAGGTATATACATCATACCCATCTTCAAGAAAAACAAGAAGCATTACCTCAACAGCCTAACCTCAGTTCTTGAGAAGAGTATGGAACAAATCTTCCTGGTAGCCATGCGTAAGTACATGAAGGCAGGAGAGACAGGCAGCTTGGTTTTACAATGGCAAATTGTACCTCGCCAACCTGATAGCTTCCTAGGATTAGATGTCTGGTTTTGTGAAAGAGAGAAACGTGGATGTTGTATACATCAAACTTTAGCAAGTCCTTTGATATAGTCTGCCATAGTTTCCTGTTAGCCAAATACTTGTAATATGGAGTGCATAAATGGACAATAAGATTGGGGTGAAAATTTTGTGGATGACCAGACTCATCAACAGTATGGCTGACAGCTGGTCATCAATGGTGTTCTAAGGGGTAAATACTAGAGCCAACACTGTTTAACACTTTTTTTTAACAACATGAATGACAGTATATCTTCAATAAATTCACAGTTGATACCAAACTGATGGAGTGGTTCATGCACTGGAGGGCAGGGATTCTCTTTAGAGAAACTTCAAAGGTTTGGAGAAGTGAGATGATGGAAAATTAGTGAAGTTCAACAAGGCCAAATGCAAAGTCCTGCACCTTGGACAGAATAACCTCGTTCACCAGTGCAGTCTAGGGGCGGGGTTCGGGAGGCAGCCGGCTAGGGAGCGGCTTTCAGAAATCAGAAGGGGATTCTTGGTGGACAAAAGTTTAATGTGGTTCATCAGTGTGCCCTTTCAGCAGAAAAGGCCAATATCATCCTTGGGTCGTACAAGCAAGATTGTAATACAAGAGAATGTCTTCTCTGGTGGTACCTGTGAGATCACATCTGGAGTGCTGTGTCCAGATTTGGGCTCCCTGGTACAAGAAAAGTGGTCACGGGGCTGGAGCAGATGGTATACAGGGAGAGGCTCAGGGAACGGGGTTTGCTCAGCCTACAGAAGATCAGGAGGAATTTACTGCTGTCTACAACTACCTAATCAAAGGCATACAGAAGACAGAGTCAGACTTAGGGGTGGGCAGAGATAGGGTTAGGATTAACAACCACATTTTGGAACAAGGAACATTGAAATTAGATATTAGAAAAAAAAAAAAATCACCATGAGTGTGATCAGACACTGGAACAGGAGCCCAGAGATGTGGAGGCTTCATTGTCAGAAATATTCAAAGCTTTCATAATGAAGTGCTGAGCAATCTGATCTAAGGTGGCCCTGCAGGTGGGGGGTTGGAACAGATGATCTCCAGAGACTCCTTCCAGTTTAAATTACGCTATGACTCTACAGTTAGATTTCCATGCTGAAAGAAACTCATTCATCATAAGAAATGTGTGTGACACTGAGGAGATCACACAGCCTGCTCCTCTGTTTAGTATGATGTTTTCACTGTGCAATGTTTTCTTCCTGCTTGTGTTGTACTTGTGTAGTTCAACAGCTACCTCAGCATTTTCATCTCTCGAAAAAACATTTTGATAAATCACTCCAGGCTTCTTCATTCTAGGTTGTTTATGTAGTTGTCTTTCAAAATCCTCTAGTTTACTACAGGCACACTGCATATATATATATAACTTGGTAACATTTTTCTCCCTATATAAAAAGCCCAACAGCCAACTATGCTTTAAGCAAAATTTTAGATTTATGAACAAACATATTAGAAACACCACTTAAAAACTGGAACTCAGAGGAGCTTGACTTCATTACACACTGAGTGATTCACATTCATCAAATCACTAGAGTTACAATTTTAGTTTCCATCAGGAATGAATCCCCTTGATCAGAGCTGATGAAAAACGATTTATACATTAAATAACTTTTGATTTGTAGTGCATGCATAGAAAGTTTCTTTTCAAAGTTTTCTGTATTTGAGTATTCTGTAAGAATGTTCTCATTTGACAACTCTATTCCCATAGAAGTGAAATTTGCACAATAGGTGTGGGCTGGTTACGACAGTTTGAACAGGAGAGTGACATTAACATTTTGGTTATTGTTTTCCACTTCAAAAATAAAAAAAAAAAAAAGAGTTTTACATGTTACTATTGAAGGACCACAAAGAAGGTAAGTGAAGAATACAACACTTTAAAACAGATTATAAAATAATTACTTTAGTTTTTGCAGTGATTTATTTATAGGCCAGGAAATAAATAAAAATTCCCTTTCTAAACATTTGTTCCTTAGTTTAAATGTATGAGAACTTCCTATCCAGGGAATTTGTTGATCCTCTAGATATCTTCTTTCCATGGTTTCACATTCATAAGTGATAAATACGTTGTGACAAAATATTGTACCTCAGTATAGACTTCAAGTTATTTTTCTCTGCCCTGCGTCAGCAGTAGGAACTGAATAGGTCAATCAGAGCTAGAATAACAGGTTTTGCTGCTTTTGTACTATTTGACATGTCACTAACAATGAAGAGAAGTGCAAAAAAAAGAATTAATTAATTATAATAAAGCTTTGGTTTGACTTTACGTGTTTTCTGATCTCTGATCTATGCATAATGGTTTTGGTTAAAACTCCCATCTATTTTGCTATCAGCATTTTTGTTAAACATAAATACTAAAGTTGCCAACCTAAATATTGCAAAGAGTATCAGTTACATAATTCTGAATCTTCCCTGTTAAAACAGATGCAGGTACAAAATAATAAAAGTTATAAGCACACTGAAAGGAAATACTCTATTTACCATGAATATTACAGAAATTGAATACTAAAGAAAACAGAAATGATGTAATCAAACAGAAAGGGAAAAGAGAATAACTTACTATTTGATTAGTACTAAGAAGACATAAAATTTTATTTCTTCTGTGCATTTAATAAATGGAACTAATTTCCAATCCCTTCAGTTTGAATATTACGTTTAATCACAAAGGATTTCTCTACAGACAGGGATCTCATCATTTATTAATGGGGACATCAGTGCTTAAAGATTAATCTTCAGTTCCTCTCTACAGTATCAGAAAGAAGCAAGCCTTTTTTGTTCCTTTGGTGTGTATAGTTTTATATCTGATTAAGTTTTATTATTGCATTTTTATTTATTTATTTGCAAACATAAAATGAATAAGCAATACCATTGGTGAGACGGTTTAGCTACTACCAATGGATCTTTATGAAATTTCTGGTGATTAATAATGCAATAATGAACATATGTAAAGGACATCAAGGGGAAATTAAGTTATTTTGCATGGAAGCATAGATCACATCTCTACATAAAAAGGAACACCTAAAACAACTTGCAAACTCAGTGACTGGCCCATGTTGAACAACTCATGATGTTGTAGTTCCCACAACACCTTCCTGAGCAAGAAAAAACACTACGATTTTCTGTTTCGTTTACTGTAACATGGCGGACAGAGCAGTGATTCCCCAGCTGGTCCAGAGAGAAGTAAATAAAAATAAGTGGACAGGAAATATTTAAAGAAACATTGGGCTTCTGAGATGGTGAATCTGTGCATAAATATAGTAGACATTGCATGGTGTGATACAAAAAATTTGATCTAAGTTGAATAAACTATCTAAGCTACCACACATTTATCAATATATCTTACAATAATGAACACCTTCTGATGTTCACTCATCATTAGAATAACCTTTTCAGGAGCAGAAAAATGAATATGTCAATGAGCTAACATTAACAGACACCAATATATTTCTGCCATTGATGTGTGTTCATTCTTTAAATAGAAAAAAAAATGTAATGAATAAAGGAATAATTGCTTTTCCATGGATATTAATTTGTACAGTGGCAGAAAAATAGTTGCCTGTATTTCAGTTTGTGTCAATTCCTTCTTGTGCTGTCACTGGGCACCACAGAGAAGAGTCTGTCTCTTCATGCAATTTTCAATCCACCTCATTGTCTCATTTATGAGCTTTGTTAGGAAGGTGTTGTCAGAAGATAACCAAGGGTGGCCTCAAAATGACATTGACCAGCTTTCTCAGTACTCATCCATGACTTTTTAATTGTTCCTTAATGTTATCGTCTTGCACCAAGTACTCTTTCTTGCTCCAGACTTTTTTAACAATTGCAGAGACTGCTATGGTATCTTTCCTAGCAAAAACTGAGAAGATGACACAGAGTACTTTGGCCTTTTCTGTGTGCTTTTCCATCCAGTCCTGTGTCTTATTCAGCTATCATTTCATATTTTCCCTAGACTCTTTTTTTTTGTTTTGTTGGTGATGTAGCTGTTGAAGCCCCTTTGCTGCTTCTCATATCCCTTACCAGATACAAATCTGGTTTTGACTTTCCTAATGCTTGGGCAATGTCCCTGTATCCTTTCCAAGTTACTTGACCCTGCTCCCACCTATTATGTGCTTCCTTTTTATGCTTTTCAATAGCTTCTTGCTTACCTGTGCAAGCTGCCTGCAATCCTTACTTGCTTTTCCTGGCATGGGGATGTACCATTCTTGAGTCTGGATGAACCGAGTCTTGAAAAATCAACCAGCTCTGCTAGACCCCACTTCTCTCCAGGACTATATCCTCTGGGGTTCTTCTAAGCAGATGCCTGAACAAGCCAATCACACGTTCCCCTGAAGCCCAGGACTGTGGTATTGCAATTTGCTTTGCTTCTTGTGATCTTTCCAGTCACCTGTATAGGAAGTTGTCATCAATGTATTCTATAAATCTCATGGTTTGCTTGAGTTATCACTATAGCAATATTGGCTGTGAGGCCTCTCTCCAAGTTACCCTGCACCTTTGCTGGCCACCCTGGCCGACCATTTCCTCAGCTTATTGTTGGCTCCTATTTTCCTTTCCCAATGTCCCTAGCTTAAAGCATTTCTCACCAGCCTGATCAGCCTCTTGGCAAAGGTATTTCTGTTCTGCTTTGTCCATGGATCCTGTGTCTTCCCACCACGATCCTCCAAAATAGTTCCATAATTGCAAAGGCCAAATCTCTGTTGTCCACATTCAGTGTGCAACCAGGTATTGACTGCTGGATCCATACAGTCTTCCTAAAGTCCTTTCCCCTTACCAGAAGGATCAAGAAGAAAATCACATGGGGTTCCATGCTCTTGGCTCTTGTCTCAGTCATGTAATCATACTTCTTATACTCCAGGTGCCTCCTGGAAGTATCAATGTACACACCGAAGAGCAACAGGGGATGG
Source organism: Nycticryphes semicollaris (assembly GCA_013400055.1). Taxonomy (NCBI): domain Eukaryota; kingdom Metazoa; phylum Chordata; class Aves; order Charadriiformes; family Rostratulidae; genus Nycticryphes; species Nycticryphes semicollaris. The sequence continues at coordinate 232,946 of VXBJ01001063.1, forward strand.
TAACAGGAGGACTAGGCAGCCTCAGCTGCTTCTCCACAAGGTCCTGGATCTGAGTACTAATAAGTAGCAAATTTCCCTAGAGGAGAGGTGAGTTTAGCACATGGAGCTAGTATTAATTCTTTCTGTTGCTCAGGCTCAGCCAGCTTGGGTCTTTTGTTTGATACAAGGGTACTGACCTACTCTGTAGTTGTGGATTTGCATGGGGAACAGGACCTGTCCTTCTAGAGACAGAAGTGACAAGCTTCCAGCCTCAGTCATCATGGAAATCTTAATTTCCCATCCAGATATGCACAGATTCTGCCTTTGCCTCTGCCAGTCGGGTTTTCAGGCTCTTATATTTGCAGGGTTTTGGAGAAGATCCAGTGAATTTTGTCATCATGAAATCTGCTTGTGTCCTCCTGCAGCTTTTTCCCTTGGTGACACAGATTATCCATCAGCATACACCTCCTGCAGGCAAGGAGGCCACCTTGCCTCCTGACCCCAGTCTCAGTGAGAGGCCCCAGGCATCCCTGCAGCTCCAAGTCTACAGATCTGTGTCCTCCATTGGGAGCTCCTACATTATATTCTTCATCTAGACCATGATCCTGATGTTACAGGGTTAGCTGCTCCAGCATCTTCTAGAATTATGCTCTATGACATGTCATCATTGCCCCTGAGCCTCTGTACATTGTCCTCAGCAGAGCTCCTGGCTCATTTCTGCAAAAACTGCCATCCACTTCTGGAAGCTGGGTCCTCAGCCAGCACTTCTGTAAATCTCTTCCTAATCAGGAGTCAGCTTGAGCAAAAGCCCAGAGCACCCTTTGATCAAGAACAGCTGACAGTCCTTGTTAAAAGCTGTTAGAGCTTGCTGGAACTCACATCCTCCAGTAGCTATCCTTGCCTGTCAGCAGCAGCCACCTTGATGTTTCTCAAAGGATCCTCAGGAGTACTCCAGTGATCTCAAAACAATATTTCTGGAGGATCTAGATGACCCCAGAGTCCAGAAATGCTTCCTCTGAAATGTTTCTGTTGAAGCTTGATGAGCATTAATTTGAACATATCACTCCACAGTATCAATTGTTTTAGAAAGAGGATCTTCTAATGATTTTGGATATAAGTTGGTGTATGGCTCTCTGGATTGAAACCAGTTTATACTAAATTCCTTTTCTTGCTTCCAGAGCACTAAAGGTGTGAGTGGTGGGCTGGAAGAGCATGGGGACAACTAGCCAAAATGTACAATACTTGGATTATTTTGGCTATAATTGTGCTAATAAATGTGCCTGGAACTGCTCTTTGGCCTTGAACTCATCTGGCACCAAATAGCTCATGGCCAAACTGTTAAATTGGTTTTCCCTCCAAAACAGGACAGCTGCATCCAGACTAATGGTCATTGGCATATGCTAACTCCAACACTGCGCCTTGAAATTATGTTGGAAAACACTATTTGGCCTGGTTCAAAACTGTTGAAAGCACTGCTGTAACAGTTTAACAGCGTGTATTACCAAGTTCCAATACCTGTGAACACTCCCCAGTACTTACCTCCCTTGATCTACTGGCCACACTCTTCCCTATGCAGGCCAGTATTCCATTTTCTCTCTTGGCAACAAAAGCACATTGCTGGCTCATGGATAATTTGCTATCTACCCAGACCCCCAGATCCTTCTCCTCAGAAGTGCTTTCCAGCAGGTCCACTCCTAAACTGTATTGGCATTCTTCTTCCCCAGGTGCAGGACCCTATACTTGCCCTTGTTGAACTTCATTATGTTCTTTTCTGCCCAGCTCTCCAGCCTTTCCAGGTCACTCTGGATGGCAGCACAGACCTCTGGAGTGTCAGCCAGCCTTCCCAGTTTGGTATCATCGGCAAACTTGCTGAGGATACACTCTGTCCTCTTGTCCAGGTCATTGATGGATATGTTGAACAAGACTGGACCGAGTATTGACCCTTGGGGTACACCACTGGTTACAGGTGTCCAACTTGATGCTACTCTGAATTCTTTCACACAGCCAACTTTCAATACACCTCATTGCCCCCTCATCTAGCCCATACTTCCTCAGCTTCCTAATGAGGATGTTATGGGAGACAGTGCCAAAAGCTTCGCTGAAGTCAAGGTAGGTCACATCTGCTGCTCTCCTCTCATCCAGCCATCCAGTTATAACATTATAGAAAGCTATAAGATTGGTCAAGCCTGATTTACCCTTGGATTCATGTTGACCACTTCCAATAACTTCCTGTTCTTCAATGTGATTGGAGATGACATCCATAACAAGTTGTTCCATTACCTTCCCAGGGACAGAGGTGAGACTAACTGGACAGTAGTTCCCTGGGTTCTCTTTCTTGCCCTTTTTGAAGACCAGAGAGTTATTTGCCTTCCTCCGGTCTTCATGCACCTCTCTCATTGTCCATGACCTTTCAGAGATGATGGAGACCGGCCCAGCAATAATATCTGCCGGTTCTCTCAGCACTCATGGGTACATCCCATCAGGGCCCATGGACTTATGGATGTCCAGTTTGGCCAAATGGTCTCTAACCCAGTCCTCCTCTACAGAGGGAAAATCTTCCTCTCTCCAGACCTTCCCCCTTGACTCCAGGGTCTGGGATTCATGAGGGACAGCTTTAGCAGTGAGGTCCGAAGCAAAGAAAGCATTCAGTAACTCTGCCTTCCCTGTGTCTTCCACCACTAGGGTGATGAACTCATTCGTTAGTAGGCTTACATTTTCCCTAGTCTTCCTTTTCCTATTGATATACTGAAAAAAACCTCCTACTTGTTAGCTGTAATTGTAGTGGACAAGTTGAATTCTGCTTGAGATTTGGCTTTTCTAATTTTCCTTCTGCATAGATTTGCTGCATCTTAGTATTCCTCATAAGTTGCCAACTCCCTTTTCCAAAGACCATAAACTTGCCTTTTGTTCTTGAGCTCCAGCCAAAGCTCTCTATTTAGCCAGTCTGGCCTTCTTCCGCATCGGCTCATTTTTCAGGACCTGGGGATGGCCTTCTCCTGTGCTTTTAAGAGTACCTCCTTGAAGTATGACCAGCCCTGCTGGGCACTTATGCTCTTCAGGACTGTCTCCCAAGGGACACTCTCAGCCTAAACAGGCCATGTCTCTCCTTCGGAAGTCCAAGATGGCAGTTCTGCTGGCTCCCTGCCTTAGTCTCCAAATCTTAGTTCAATGGCTAAAAAACCTATTTACATCACCATTCTTACAAAAAAGACAAAATTACCAAAAAAAAAAATAAATCACCCATTATTAATTAAAAAAATAAAGAAAAAAAACCCTGAAATTGAAAGATGGGGCTCATCTGCCTTTCTGCTGTAACATATTTTCTCACCTACAAGTTAAATTAAATTTAGATACTTCTACATCATGTATTAATGCATATTTTTAGAGGAAAGTGCTATTTTTGACTTAGGAACAGATGGGTCATTAGATCTGATCAGTTCAGTTTGAATAATGCAAAAATGATCTAAATGTAATAATTGAAGCTGTGTGAAAGTGAAAGATATATATATATAGTTTTTTTTAAACTGGATTTCTTAAGCAATGAGGACAGTTGTTTATGTATTTAGCCTGCCAAAATTTGTTTGTTGCTTGTCACTACTGACACACATACTTCCCATTAAATGTTTATTCTGATAAGCACTAAGATTAGTTCTTTCCACTGGAGTGAGTGGACAGAAATGCATATACCACACAGTCCACACTACCATGTCTATGGACGAGTGCTTTATGTAACGTGTAATCATCTGTTTTGTAATGCAAACATACAATTCTTCCAATTATTCCAGCTTTTAGATATCTTTCAGATCTTGATAATATGGTACTCATTCATTACATGGTTAAAATTTGGGGGAAATATCTATTTTTTAAAATCAAATTTTAAAGGATTTTTCCATAAGTCATAATATCACAAGGTTTAATTTCCCAATAGGTCACTGCTTTTAAAAGTGCATTAGAGTTTAACACACTAAATTTTGTTAACGCTTAATAAGGTTTGTTTAACTTCAAGATATATGCAAAAGATTAACTATTTCTTTCACTTTTTAGATATTTACTTTCTTAAAGAAGGGAAATGGAGATTGTATTCACATTTTCACTGTTGGAAAAATTGATATTAAAAAAATATAAAGAACCCTGACTTAACTGATTTTTTAATTTTTTTTTTTATTTATTTATTATTGAAATGTTGGTTAAATAGGAGATATTTTTTGGCATGTGAAATCTGAAAATAAGTAAGTAGGCAGTGAAAGTAATGCCCTAGTTTTGCTAAGTTTGCTTTCACCAGTAGTAAAAGTATTTATATCAGACTCAGTATTTTATTACCATTAATGTTTTCTCTATTCATAGAGAAAATAATTGCTCAGTGTTTGCTTTCATATGGATGTTTTTTGGTAGAGGATAATCTACATTAATATATTACACAGAAGAGTCTTATTAATTTAACAAAGTGTAGAAGATACTTCCTCATTAATGAAGAAAAATGTGCTTGATCATAACATGGAATCAAAGCTGACAGCAAAAAGAACAAACAGACACTGTAACATGAAACATCGTGGTTACACTCTTAGGATAACAAACTTTTGTCTTAGCAGAATCCCTTGTTTCTCAAGTGATCCAAAGCAGGCAGAAGTTCCTCATTGTTCTGCTTCATTCATCCTTGGGAGACAATAGGCAATCGATAAAAACATGAAACTTTCCCTGTTGTGGGTCCCTAGATTCTCAACAGGTCAATGAATGAAGCAAGGCTCACCAACACACTTTTTCTGCTTGTGGAAGAATCTCGCTTCTTTCTATGCCTTATACAGGAAAATTTTTGTGGTGATGTTTTATTGCACTGGCTTGCTGACACTCTCTCTCCAAGAGGTGTCCAACATTTTGGCAGTGCCTAAGTTAGCCTCCTAACTAGGTGAGCTTTATTGCACTCTCTGTGTTTATAGAGCCATTTCTAGGGCAGACAACTTTCTCTGACCACACGAGAAACAGTGTAGTCCTGATAGCATGCTGGTTGACTCAAGACTGTAAGAAGGACTCAGGCAGGTAAAAATGTAGGTATGCTATCTTCAAAGTGGAGCAGGACTGATGAGGTGAAACTTTCTCCTTTTTCAGTGCACTAGCATTAGACTGAAAGAGGATTACAGGCCTCTGTAGGAGGCTTTTGGCACTACACTCTGGTGAAAAAGTACATTCAAATAAGTAAAGTGAAAAATTGCAGTAAGCAAACCCCTCCACTGCAGCTGTTTGTAACCTTCCAGGTACTAAAGGCAATAACGACTGTTACAGTTTGATAATTCTCTTGCTTATAGCAGTTTGACACCAGAGACTCCAGTGACTTCAGATGAACACTCTTGTGGGTGGGAGAATCATCATGATTTTGGCATTCACAAAGCTCTTCACTTTTGCTCCACTTTTAACTAATCACAAGAGCACCTCTGCAGGGCAAGCTACTGCCTTTCCTGTGATATAAAGAGAAAGAGAGAAACCAAATCTAATTGCAGAAAGCAGTGATTAGGAATTGGGAGTTTCTGCCCGTTTCCTTCATTCTCTCACAGTGAGACTAGATACTAGGAAAAATCATGCTGCTCTACTTCAGGGTCTAGTGATGTCATCAGCTGTGCTGTTGCAAGAAAAAGTCAGGAAGCTGAACTCAAATCTTGGCAGGTAAAGAATCCTTTTCAGTTTATCTTTATTTAACTCTCAGGAATTCTACTGCACCCTGATGCACAATTCTTCAATATACCATGAGTAGCTCCAGGATACTCATGTTCAAGCTGCCCCTGGTGTACTTTCTGTGTGCTTTTGGCTGCAGGGTTCTGTATGTAGTGCACTTTTAATAAAGTTTGTTTTTTATAGCTTGCTTATTCCATATACAGTCCAAAGTTGGGGATCAAAAGAGACTTATGTAGATGTTCTGAGACAGCAGCTGCTAAATATTTTTTTGCAACTGGAGCCATTAGTGGAGTGTTATTTGATTATATCTCTTGTTCTTATTCTCCAGTTCATGATAGTCACCAGTTTCCTTCCAATTTGCTTTAGCTGTAAATACAAAACAGGAGGAAGAAAACAATCTCGCCTTTGTGAGACACAGTGAATTTGGCACTGTATGTGCAGTATGTTTTAACTTAATTCCCTTAGAAGCTAGCGATTAGCAGATGTCAATGCCCAGTTTGCAAATGGAAGCCAAGACAAAGACTAGAGACCTTCACACCAACAATCTGGATATTAAGTAGGAAAGAAAATATTTTCCAACCATTTTACCTCTCTTTGTTTCCTAATGTGGTTGTAGCAATGAGGATTCAATTGGAACAGATGTGCTGAAAAATCAGATTTTTATCAATTTGGCATTTGCCTAGGAAAAATACAACACAGACTTAAGAGTAGAGCAGAACAGGCAGCTTTAATGTACTAGCTCTGCAACAAATGACATTTAAAATGGATGTGCTTTGCATTCTGATTTAGCTGCGAAAATGTTGACTCTCATCATGGGATTAATTACATGCTCTTTACTGGAGGAACAGTTCTCTCTCAGAGGAGGAAGCCAAAACCTGAACATCGTTGCAGTATCCACAGGCGCTGCGTGGTTCCTCAGAAACTGAGAGGCCCCTAAGTAGTCTCTCAGCTTCTGGACTCTTCTAGTAGCTGCGGACATTGAAGTTATTGAATTGCTGAATCACTCATATTGGAAAGAACTTTGGGAGGTCTCTAATCCAAAGTCACGCTTGAACCAGGGTCAACCCTGAATTCAGACCAAATGCCTCAGGTCTGGGGAGATGCTATTAGGTTCCCTGCAGTGGTGAGAGGGAGACCTCTCTTTGAAAACCTCCAAAGAGAGAGAACCTGCAACCTTTGGGGTAACTATTTTCTGTTGTTATGCTAACAATTTTTTTTTCTTATATTCAGTCAGAACCTCTCATATGTCAATTAATGACTATTGTCCTATTCTGCTGTGCACCTTAGTTAAGAGTCTGGCTTCCTCTTTTTGATAGTTCCCGCATTGGCACTGGGGAGATGCTGTTAGGTTCCCTGCAGTGATGTTTTTCCAGGCTGAATAAGCCTAGCTTCCTAAGTCCCTCCTCATGGAGTAAAAGTAGTCGAGCTCCAACTATCCCAGTGGTTCTCTGCTTTACCTCTTCCAGTTGATCAATGTTTTCCTTGTATTTAGGCCCCAAAACTGGATGCCACATTCTGAATATAGTCTAAAAAACACGGAGTAAAGCTGAATATTTTTTCCTCTATGTATTCACTATGCTCCTGTTAATATTGCCCAGAATGCTGTTGACATTTAATGCTGACAGAGTAACACTATTCCAAATGATTTCTACTCCTTCAGGATGCTTGAAATGGCCTTCAAGCGGACTTGACGCATATTTTTCCTGGGAATTAAAATCTGTCTACTGATAAAGAAAGAAGTTCTACAAAACATAATGGGAGCTAAATGAGAAATTAATGTAGGTCAAGGAAATAGTCCTTCTTCTTTTCCTCAGCCTCACACATCTAGGAAATACTGGGTAAATGCTTTAAATCTTGCTCTCCTTGAGTTTTTTGCAGCTAACGACTACATTTTTTGACTCAGTCCTAGAGCTTTCAGGCTTTTTTATAAAGATCACAATTCTTTCATTTTGTCAGGTGTGGATTCACAGCTTGGGACTCTCTTATATCTTGAAGTATTAAAATACTTTTCATTTTGAAAAAAAAAAATCACACAAAAATCACTCTTAACAGTTGGACAGAGTGATAATAATTGTGATTAATGATAAAATAATAATTCAAAATGCTATGTTTACACCTCAGACAAATTTTTAGTTAGCTATAACATGCAATTCTAATAAGCAAATAAAAATATGGAAATCTTTCCCAATAAGCCTGTTCTGGTCCTGGAGTTTGTAGTTCTGTGTTCCAACGTTTTCTACCAGCTTCCCCCTAAAATATACAAACACTTTTTAAAATCCTTATCAGTTCAACACACCACATCAAGTGCAAGTCACTCTTAAAGCAAATGAGTAATAAGAAGCAAATGCATAATGGATTTACTGAACAGTGGTTGCAGGGGCAGGAAAAATATATATATATGTATATATATTAACATATAAATGTATATTGTATACAACAACTAATCAAACCTGGAACATTTGTCTTACTTTTAGGTTGGATAAGACAGGGATGCAGGAACAACCAGCCAAGGCAAAGGTCTTTTCTTCCTGATTCAGGGAGTGCCCAGTTACTGTTTTTTCTTGACTTTAAAGTCTCAATGCTACTTCCAAACATTTTAAAAAATTCTCAAAATTATAGTTTGTAACTAAAAGGTTAATAAGTTTGCCCACAGAATTTGCAGAACCTCCATCCATGGACATATTTTAATGAGATGCCTTCTGATATAATTTAGTCTGTTATTCTGCTTTATATTTTTTTAATCTTATACATCAATGGTCATAACAAACGTCAGAGAAGACTATAAAAGAGGAAAAAGGTGCAATGATAAAGAACCTTTATTTAAGTTCTCCCTCCAACCATAACTAAACTTTCAGGATTTTCCTTGGCAAGATGTGTAAAAATGGAAATAAGTAGCTCGTGTGATTTTTTCCCATCTTGTCAAGAACTGGATTCTTGCATCCTAGTCTCACGAAGGTTCTAGTGTTTGTGCTTCCCATGAGTCAAGATATTCATCATTCAATAGTGAAGTTGATAGAAACCTTTAAATTCATTTCAAAAGGATTTGAGTTAGACAATGGAAGGCAAGATAGAACCCTGCTTTCAATGGAAAGGCCACACAGTCTTGACCATACATGATACTTACATGTACTATGCTGGCTGAAACTTGGGAAGGAGGGGTAAAGAATCCAGTTTACCTCAGCTCCCCATAAATCTGAGCTTTTTGAGTTTTAGTAACAGGTTTTCTGATGGCAATATTTATTTCCATTTCTACCTGTCTTTTCCAGCTTCATGTCTTGTACCTGCTACTCTTCTGAAGAGTACAGAAATCCCTTCTTTTGCTCCTGTTCTTTTTACTGAATCAATAACATGTAGGTATGGGTTTATCTAAAGTTGTCTCTTTCGGTTAGTGGCTCAGAAGGCATTGGTTCATTGGTATTGGATTGCCAGTTCAATCAGAAAGTGAAAAGAATTGTCCCTGATGTGAGGGATATCTATAGATATAGAAGTTGAAGCCCTAGAAAAATGCAGTGTACAAGTGGAAAATTTGCAAACATTCTAGGCATTTTGTCATATATACTAATTTCTCTTTTTCTTGTTAATACTAGAAACAACTATCTGATATTTCGCTCTGTACAACGAAAAAGTAATTATATGTGTTATTGGCAGGATGCTACCTGTGGCAATTAATTAGACTGTCTAGTGATTTATGAGTATTGTCTCTTTGTGTACAGGGTTATGATGCACTTAGTCCTAATTGATTAAATCAACCAAGCTAGATAATTTTAATTCAGCAAGAATATTTTACAATATTTAAAACAGATCTGAGGCCTGAATGAATTTAGAAGTTGCCTGAGTAGCGTAATTATAAAAATAAAAGTAGAAAAGAAAAAGAAGAAAGAAAAAATGTTATGGGAGTGAAGTTCAAGAAAGGAGATCTTGCCAGGATATTCCAGGATTAGATTGCATAAAATGATCTTTCATTCCAGTACAGAGCAATAGAAAAAAAGATACATCAGCAATATTGTAATTATCCATCACAAAGCATTGCCCTTCTCTGACAATGTTATCGCCTTACTGTGACTTTATATTTGGCATCAGGACTGCACTACATATATGTAAATGACTGTGCCAGGAAAAGTGCATGAACAATGCATTTCTCTGGAAATCCTATTTGATAACACAAGTATGTTTCATAAGACCTGAACATTTTTTTTTTTTTGACTTGAAATATATTCAGAAATTTTTAGGCACTCATTTCAAAAGCTATTGTTCATAGAAACACATTAAAGTTGCTGAAACAGAGGCTTGAACATCTTTAAGAACCTTATTTTTACTCTAAAATCCTGTCTTAGACCTGTATTCAGAACTACAAGAGTGCCAAATCACATCCATCAACTATATTCTCCATTACTGAACTCTCACTGTTACAGATTTGAGCTGTTTTTAGAGTGTACATTCTGGAATTGATGGGTTTCCTCTTAAATGGGGTTTTAGATCCTATTTTAAAAATAGATACAATCAGCAGAAGTGTCATCATGCTTTTTACCTGTTCTTTGTTCTTGTCTGTTTAACAGTGAGTGGTTTGGGGTATTTCAGAGGTCATGATGAAGGCTTCAATTCTCTCCTCTCTCCAAGAAAATCCAAGCCTTTTTTGTTCGTATTAATTTGAACAAACTACTAGACTAAGATTTTTTGGGGAATGTGTGGGAAAAGAGACATCCTCATCACTCCTGTGAAAGCTGGTCCAGTCTGTGGAAAGCAGAAAGTTCAATGCCTTTTACACCAGGAAGGATATATATTATAAACATTCTCTAGGAAACTCCTTAAAAAGCCTTTACATGGTAAAGTCATGGCACTGTGCACCAAATTATTACACACTCACTGACCTGTAGAAGGAAACTATAATAAGAACGTTAGGCCTTCTATTTAGGCATTACACCTGAAGAGCAGGGGAAGGGGAGAGGAGAAATCTTCTCTTGGATTGTATGTAGGTTCCCAAGGGCTCAAGGGCTTGGTAGTTCTTTGCGTTCTGCGAGGAGGTGTCCTGAGCTTTTCACTTCATCTAATGAAGGGGAAAATTTGGTTTAGCAAGGAGAAGGCTTTCTTTGGGAAATGGGAATATTACTCTAGAGACTATAGGCAAGCTGTTTACTTACTTGTAGTATATCTAATCAAACCATTACTATCTGTGCATCATGAGTACTGACAAAAACTGGGCAAAGGAGAAATCAAGGTGAGAAACTGAATCCCAGTACTGAAAGGTCTATTTCTCTGAGAAATTTATGATTTTACAAGTTAAGAATTTCCTTGAAGCAACACAATATGTAGAAAAACCATAAATATATTCAAAATTTATTTATGATATACAGTTTGCATCTTGTCTTTTCTTTAATCACCTCTGATTTTTTCTATTTTTTTTCAGTTGGTTTTTCTCTAAATGAACCTATAAAAAGAGAAAAAAATATGTCAAATAAATAAATTTGACTTAAGACTCAGGAAAAAATGGAACAGATCTTAAAATTTGGGCCGTATTTTCTCACCTGTCTGCAATCACTTCACTTTGTCTATGATCTGAAGATCAGATTTATGCAGGGAAGTCACAGCCACAGGAATCTTTTTCCAGATCTGGCTATCTGGAAAAGGTGACAGGGAATCTCTTACACTGCCTGACTACCTACACAATAGTTTTGTGATTTTTATGGAGATAATTTTTGTCTTAGTGTTTTATTTTTTTTGCTTTAGTTGTTTCTTCTGTTCATCTTAGTTGATGAAAGATCTTTGGAAGGCCTTCTATTGCATACAGCAGATTGAAACTCCGGTTTCTAGGTACTCCACTGATGTAAATATTTATGAATAATAAATACATAATAATGGCTTTATTTTATAATGATGTAGATTGCTTTTCAGCTTCATAGATCATTGATGTGATTCTCTTATGCTTAGTTTTAGAATGACTTTTGGTGATCAATATAATGCAAAGCAACTGTATTGCGGAGTAAATCTAGACTATAAAGCAGAAAACACTGTTATTGTAACATATCACTATTAGTGAAATGCCAGTACATGCAATATATGAGTGATATGATACAGCTGCTTTGCAGTTTGACTGAGCTCCTAAGTAATAATTTCTTTTCAAAATTCCAATCTTTGTTTTATATCCGTATGGTTTTTAAGGTCTGTCTTTGAAAGCATTGATGTTGTGATGGTATTAAATTCAAATTTATTTGTGTTTTAAAATCAAAAAGATTAACATTTAATGAGAAATATTTGTGAAAGTATCCTTCAATAATTCATCAAGCAATCACAGGGTATGCATAACATTTGCACATAATTTGTGTAAATATTGCTTTGTGTTTTCTACTTCTGGAGGCAAGTAACATTATTGTGAAATTACAGCTCAGAAATCTGGAAGAAATGTAGTAACATTTACAGACAAATAAAGGAAAAATACCTGGCAAACTGTATACAATGGAATCCTTATTTCCTACATGTTGATATATTACTCTTTTATTTGGGGACCAATGGTGTGTTTTAAGGTGATTTTAAGCTTCTAAGGAGAGTAAGTATATTCGGAATCTGTTACCAGTCTTCCAAAATGTGGGTGTAAAGAACAGGAATTTTATTCAGTGTGTCTTAATGTGATTTTCGTGTAAGCAAGGTTAAACTTTCTCATGCTTCTTAAAACTAGAAAGCATAAAACTGCAGGTTAATATGTAAATTTGCTCTAGGCTTTATAGATATTACTTTGCCAGAGAACATGCAGATAATTTGAATCCTGATGTATTCCCTACCTATAATTTTTATGGACTAGTTTTGTATTCAAATTAGATATTATTTAAATTTTATTGACTAGGCAAGCATAAAGAAACAATCTGGTTGATGATAATTCCTCGAAGTGTATTGAATACACTGTTACCATTATAATAATTGTCATTTAAAACATGCAGCTATAGGGACTCTGCAGCTATACAGGCTCACTATGGGAGTGGGATGACACTCAGCTAACGTACTTATGATCCTTACCTGGAGATTAGCTTCAGTCATGATGCTGATCTGTGTGCTGTAACCCTGGCATTCCTCATTTCTCTTAAATAAAGTGCTAAGGAAAAAAATTACAGGAGCCAAATGCAAAAAAATAATGTGGCTAAGGGGCGCAGGGAGTGTTGGAATGGCTGTTGACAAAGGCAATGTCATGAAGTAGATGGCAGAGATGGAGTTACTCAAGGACAGAGAAACATGAAGTGACACAGAGGTCTTAAGGAAATTAAGAAATTATGAAAAATGTTTTGCTGTTGTCTGATTATGATTCCATGCTGAGTTGCTGGCATGAGATGCTGGCAAGGAGCAGGTAGGGATTAGGAAGAAAACAGAAAAGTCCTAAATATTTTGCTTTCTTAGAGCTTGAAATTGTTCTTGGTGCCTCCGTCCCAAGATGAGAATTCAACTGGACTGGCTGCTGGACTGAATCACCAACTTAGTCTTACAAGAGGGCAGAATTCAAATGTAGTTTAGATTTCCAACATGAGTTTTGTAATTGCTTCTGTGGCACCTTCTGCTGCAGGATCCCAAGGAGTTTACCAGCTCTAATGAACAAAATGTCTGTGTGAAATTATCATTTCCATTTGAGCAATAATGTTGTCTGTGCCATCATGTGAAGCACCTACCACCTCTGAAAAAAAATAATAATAAAAAAACAATGTTATTCCTGAATCTCAACAGTGTTCTTAATCTGAAAGAATTTTCCTGGAAATAAACTGGTTTTAAACCAGTGCAGTACTGATTAGAAGGACAGTGACTTAAACTGCAGACGACCTCACACCTTCCCAAAGTGTTGATGGAGTTCAATGGCCTACAGTGAATCTGCTGCCTCCAGGAAGAGATAATGTAATTACAGGACAAATAACAAAGTGTACGCAATCTGTTGCCCAGGGAGGGACCTGACAGTATATAGCGCAGATCCAAGCTGATTATGATCCAGTGAGGCCGAAGGCAGGGAAGTGGCATATCAAACAGGAGCAGAGCACACGTTAGACTTGACTTCAGGCAACCGTATTAATGTTTTGTGGGTTATTTACCACTAATTTCAAAGTCTTTCAGGATCATGAAAAACTAAATTTTGGTAATTTTCCTGGTTCAAACTTCCTTATCTATCTTAAAGAAAGTTTATGAGAAAGATCATGATTTGGCCAGAACATCTTGCCTTTCTCACAGCAAGTGTTGTCATCCTCTTCAAACATATGGGAGATCTTAGATAGAGGAAGGTTAAAATATTAAACCTTCTACTGTATGCCTGGAGCAAAATCTTTAAAGTCTGTCCTCTTGAAACAACAGGCTGGGTGTATAAAACAAGTGGACTGAAATATGTTACAAATAGATTTTTTAAAAAACCTATGGAAATCAGTGGAGGAGGTTTTCAGCTAACTGAAAAGTTAACAAGCTTTCAGTTAAATTAAGGTATCAAACTTAGTTTATGTACCCACATTGCTAGTTATTACTTCAAAAACTGAGCTCAGAATAGGTGTAATGTAAATAAAAAATAGTTTAGCTTAAAACTGTAAAAAGTGCTTCTGTTGCTACATTACAATTTGGTGATAGCAAATGTGATTTCCAAAAAGAGTGATGTATGAGGTCATTGCACTGCATGAACATGAAAAATCCCAATGAACCCTAAAAGAAAAAAGAAATTTGAAAATATGAAATAAAAAAAAAGTTCTAAACAGAGATTAAATAAACCTTCTTAAACATAATACTGCATGAAAAATCTTGAAATATGACAATAGCATGATTTTCTTGCTTGTGTGTTGGTTTTAATGGAAAAAACAATTTTTTGTGAAGTACCTCCTTGCTCCTAACTTGTTTGTATTGATAAAACCTAAGTAGGAAATCTGAACTTTTGACTGAAGGTCTTCCTGTTCCTACCACTTACAAGGTGTAGTGAAGGTTACAGCATTTGGGGAGGAAACTTACACTGTCTATCTCACTCCCAAGTTTATAATCTATATCAAGCTATAATCAATCCTAGATATTTTTGGATACCTGCCTTATCAAACTTTGCAGGATGTGCAGTGCTGTTTCCCTTTAAAGTAACTGAAGGAGTAAGCTATACCTGTTTCTTTCATCTGTATTCAATGTTTAGTACTTACTTTGTAGGAGACCAGAATTCAGTTTCCTTTGTCTCAAGATAATGAAGTGCACATTTCTCACCACACAAAATGCTCAGTTTAATGTTTGAGAAATGAGCAGATAGGATGTACTGACATCAAAGCATTCACAAGCCCATCTGCTGAGACATCCATTGTGCATAAACAGAAGTCAAGAATCAATAATTTGGAAAGAGAGGTATAGAAGACTAAATTAATCACCATAGTATTTGGGAGGAAGAAGAGTTTTGGATTCTACTCCAGAAACAGTGGTACTTTTTAAGCTTTTTTTTTTTTTTTTTTTTTTCCCATTGGGATGTGCAGAGATTCTGACTGTAATGTTTGTGTAGGAAAAAGACATTCGGTAGAATTCAATAAGAGGCAGAATCTGCAGAAGACACAATTCTCCTTTTCAGCTTCCTATTCAGTTTTCTTGAGACATCCATTTCTTGATATATATAATACTTAAATAAAAGTGGATTTATAGTGACGGACTATGGAAGCCTACGGAGGAACAGAGAACAGTATCCAGACTTACAATGTAATAAGACTTTGCATGTTTTTATCAGTTTTTTAAGAAATCCCTTTCCAAACAGATCTATTTTTTTTTCTGCCTCCTTCAGATATTTTGTTAATACAAATATTATGTTAATGGAGAGGTGAAGAGGAACAGGTGTGTCGGTGTGTGCAGACATATGCCTTCCCGTGGTAACAGGCAGAGGGCCTTATCTTCATATGGTTTAGCAATCCCTTTTCTTCAGTCAAAAACTTCTGTTATCAGACAGTTATTAATAGAGAGATAACTTGGCAAGCTTTAAATATTTCCTGTGGGTGAGATAATAAAAAAAAAAAATTAAGGATGGACAGGCTTTGAAGCTGGCAGAAATGTATGGACAAAGTAGTCTACAAAAGCAAGGAAGAACCTGTGGGTGTTTAAGCTTGGAATCTTACCATATACAAGTGTGTCCCATATTCAGAGTGAAATCGATTTTGTGGATGAAAGGGAGATACAGATGAACATCAATGAATCACTCTTATCTCTAGTTCTTATTCAGCTCCTCACCTGATGTCCAGGTTTAGTGCAAGGAAACACTAATATTTGAGGTGCTGTCTTTCAGAAGAGAAAAATAAGGTCTTTCCCTGCATTCTTGGATGTTAATTCCCTTGGCATCAATTTCTGAACTATATTTTTCAGATGAAAAGTGAGGTATTAGATTCCCCTTGAAGAAGTACATGAATTCTCCTTCTAAGTCCTTCACTAGTGTTAATAAAAATGACTGAATGACCTGTTCAGAATTTTGCACCCATATTCAATCTTTTTATTCTTTTCTCTTTAAGACAGCAAGAGACAATAACTCTTTTGCTTGTTTGGCTATGAATGCTTCACATTCAGTACTGCTTTTGAGATGTGACCTTCATCTTAGGAAGCAACATAGGGTTATAGAAGTTCTGGAGACAGTGAGGTCTTCTCTTTTTCATTTCTAAGCTTACCTTATTTTTTGAAAAACTAGAAAAACTGTGAAGAAAGAAACTGATTATTTGCAATGAGATGGACCCAGGTATTCCATGAGTCCATGGCTTTGATTTCAGTATGAATTATTTATATCCCTTGTCCTTATGCATAGATATACATTAAGCCAGATATGTAAATAACATACAGTACAAATTTGCTTATTTTCTAAAATATTTAGTTTCTCCCAACTTATTAGTTTAAGCCTTTATCCTTCATTTCCTTTTGTTTATATTCTACATCTGTGCTACTTTTTCTGTCCTTTTTTCCTTCCTTTCCACTGATTTGCCACAAGGCCAGATGAAAAATAAATGTGTTTCTGCATGTGCCCAAAACACATGAAAGGCAGGCTCTTCTCCTTATGTAGAGGTACAACATCTGAAAGCAGAGAAACTTTTCAAGAACTGTCTACCTTACATTGTTATCAAAACCTAGCATTTTTGTAAGAATCACCCTTCACTCATGTGACTTAATCTCCAATATTTGCCCTGAGATTTGTAACACAGGAAATCCCTTCATTAAAGTGGATGCATCCACTTAGCCTAATTTCTCTAAATCCATTAAAGGCCCTGTTTGGTGATATATGTATTATAATTTCTGACATTTCTCATGTTTTTCATCTTGAAGTGAACATAACAGAAGAAAAAAAAGATCAAATGTAGTAGATTCATGCCAAGACCATGTTTATTGCAGTTCAAAGAAATAACAAGGAAACAATGCTGAATTTAATAAGTATGTATGATGCATGAATAAAATACAAATAACCAAATTTATAGAACATAAAGGGCAAAATTAACATATTATCTCTCCTTCCCATGATCTGCCCTAAACATACCTCAGCAATGAACAGAGCTATCGTGTGGGCTAGCAAAACCTTAGGCATATTGAATCAACAGCAACTGGATCAATAGTTTTCCTTATGGTATCTTTGAATCCTTCCTGAGTATTACCTACTTGTTATCACTTTAAAATGTGTTCTTTGTCTTGAGAAGGATCATCAGATCAACAAACCGAGGGCTGAAGATTTTGCTAATTTTTTGGTTCATCTTGATGTTAGACTTTCACAGTACTCCTCTGTACATTAGCATTCAAGATGGGAAATAATTTGATATTACTGAAGTTTGAGTGAAGCTTCTTGTTTTATTTTTTCGGGTGAATATTGGAGGTTGAAGACAAGTGCGTAGCTGCAGACCAAAACAATGGGCAGGTGGTCACACAAATCTCTGCTCCTTGCAGTAGTAAAAAACTTGATATTGGTAAGAGCAGGATATCTTTGCTCATGTAGTGCAGCAGATGTCTGCCCCTCCTGCTCCCTCACCAACAGTTCTGTACACCAGCTGCTGGCAAAGAGGTCCCGATGAAACACTGAAGTGAAGGCTGAGCTGTTTTCCATGCACAACTGCCTTCAGACAAAATTAAGAATAAAACATAGGTTCCAAATATACCATATACATTAATGTTATAGCTGTGCTAGTTTTCTTAATTTTAACTGGTATGATCAATATATTCTCTTTTGTTTTTTAGTAGCAAACTGAGTTAAATAAGGAGGTCATAATAACATTGGAATTAATCTGGAATATTATATATCATATAGGCATGAAATACACAGACCACTTCCTTTTTGTGATTTTTTTTTTTTTTTGACAAATATATTCTGTACAAATTGATCAATGAAATCTAAGGGATTTCAGTTTATGAACAGATATGTTTTTATATTTTTTTTTCTGGTAGAATTTGCTATAATTTTTCTACATTTTTTTTGTGAAATTTAGCTTTCTGTTTCATCCTGTTGTGCTGGATGGGATGAATTTTCTTTTTATTTTGTTGATTGCTGTCAGGACTAAAGTAGCTTGAACTCTGATCACTTTTCAAACTCATTTTATTTTTGGAGGCTCATTTGTGGGAATGGAAAAGAGTTGAGTGGGGGGTGGGGGAACGTCAAGGTGAAATCAGTTCCTTTTGCACAGATCTTGGTCATAATTGAGTAAAACCACAACAGTCTGCCTGCTTTCCCCTTGAATGTGCAAGTGAGGGGGCCATTAATTTAGCTGGTTCCTAGAGTTTAAGGTCAGGGGAGACCTTTAGATCATTTCTGACTTTGTGTACTCAGTGCATTAACTTACAGTCAGATACTGCTATCTATAGGAAGCCAAAGGACTTTGATTAGACTAATATATTCTGACCTTCAAAAGAGTGAACAACTGAGTCACAGCAAACTATGAGACAAATGTTCCAGCAGTTTCCAGTGAGATGCTTCAAGATGATTGCAACTTTCCCACAGTTCAGTAGTTTAAAAATTCTATAAAAATCCTACCAAACTAAACAGAACATCTGTTTCTTTCTTCTCCTAATAGAGATAGCGTCTCTGAACCTGAGAGAAAGATTTGTTAGACATTCACCTGGAACAAATATTCTTCCACTGCAGAAGAGTCTTTCAATTAAAAAAAAAATACCCTGACCTGACACAGAAACCGTGAAACCCGCATTGCTTTCAGCCTTTTGTCACAATTTCAATATTTTCTACAGAGAAGTTAACATTAATATAGGCTGTTCTGTTCTGCAGCCCATCAAAAAATGGAATGTTGATATTGCCTCAACTCCCCCAAAGAAATCTCCAAATCCAAAACTATTCAATCTTTAATATTCCATCTAGAAAATTGCTTGATATTTTGGGCCAGTCTCTCCAAATTCAAAATTGATGCTGCCTGATTGTGGAATGTATTGTCAGATGTACCTTCCATCAACAAGTAGATGTATACAGTGATTAAGGCATTCATCCACCTTGTCTTTTGTAAGCTGAATAACTGGAGATATTGAAGCCTCTCACACTAAAGCTTACTTTTGTATAAATTTGATGGTCTTGCTCTGGGCTTGCTCAAGCTGGATTTCTTTTGACTCCTATTATTTCATGCGTTGTGGATGTAGACCTCTAATCTCTGAACATCCCTGCATCTCTCCAAGATGCAGTCAGATGCCACCTCAGTGGCAGCAACACCACTCTCAGGTCCAATCTGTATAAGTCATTGTAAAAGATACTGTCATGAACTCTCTTCCACCATCCAAAAATCTGCATAAATCAAATAAACCAAAGGTAAAACAAATGAACTGTTCTTGTCTATTGAAAAGACGAATAATGTGATTTAAAATAAAAAGATTTATCAAAGGGAAAGAGGAAAACCAATATGCTGTACCTGACAATCCCTTTCTCAACTAGGGAAAAGTTAAGGTCTTTGCAAAACCTTAACAATCACAGTACTAGTTGAGAACAAACTAGATCAATCAGGTCAACTATCTAGTTCTCTGTTCCATCTTTAGGGGACTTTAAAATAGGAATCATGATAATATAACTAGTGACAGTCAAGCCAGAAATAGTTTAAAATGCAGATTGGATTCAGTGGTAATAATGTTAGGGATATGACCACACTGAAGATATACTGTCTTAACTTATATTTTCATTTTTACTGGAAATAGTCACATGACCTTGGTAATCTCCACAAGGACAAAAGTTAATGCAGCTGTCTCACCACTTTGAATACTTCTGAATTTACCAAATTGGAACTGCAATTTTTTTACAATAGATATAATAAATGTAATAGAAAGTTTCTTACTTTATATGAGAAGCAAAGAAACAGAAAGGGGCTAGATATGTGGCATTATGGCCAAAACATACAAAATACAAACAACTTCTTTTCTGGCTTGAAGATTTTAGGGACTAAAATGAAAACTCCCTCAGGTATCAGTAGAAAATAAAATTGTGTGGGATCAGTTTCTTCCTCATACAGCTTTCCTCCTTGGAAGTAGCAGCCTGCGTGTTTTTTGCAGTTGTGGTACCTGCCTGTACTGAAGGTGTGTAACATGGGAACATGAAAATTACTTAATGCTTTCATTAATTTATCGTAGAAAGTGAAATTAATAGTCACATTCTTATGATTTTCTCATGTCTTGTTGTGTCCCTGATGAAGAAATCTTTAGGGCTTTCTTATGGGTGTTTCTCAGCTGCTTCAAAATTATCTTCTGGCTTGGTTGTGACACCACAGTTCCTTTCAGACATAATATAGTTAAAGAGTGTCGCTGACTAATTCCTTATTGTCAGAGCAGTGCATTGTGTATCCTCCCACCCAGTCTCCATATCTTAGCCATCAACAGCTTTTACATTCAACTCATAACATGAGATTAATTGCCTCACTCTCTTTCATGCACAGGTATTGTAAGAGTCCAAAAAAGTTGCAAAATAAATGAAAGCAGACTGTATTGTGATTGTGATTGTACTTGTACTATATATATATAAATACATATGTACTTTAATTTAATGAAAATTCACACATACTCATTTCAAATATGCTGAATGTATCATAAACACTACTTAATTTCAGCTAGCAGTACGAGAGGGTGGGTAGGTTACTCACCTTCTCTTATGACAGTGACTCTGCAAAATACATAACTCATTGCAAAAGCAAGTCATAAACCCCTTTCTTTGTATATATTATACACAAGAAACACCACCACTGTATATTCCTATATAAATATCCTTTCCTTATTTAATGGCTCCACAGGACATGTATTTGCTGCCTAGCTGTTTGGATTAAGGACTAACTGAGGTTTTAGCTTTTGGCTGTGCTAGTTTAAAATTGACTCTTGGTTTTCACTTTCAGTAAGTAGCTATCTGGTGGCTGGGGGCGGCTGGGAGTTGCTAGCTGCATCGGTGCATGGGCTCAGGACAGGTGTTTGCGTGTGTAAGCCTCAGAGCAGCTCAGGTAAAAGCTATTGACCTGTATGTGCACTCAGCTGTTTGGAATTTGAACATACGGTTAGTCTTTACTCTTTTTTGCTGCTGTTACTGTTAAGAAATACTTTTTTTTTTTTCTTTTTTTTTTTTTTTTTTTCAAAGAGCTCAATAATACCAGTGAAATCCTAAGTGCTGGAGAAGAAACAAACATTTTCTACTAAACAGAATTTGTGGAACTAATCTGTTTAAAATGCTTTAAAAACTTATTATTTAAACATGAACATCTCCTTTACAAGACAATAAAATTGCATTGCAGATACTGTAATTTTTCTTAGAATTAAAATATATTTTTTTAATTTTCTTTTACAAACAAAAAAACCCAAAAGATTTTTAAACATATAGTCAAAAGCACTTCTATCCACTAAGAACAAAGCGACTCACATTGCCCACAGCTGCTCTGAAGGGGTCATTTATTTTTCAGGGTGAGGAAATTACTGGTTAGGAATATCTCCGTAAGAAATGTCTGTTTATCTACCTGTCTATCTATCTATCTATCTATCTATCTATCTATCTATCTATCTATCTATCTAAGTACCTACCTACTTAGTTTTTTGCAGCTTGGGATAGAGTACTTCTGATTCATCTACAGCCATACTGCAAAGCTGTGAACGGTGGATGTTTATACACAAGATCTTGCTTTTACACACATAATCCAAGAACATTTGGGATAACTCAAATGCTAATTCCTGCAACTCATGGCAGCCTCAAAATATGGTTCATCATTACATCCTCAAAAAGTACAAATGTGCAAATTGGAATTGCCTGCATATGTGGGAATGTCCTGTAGTACCACCTGGGGAAAGGAGGAATGAGACAATCACAACTATGTACTGAACATCTCCTCAAATGTAATCTTCTGTAGGGTTGCTTTGTCATGAGCCAATGTCTAAATGCAAACCTGATGAAAAATAGAAACCTATGCTCATTGAAGTGAGGGACTCATTACACTAGGCAAAGAACAGGGTATGTGTTTTGTAAGAATGTTGTCATTGTTATATATTACTGTTATAAGCCTAGCAAATGCTAACTGCATCTTGGTCAATTCCAGTTATATGGGTCATGAAATATAAAATAACAATAATTTAATTATTAGTCGGCAAAATGTATGACTGATACTGAACTAACAAACTGGCATATGTTGGTAAATTCAAATTTAGCTAACCTATTTCTGCAAAAATTCCTATTGAATTTGTGTAAGATAAGTAAAATGAAAGATATTTAATTTTCAAGAGATGCACTATGCTCTATAAATGACAAAAATGAACAATGACTAGGTGCCTTATTCCTTGATACCACTCACAGTTAACTTCAAGCAGTAAAAGATGTCATAAACAGTCCTACAGGAAGAGGAGTTGAAGATATATTAACGCAGAACATAGAAAATGAGAAATGGGTGAAGATCTACTTTTGGGGTGGAGGAAGAAAAGATTTACTATAAAAGATTAACAAAGTATTGGCAAAGCACTATCAAAAATAATCAATCACCTTTGAAAACAAATGTTTTCTCCCCTTGGACATCAGCCAATGACCAGGGCAAGTATGGACTCCTCAGGAGAATTAAACCTGCTTATGTCTACAGTATTTATTATGCATATTCTTTCAAAACGTTCCTTTGTAATGTAACAATTTCCTGAAATACTTCCTACAATTACAGTTTGTGTTAGAGAAGTTTATCTTATAAAGCCAAAAGATAAGGACTATTTCAGCTAAATGGAACATTTTATGAATGGTAGAGGTTTTAATCTTATCTCCTTCTTCTAAGTGCTGTTGGAATTCAGCTGTCAAAGTGAAGGGGCCTCACTTTTGCCTTTCCTTACCTTCCAACCTCAAACTGTACATGAACTCCCCATTTTAACCCAACAGTAAAATAAGCTTTCTGCTTATACAGCTCTTTTAGTTTTAAAGTCTCTAATTCCAGCAAAATTTATCTGGAGTAAACGCAAACCACCTTGCAAAAGGAAAGCTTAATAAAAAGGTAGCTGTTAGGAATGAGCACAGGCAGTAGACTACAAAACTGTGTAGAAAGCTCATGTTTAGATTTTACATAGGAATAAACATTCATATATCCCTTAGATTCTTAATGTCATTATATTTCTTCTTGTGTTTTCTTGGAATGATGAGTACCTGGGGGATATTAGTGGGAAAGCTGTCTAAGGAATTCTGTCATTTTTGATGTGCTGCTCTGCAGCAGTTCTGGATAGGAAAAAAATGCCTTGTGCCTTGTCCATGTTTTGTTCTACTGAGAACAAGTCTGAGACTCCAACTGGATGGTCTTACATTTTGATTGGAAAAGTATCACAATTTATTCAAAGTTTGTGAAATCTCATATACTGATCATGCAAGTACCACTCATGCAGCACAAAATAAATATTCATGATTGGGTTCAGAATATGCAAGTTACGGAACCTCTTTGTGGCACTGCAAACCCAGACTGATGTTATAACTTTTCTGAAGGAGGTGATTTTCCTTTATTTATGCAGTCCATCAGACTTGGCACAATAACTGAGTGTTAACCACTCGATTTCTACAGCAATAGTTAACTTTGGGCCTGACTGCCTTGCAGTCTGGAAGAGGAACTCAACAAAGACGTATATGTATTTTTTGCCTCCATATTTTCATAGAGAGTATGTCTGATCATTTTTTTATTATAAGAGATCCTGAATTTTTCCAGTCTGAATCACTTTTTTGCTAATTTGTAGAAAATTTTCTCGGTCCACCTTGTTGACAGCAAAATACTTGCACAGATAGTCTCTGCAGGTGCTGAGGAAATAATCTCTTCTTTGAGTGAGGATCCAAGAGAACACAGTATATGTGACTTGATCACAGGCTGAGAGTCATAGTAGGGCTTTTTACTGGTTAACTAAAATGTCTTTTCATTAGTTAGCTGGTCTGCTTTTTCAGCTTTGTTTGTGGACACAACTGATGAAATTAAAGACAATCTAGCAACTGGTTCTACTGGTATAGACTATTTCTTCAAAGAACCGAAGCCAGTCCAAACCAAAGAGAATTAAACCAATACAATATAACGATACAAATATAAAATATATATTAAAGGAATTTGGAAAATTTCCTTCCAAATGTAACCATAAACCATGTATACTTGTTAAGCATACTGAGGAATTACTGGAGATCCAGCATTACT
Source organism: Nycticryphes semicollaris (assembly GCA_013400055.1). Lineage (NCBI taxonomy): Eukaryota > Metazoa > Chordata > Aves > Charadriiformes > Rostratulidae > Nycticryphes > Nycticryphes semicollaris. Next base: position 257,149 of record VXBJ01001063.1, read on the forward strand.
GTACCAGTGTTTCTTAGCTTGATGTATGTACTTAACATTATCTGTAAGACTATGTGATATGAAATCCATATTAATTATTAAAGAGTTAACTTTACTTGACTGATAACATAATGTCATGACGGATGACAGAACAAGTACCAAAAATTATTTATTTACTTTGAGGTATTGTAGACCTAAAGATTATTTTGTTATTGGACTTCTTATGTTCATGCTTAAAGACTGCTAAAATGAGTGGTAAATGTTAGTTAAATAATCCCATGCTTGAAAGTATCTGTATGTGAAAAAATAAAATAAATCAATTACTCCTTTATAGAACTGCACACCGGTTATAAAATAATTAATGTTTTGTTTATTTTCTACCAACAGTCAGAAAAAAAATGGTAATTTTGTGATGCTGCCTGCTGTCAAGGCAAGAGCTCTTAAGTGCCAGATTTAATGTTTTCATCCAGACGGATCAAATAGCTTGGTACACAGTCACTGCATGCTTGATGAGAGAGGAAGAAAGGTTCTCCCCCACTTGCCGCAAAATAAAGGAATATTTATCTAGAAGCATCTGCTAACACAATGACCAAAGCACTGCCAAATATAGAAAATAAAACTGAGAGAGATAGAATCACAGAATCATAGAATGGTCAGAGTTGGAAGGGACCTTAATGATTATCTTGTTCCAATCTCCCTGCCATGGGCAGGGGCACCTCCCTCTAGACCAGTTTCCAGACTGGTCTTGAATACTTCCACTGAAGGGACATCCACAACTTCTCTGAACAACCTGTTCCAGTGCCTCAACACCCTCACAGTAAAGAATTTCTTCCTAATATCTAATCTAAATCTACCTTCTTTGGGTTTAAAACCATTACCACTTATCCTATCACTACACTTCATGATCTCCCTGATAGGGAGTCCCTCCTTATCTCTCCTGTAGGCCCCCTTGGGTACTGGAAGGCTGCTATAAGGTTTTCCTAGAGCCTTCACCAGGCTGAACATCCCCAACTCTTTCAACCTGTGTTCACAGAAGAGGTGCTCCAGCCCTCCTCTGGATCCGTTCCAACAGGTTTGTGTCCTTCCTGTGCCGAGTTTCTGAGACTGAGGGCGCTGAGATGCATGTTAGTAATTTCTTAAGTAAGTTCTTAAGGGACTGAAGTATTCCACAGCTATCAGGCAGTTTGCTCAAGTACTTCCTTTTCTTGTCTTTTCATAATATCGGAATCTTATCTTGCTACAGTTTAATCTTCTTACTTATTACCATGTCCACCAAAGACTTGGGCAGATCTGCACAGGTAAAACAACTTAAGGTTTCTCAGTGTTTCCTTACATAATAAGTGTTATGTAAGGAAAGTATAATAAATATTATGTTTCCTTTCCAGCACTCCTGCACATTCTGATTGTTATTTAGATCCTCTCCAGTCAGTAATCTACACACCTCTCATTTTGCAGTTCCTCAATGAGATGACACCTGACCAATGCAGAAATATAGGAACTATTTCTTCTTTATAGTCCATTTGTTCTGCAATTATTTGCAGATACTTCTACCTGTTTCTGAAAGACTGCTAGGTCATTCGCTCTCTCTAGGCTTGAAAAGGAAACTTAATTGAGAATGGTTTCATCTCACTTAAATTTTGCCACTTTAAATATCTATAACTCAAGCTAGTTGCCTTGAATCCCCGTTAATCATTTTAAATAAAACCTCTGACTATGAGAGAAAATCCATAGTCTCTAGTTTTTCATAACTGCTTCCTAACTAAGCTGCATTTTGGCTATACTCCTTGAGGGCTGGTCATTCTACTGAAATGGTACTTTTGCATCAACATTTTTCATAATTTGGATCGGTGGATTATAAGGTAGGTGGAAACTTGGCTGGAACACTAGGCTCAGGGGCTTGTGACCAGCAGTACAAACCATGGCAGGCAGCCTGTCGTTAATCAGTGAAGATACAATTGGAGCCAATACCAGTTTAACATGTTTATTAATGATCTGATAGATGGGATGGAAAGCACTCACAACAAATTCATAGATGATACAAAAATAAGTGAGCAGTGAATGAGACGGAGGGCAGGGCTACTATTCAGAGAGACCTCAGCAGACTGGAGAAATGGGCTGACTAAAACTTCATGAGGTTCAACAAATCGATATGCCAAATCCTGCCTTTTGGGAAGAAAAATCCACTGCACTGGTATAGGCTGTGCTCCAACTCACCAGAAAACAGTTTTGCAGGAAAGGACTTGGGGGTCCCAGTGCACAAAAAGCCAACAGTCTTCTGAACAATATGAGGAACAGTGTGGCCTGCAGATTGAAGGAAATAATTTTTTTTCTCTGATCAGCACTTGTGACAACACATCTGGAGCATTGTTTCCATGCATCTCAGTGGATTTTGTTTCTTCTGGAAGGGGTAGTTTATTAAGAGACAGGGAAAATGGCCTATATAACCTCCAAACAGCAAATTTTGGCAGAACATATAGACTCAAAAATGTTATTGCTTTCCACAAAACTTATTGCTGTTGTGCTGGTGGCTAATTTACATCTCGCTCATTTTCTACCTTTATTTCCTTGTCAATACGTACAAAACTCATTTATCCACAGATCTGAACATAGATAAGGAATTAATGCTTTGTTTGAATACCTACTCATAGTGCAGAAAAGTTATCATGCTGTAAATATATTGCATGTATTTTTATGCAATTAATATGTAACAACTTGGATTGATGACTGTTTTTTCTGGGTTCTTTGTTACTGGTTTTAGAATTTAATGTTATAAATTGCCCTCAGCAATATTTATTGGATAACTATTTTGAGATAGCTCCCATATTTAGAACCTGGGTAGGAGGCTTAGACATTTCTCTGTCCATCAAATAAAGTATTTTTTCATTTTCTTGAATTTCCTGAAGTCACATTTTTTAATTACATTTTGTAGAGAAGGAAAATTCAGAACGTTATTCAGCTACTGTTATAGCTCTTGGCATTATTGTATGGCCTTTCTTACCATGTCTTTGAGGATTCTTCATTCAGTATGATTTTGATGAGAAAAGTTGATTGTGTTGTGAAATTCCACGTGGAATTTACTGTTACAGAGTTTAGCAAGGCTGGAAAGAAGACATTTGCAAATGCAATGTTTGATACACACGTACTAAGCAGCTGTTATACATCTTTCTGAATGAAAAATTCTTAGGTTTTTTTTTGGCTTTTTTTTTTTTTTCCAGAATGCTCATACAAACCATGCAATATGTCAGGAATATTCAAGATCCAGCTCTACTCATTAACATAAAATAGGTGTACCGTGAGATTTCAGAATTAACTCTGTTTTACCTTGCCATTTATGAAGCCAAACCACACTAAAATCATAGTGCTAAACAAAGGTCTTTTGAATAGAGCCAATCCTAGGATGGTTAATGATGTTGGGAATTCTGAAAGAATTGGGTACCAGCTATAAATTTTGGCATTTTCTATTAAAAAACAATATTAATCAAGACTAGTCAATTTGTTTGGTGATAGAGCATAGAAGCCTCACGTTCTACTATATTTGTAACAAACCAATCAGCAGAGAAACTTATTGAAGCAATTGTATCATACAAAAATATATGGCAGCAGCTGCCTGTTATATTTTGGCTGGCCACACAGCACCAGTGAGGATCAAAAGGTTTGATACAGACATAACCATTGAGCAAAAATATAAATGATAATTCATACTGTTGGATGGGATTTGCAGGTTATACTCCCTACATTTTCTGGATACAGAGGTGGCATTCAACAGGTCACTTGAATCACAGTCTAAAATTGACTGGATCTACTCACCTCAAAAGCTCATGGATGCCCTGCAGCTCTGATGCAGATAAATGAAGGTAAGAATACAAGAACATAGGACAATGAATCCATACTGGTTCAGAATAAAGACTCACCCAGGCTCACACGCTATCTGCAACAATGATTAATAAAATATGCAAGAGGATTATAAACGTATAAGTATAGAGCAAATATGTTCTGATACTATAATAGACAGTATATATCTTTTCTCACTTTCTTTTCTCTATATTAGAAGGGAAGAATGCAAGCATAGAATAAATGTACAGATACTTCCCTAAATAGTGGTTAACTGTGGCCTTACAACTTACTCAGTCATAAAGTGGAGTCACTTGTATTTGAAAATCTTTGATGGATTTTTATGCAGAGAATTTGTCTAAATCTATTAAACCCAGGTAAAGTTTTAGCAATGTTAGGTGAGATAAATCCTTCTATAGTTGATCATTACACATATATTGGATTATGCTGAATGAGAAGATTTTCCTTGTATATCTGGTGTATGTTTTAATGAAACACATATTCAGATTTTTGGAACTTGGTTCTTACTGTGATTCGATAAAGTATACCTGTTTGTATTTTGCAGCTTAAAAATACATGGATCTAAGATAAATTCAGAGTAAAAGGAGAATAGTTGTAGAAGTCATTACAGAGGACAAATTCTATGTACTACTGAATTAAATTAAAAATAGGTTTAATCCTGGAAAAGAAAAATCACTCATTTGTCTAATGTAGCAAATAAACTTTGCAGGGATCTAGACAAATAAGGCATGACTTACATTTTCTCTTATTTTATACAATTACTTACTTTATGTAATGAAAGATTGCAAATAAATAACTGATGACATTAGAAAAAAAACCCACCACATTACTGGCTCTTTCTTTAATTTTTATTTGGAAAAGAAGTTTGCTGAAAACACTTTCTAATGTGATTTTTTAACATTTAGAATATTTTGAAAGATTTTGACCTAGTTACTAATTTCTTCACTCTTTTATAGCATTGCCAGCCTTTAAAGAATTTGGAGAAGGTAATATTTTAATCTTTATCTGCTATAAATTCATGTAGCACTGAAGGCTTCATTTCTACATGTACTGTTTTTTGCTAATATAGATTTAATGTCCTTTGTAGTAGCTTGCAAGGAGCTCTGGTTTGGATTTATGACCAAAACTGTGTTGATAACGCATCAATGTTCTAGTTAGTGCTTTCACAGCATCAAGGCCTTCTCACACTGTCCTGTCAGTATTTTGTGGGTGCACAAGAATTTGAGAGGGGACACAGCTGGGACAGATGACACTGACTGACCAAAGGGATGTTCCATAACATCTGACACTGTGCTCAGCAATAAAAGCTGGAAGAAAGAAGGTAGAAAAGAAGACTTTTTCTTTTTTTTTTTTTTTTTTTCTATGGCATTTGTCTTCCCAAATAACTGTTATGTATGATTAAGCCCTGCTTTTCTGCAAATAGCTAACCATATGCCCACTGATGGAAAGTTGTGAATTAATTCCTTGTTTTCTTTTGTTTGCATACACAGCTTTGCATTACCTATTAAACTGTCTGTTTCTCAACCCACAAGTTCTATCATTTTTACCCTTCTAATTCTCTCCCATCCTGACATGGGGGAAGTGAGTGAGTGGCTGTATGAGTCTGAGCTGTCTGCCAAGTCTAACATGCAACACTCCATAATCTGTTATAGATTCCCTGTCAAATATAGTTGGAAAATATTGTTCTTGAGACTCTGTACGGGTATGGGCACAGCTAAAGGATTGTTATGACTGCCAGGTAGTACTCGCCTGCCACATTTTTGCTGAAGTACTTCTTAAAACAAAGAATTACTGATATAAAGCTGTTTATCAAAGGTCTTGTGCAAAATATGTGACTTGGGTCAGAAACTAAAAGAAAGTTGTTTCTCTTCAGATTGTGGAGCACATACTTGACACATTAAGTTGATTTTCTTCCAAAAAATACAGGCATTCTTCACTGAATCTCTAATGAATCACCTGAAGACACATATCTTTCTTCATTGCTCGGACTGTACACCTAAATTTGGAGTCTGAATTTAAGTAAAAATAAATTGTACTGAAAAAGCTTAGAATTAAACCCCTTATTTTAGTTAAGGGGTGGGGGTGTCCTTCAAAGTAATTTCTATTCCTTCAGAATTTGACCACCAAAATAGGAAAATATATGCACTGAATAAGGTGTAGAAATATTGTAAAGTACTGAATTCTGCTGCTGTTGCATATCCAGAAGATACTTTGCATTTTAACTTGTCCATATTCATCGCTGCATCTTGTTCATTGTGGAGTTTTGTAAAATAAATCTTAAGACAGCTAAATATACCCTAAAATCTGTATTTGGGTGACTTACCACATTTTCTCTATCTTTATATTCCCAGAAATGACACAGGCATTATTTGCTGCAACAGAAATTTCTCACAGTAGATAGGAGAGTTTTTGGAGGTTAGGATTATAGCATTTCAGTCAAACTGTGACTGAGAAGTTACCTATCAGACTGTGAATCAGATGTGGTACTGTAATCCTATACTCTGAAGAGGTTTCTGTGATAATCTAGGTGGTAACAGTGGAGGTGAAGATTTTCTATCACTGGAGGAACAATAAGCAGTATATTCAGAGATTTAAATTGTGTTAGAATATACAATCCTTTGAAATAAATGGAAAATATCCTGTTGATTACATTAGTGACTTCTATGCAGCATTTTGATCATAACATAACCTCAGAAAAATACTTTTTCCACATGTGGTTAGCATCAGGACTGCTGTTCTAGATCTGTGACAACAGCTGTATTACCAATCATGTTGCACCTTGTTGTTGTCCAAACAAGGAGGAAATAAAAAGAAAAGTGAGGAAATTTTCACCTGAAACATAATAGATGCTGGTTTTCCATCACTTCAGCATAAAATTTCCTATATATTCATTAATAGTGCTCTTTTTTTCCCCCGACTGATTATAAGAAGGGAACTTTACCTTCATTCCACAGGCCAAGTGAATTAAAATTGTAATATCAGTATAAACTAATATCCCTCTTTGATAACTATTCATAGACAAATGTAATACAATGAACCTACACTACTTATTAAGTGGAAGGAGACTACTCCTAGAAAGAAAGATAGATAAACAAAGGCTACAGTGAGTCATGGAATTACTGGGATCAAAAGCAATTAAATGAGTAGTTCAGGAAATGGTGTTAGGATCTGTTTAATCATATCATGGTTTTATTTGAAATAATTTTATGTACTTTTACTGCACTTCCAGGCTATGTAAATTATCATTAATGTAGGAAAGGATCAGATTTTCATAGAAATAGTTGTAGATAATTTTGCGGATAAGTGTAATAGAAATGAGATAACACTTGGTGGTAGAAATTGTTAAGTTTTTCTACCTGGGAGCTGGGGAAGAGAGGAGGGTTCTTATACTACGTGATTTGCAGATAACAAAGCCTATCAGTTTGGATGTAGTAAACTAATACAAGACTAAAGTACATCAGAATCTTTAGTAGAAGTGAGAAAATAATAATATCACTTTGTAAAATATTCATGATACTTTATTATGTCTACCCATATTTTGACAATAAGAATTTAGATTGAAATAAGTATAGCAAAAATACATCTGTGTTTTCAAATATTAAAGGTATAAAAGAAACCCGCCATTATTCCCAATGCACAGTAGATTGTGATAAACTGTAATATATATTATTTTTTATATATATCATGCACATCTCTGAGCATTTGTTTCCCATGGATTTAGTTCCACAAGGCTGCTAGCTAAAGTATCTAAGAGTTGCCTAGATAAGCAGGATCCTAACAGGAACTTAAACACAGTTGCCAGATTTATGGCTGTGAGTGCAAGATTCCTCTGTTCCACCCTTAAGGCAGAATTGCTTTGCCAAGTTGAAGAAAACAGATCAAAGAGTGCTAAAACATTGGGGAACTCCCTGGGCCTTGCAAAGAATAGAGTTAGACAATATGCCATGAGCTGCCCAAAATAGGCTAGGGCAAAAAGAAGGGTTACAGCTACTTCAACGACTTTTCTGGACTTCAGTTCACATCTCTACAAAGGACAGGACTCAGCCTTTGGGGTTACTGCAGTTCCTCAGAGGGATGCAGCGTTTACAGGTGGAATACAGTAAGTTAGAACAATAAATTAAACCCTGTGTATATTTTCAATTATCCTGTATGTGACTGACTGAGGTGCAAGTTTTGGTGTTGAGGCTATTGCATGTAATATGTATGGAAAGCAAGCCAGAAAATCAGGGAGCCTGCAATCATTACACCTGAAGGTTATCTAGTGAGAAGAAAGAGATATGCAATTATTTTCACTGGCATCTGTTAATATATAGCCTGGAGATCATGCTGCCAGCCGTTTGGAGAATAACTGTGTCTTCTATAGTATATGTAGTTTCAATATCACCTTAGGGTTTTTTTTAAAGCACTATTGTTAATTCAGCTTTCATTTGCCAGGTATATCTTAAATAGGTGCCAAGAGGCAGATACAGTTGTTTGGAATATCATAAGTAGGTACTTCAACAGAGAAAGGATTTTTAAAAGGACATTCATTTTGATGGCTGTGATTATTATAACTGCCTCAAAACAAAAACAGACATTACCCTCTCTCTGAATCCTTTATGAACTTTATTTTTTGTGAAGAGGATGACTTTTTCTCTACTGTTGTTTTAAACTAATTGAAACTCCTGATCTTATTTATACTGAAATAAAATTTTCAAAGTCCAAGAAGTCCATGTGGTAATGATTAGATGTTACCACACTGTGTAGTATTTATCTACTTGCCACCAGCGGCTAATTTAATCCTGTATCATCCTAAAACCACATAGTATTGATTTTTAAGGATGTAAAATGGGATATTGTTTTGAGGTAATAAACTTTATTTGCTACTGTCCTTTTTACCTGCATCACAATCTTATTTTCTTTTATGATATTAATAAAATTCATTGTTCATGCAAACAACAGTAAGACATTCTCCTAGATTTAAGTCTTTCACCCATACTTTAGAAGCAAATAAGAAAAGTCCGTTATCTCTGATCCAAAAAAGAAAGGATTATAGGAAGATTACATTAGTTCTGACTAGTGATTTTGAATTGCCTTATAAATTTCATACAAACAGTTGTTAATGGAAATACTACTACTGTTAAATATACCTTAAAAAGATTAGCTTTGGATCCTTATTTACTAGGATTTCTCACACATAAGAAACTAGATTATTGATTCAAAGGTGCTTTTGAATTGCTTTATAAGACTGTGTTAAATGTAATTTTAAACATTTCTGTTTTGGTAACAAAAGAAGAAAAAAACTTTGTTGACTGATTTTGAAAGATTTTGAAAAGAAAAGAAAACCTTTCCATAAATCTTAAAGGGGTAGAATCATAGAATCAGAACAGTTTGGGATGAAGTGTACCTTTAAAGGCAGTATCAACGTGCAAAGACACTAATGTCCACTGAACAGCTCTGTATTGCTGCAATGACTGCTGGTTGAGGTAAACTCATAATTAAGTTTTTACTGTAAGTCTGAGTAATGTGCAGGGAAAATGGAATGATGTCACTAACAAGAAAATAAAACACCAATTAGAAAACGGAACAGTACCCACAAAGGAAGAAAGGATTACATGGAGAGGGGAAAAGGGAAGCTGAATACTTAAAGGCAATCAACATCTAAACATGAATATGTATACATGTTTATGCACTGTGAATGTGCTAATTAAGTTTTCCTGTGTAATCTTAATTATAGCTTTTCTTGTCTCTGTTAATTTGTTCATCTGACACTAACTTTCTTCTGATCTGTCTTGCTTTTTAAAAGAGAACATATATCAATAGGATATCACACTGGTGATTAGTAGTAGTGGAACCTAAAGCCATGTCTCCTCTGGAAATGAGTGAGTCCACTCTGCAGAGCTGACACTAAAGAACTGATGTCCATTATAGCCATTTTTGGGGGATTTACTTCAGATTAGCTCTCATCTGGTCTCATGGATTGGATGCCATTAGAGAAAAGAACAGATTCAGGATACATCTTTTGGTTTACTTCCACACAAAGGCAGTCCAGTTCTAAGCTACTCTTGAAAGTTATTCATTCTACAGAAAATGAGGATTATTGGAGATTTATTTCAAAAGCCCAGATCTAATCTGTTAAACATTATTATGAAGCTAGCCTTTATACCAAATACACAAATCTTTACTTTTGGAGCTACCAGAACAACTGGTAACAATACTATGCTGTCAGCCTCTCTGTGAGCACACAAAGCAACAGATGTCACAGGTACAGGCAGACAGCCAAGGGCTAGTGAGACTTGAATTAATTTGGTTCTATTCTAGGCACTGAAGAGGGAGGTATTTAACTGAGCACAGAATCTTCAGCCCGTTTTCTTCCAAGCCTGTCTCAGTTCTGCCTTTTTAATGGGAGAGTTTCCCCCATAGTCCTCTCTGATGCAGTTCCAACTTCATCTCATCACGCTTTCACTCTTCTTGCTCAGTCACATTTTTACTCTTTTCACCTACAGGGAGAAGTAGGTCTTGTCTTTCTCCTGCATCCTCATCCAACCTCTCTTCTTGCCCGCCTCATTTCTGCAATTCCTGAGCCAAGATTTTTCATTAATGTCACAGAGACAGATGGTTTCTGATGACTATTAGGATACAACTAAACTATTTTAAAAACATATTTTTTCCTTTTTAAAAGGAGAATAAAACTTCTTAGCTAAATTAGTAATGCCTAATATTTTCAACACAGAATGGCAGACTGAGGAAATGTTTTTGAACAAGAACTATAATTAACATAAATAATGTAATGATTCTGATATTGATAAAATTTCTGTGCTTACAAAATATTTGTGTTAAAATTATTATGTTAGTTGTCAATTTCAAATAACTTCTTTTCTTATCATAAGCCTGAAGAAGAGAATGACTATAGTGGCTCTCAGGCTTGTATTGAATTGAAATTGTGAAAATGCACAACTACAACTGGCATGACTACTTTAAGTTACTTATTGTTGCACTACTGATGTATATGACTGAATCTAGCCACACTTCTTGAGAAACAATGCATACAGATGCCACAGAAAGCACTGATGTTATTTTAGCAGATGAAAGGCATCAATGACAAACTATATCTATTGTGACAGCAAGGAAATTTTCCTCAGAAGTAGGAGGAATGACTTTAAAATGGCTTAGAATCCAACTCTGTTAAGATATTGAAGAGAATTTGTTGAAGGCCCACTAAATAAATGGACCAAATTCTGTTGTTGAGTCATTGTAGTTATTCTAGCTTTTAACTGGTGTGAATGAAAACAGAATTTTGCTAGCAGAGCACTACTGCTATAAAGCTCTTGCAACAGAAGTTGTGAACAGATCCATACGAGTAATGCAAACTTCACCTAAAAAAATAGGGTAAGATCAACACTTATCAGTGTCCCCACACTGAGAGATGACAGCACCTGTAATTAGTAGCATTCATACACTTCTAAAAATAATTAATACATCATTATATGCTAGTTGCTTTCTATATGGTGCTGTCCTGGAACTGAACTTTCTTACAAACTTAAATTAAAAAAAAATAATCTGACTCACCATGTTCATTTTCTAACAGAAGCAGTTTTTTTTCTATGCAATCTTCGTTTTACAAGTTTGTTTTATGTGTTGTCCACATTGCTACATCAGATCTAAATACAGACCATACCCCACATTGTTTGGCTGCAGCTTAACTTGGAGTCATTATGCAAATTGCAGGGTTCATTCTGACAGAAATAAATTATTCAAAAAAAACTTAAATAAAAAGTTTTTCTTTGGAAAATTAATTTTATTAAAGTAAAAATTGTTGTTTTGAAAATGGTCAGGTTTGAATATTTTCTTCAGTAAGGACTATGATGCACAGGGGTATATTCACACCTGAAGAAGAATATAGAGAACAACTGAATGTAGTAATACCTAGATAACCATACTAAAGAAAGGGATACATCTCGTGTGCTGAACCTGGATGTCTGGTGTTGCTGGAAATAATCAAGCTTAGGAATGTACCTTCTACTAAAATTCATCTGACTAGTAAGTTATCTCTGAATCTTATTTAAAAAAAATAGAAAGGAACATCAAGACAATTTATTGAATATTAGTGTTGTGTTAATTTTGAAGGACAGTGAAAGTCATTCTTTGTCTGAATGACAAGAAAGTCTTGTGTAAGATAGTGACTCTTTCTTACCTGGATATAAAAATCATTCATTTGGACAATGAGAGAGAAAAGGTGGGAGATCCATGAGATGGGTACTAGAGCATGGGGACCCCTTGTAGTGATGGTGAAATCACCTAGAGTTAAGATTGGTTTATTCCTTTCATATATTTTCTGATATTTCTACTGTGTTCCTTCTTCTTCCTCCTTTATTATTTCAGATGCTTCTGAAGTAAACTGATATTAAGTCTACCAGTACAGGACATAAATGCATAAAATGTCTGTTAGATTACATAAATTGTTATTGTAGATCTGCCTCTCACAAGAAATAAATAAGAATATTTTGGGAGATACAGATTAAAGATGGAATAAATTTACTTAATTGCTAGTTAAGAAAAATGCTGACAGTCATTACATTGAAAGTAAAATAATAAAGAATGGGTTGTTGGCAGTCAGACTATAAAACATCAGTGGTATGCTAGCCCCAGTAAGAAGCTAAGCACAACGCAGTCGCTCATGCATTCCCCCCAAGTGGGATGGGAGAGAGAATTAGAGAAGCGAAAGACAGAAAATTCTTGATCAAGATAAAAACGGGTTAATAAGTGAAGGGAAAAAACCAAAACCCAACACAAAAAAACCCACCACCAACAAGTTATGCAAAAGCAACCACTCACTACCAGCAGACACCCAGCTAGTCCTCAAGCAATGGCAACTTTGGGAAAACTACCACCCAAGTTTTATTGCTCAGCATGGTGCTATATAGTGTGGAAAATTTCTTTGGTCATTTTGAGTCAGCTGTCCTGTGTGTGTCCCCTCCCAGCATATTCACTGGGGTGAGACTGACAAACCAAGGCCTCCTCAATGTGTGAGCACTGTTTAGCAATAGCTTAAAGATTGGACTGTTATAAACACTGTCTTATATTCCTAATATCCAAGCTAAATCTCCTCTTCTCCAGCTCACCAGGGAAGAGTAAAGTGACAGAATCACCCCTCTGTGTCTGTTAGAAACTCATCTTTTGATGCAGCCCAGGATGTGATCAGCCTTCTGGTTTGTAAGTGCACACTGTTTGCTCATGTCCAGCTTCTCATCCATCAGCACCCCCAAGTCCCTTTCCTCAGGGCTGCGTTCTAATACCTCATCCCCTAGTCTGTATTGATAGTGAGGATTGTTCCTGCCCAGATGCAGAACCCTGCACTTGCTCTTGTTGAACCTCATGAGGTTCACCTGGGCCCACCTCTCCAGCTTGTTCAGGTCCCTGTGGATGACATCCCATCCCTCAGGTGTATCAACAACCTCACACAGCTTGGTGTCATTTGCACACTAGCTGATGGTGGACTCAATCCCTCTGTCTATATCGTTGATAAAAATGTTAAACAGTATCAGTCACAGCATGGACCCTTCAGGGACACCACTTGTCACTGCTCTCCATCTGGACCTCAAGCCATTGAGTACCACCCTCTGCATGCGACCATTCAGCCAGTTCCTTATCCACTGAACAGTCCACCCATCAAATCCATATCCCTTCAATTTGGTGAGCAGGATGTTGTGGGCGTCCGTGTCAAAGGCCTTAGGGAAATCCAGATAGATCACACCCACAGGTCGTCCCTTATCTACAGACATAGTCACCCTACCATAGAAGGCCACTAGGATAGTCAGGCAGGACCTGCCCCTAGCAGTCATGCTGGCTGTCCTGCATCATGTCCTGTCCTCCGTGTTCCCAAGCATGGCATCTAGAAGGATCTGTTCTATGATCTTCTGAGGCATGGAGGTGAGGCCAACAGGTCGGTAGTTCCCAGGGTCCTTCTTTCTACCCTTTTTAAAAATCAGTGTGATGTTTCCCTCCTTCCAGTCCACAGGGACTTCACCTGACTGTCATGACTTTTCAAATATCATGGAAAGTGGAAGTTTGCTTTCTTAAAATTTAGAGTCCTAACTGTGCTTCTTGTGGGTTTCAGTCTCCTTAGGACAGTTAACTGCACTAGGGCATGATCACTGCAGCCCAGGCTGCCTTCAACTTTGACATCCCTGACAATTTCACTTGCATTTGTGACCAACAGGTCCAACCATGCATCTCCTTGAGTAGGGCTGTTAATTTCTTGTCTCAAGAAATTGTCATCTAGTCACTCTAGGAGCTTTCTGGAGTGCCTGCAGCCAGCTGTGATGATTTTCCAACAGATGTCAGGGTGGTTAAAATCCCCCAGCTGCATGAGAGAATGTGATTGCGATGCCTCCTCAAGCTGGAGTAAGAAGGCATCATTGACAGGCTCTGCTTGGTCAGGCAGCCCGTAGTAGATTCCTACCACAAGGCTCCCTTTGTTTGAATGAGTGAATGCAGGCCATGTACAACACAAAAAAGCATAATTTGTGATATAATCGATTTATACATTCATATGGAGATAAACAGAGACTTGTCAGAGTTTGTAGTGGACTGGCTCCTTACCAGTTCAGTGGCTTTGTACATATTTACTGACAAGATTGAAGTACTCTTCCCTTAATACAGACAACACAACGGCATGTTAGATAAATACCTAGTATCAGTAGAGGGGTATGATAAAGGACTGACTGATGTTCTCTTATTTCTTCGTTTACCTATCTTTCTGTCTTTAGTATACGTACTGCCATCTGAGAAAGAGATGCCATATACTCCAGAGTTTTTTGATCAATCTTACCTATCTTCAGCCTCATTAAATCACTCAGCTCACTGCTGTGAAAATGATTTGAATGTCTCTATTTGTTAAAATCTATGATACCCCAACTGTGTAGGGAAACAGTTTCATTTTACTACAAACTGGTAGCTGCTGTAGACTTCATTAATTTAAAACAAATCAGGTGTGAAGGTTATTTATTGCTTGGCAGATTGAACACATTTTGAAAGGTTTCTCAGAGTGCCTGATTTTGCAACCAAATTATACTCACCGAAATGATTTTTGATAGTTTGATTTTCATTTGGGTTGTTTTGGTTTGGTACTGGTTTTTTTTAAACAAGAAATTACATAATCTGCAAAAAGAAATTCTTCATTTAAAAACAATTGAAATTGTTTTTATATATGTCCAGTCTAAAGGTTGATAAAAGCAAGGACTTACCAACTTTTACTACTACCTGATCAGAGACACAGCACGTTCCCCCACACAAATAGCTCTAAATCAATGTGATTTTTATGCCATGGACAAAATAGAACAATCTCAAGACCACAGGAATATTCAACATATCCAGATATTCTCAGGTGCACCTGTCAAGTGGGCAGATATTTTTATTTTCAAATAGGAAGCTGGTTAATATCTTATAACTGCTGACCAGCAATCTTAAATTCTTTGCTATCACAAATATTGTAAATTACAAGGAATGATAGCATAATACACAAAATGAAAGCATTAGAGGTATTAATTTAGGTCATCCTCAGAAAGTTTGAATGTTTAACTCCTTATACTACAAGATTCATAACTGATAGAAAAACAATATGGTGAATGTAGATGTTGGACCAGAGGTATTAGGGTATTGGAAAGAACCTGGAGACCAGATTTTAAGCCTTGAAGTGCGGTTTTCAGAGTAGATTAAGCAGTAATATAGGGGCATATTGGGCAGCTGAGAGTTAATACTAAACTAATAAGAATTTTAAAAGCTTGATTTTCTTAATTATTGTTTGCACAGTTATTAACACAGTACTCCATAGACTCTATTAGTATTGTTATATACCACCCAAAGAGAATAATGTGTTCAAAAAGCAAGATAGAGATTTTCATTTTAAAAAACTAGATGTGAAGAAATCTTGCACTTATATTACACTGATCTAAGGACAGTTTAAGAAGGGGAGGAAACAGGGGAAGTTTCAGTGGAGGGGGGATTTTAATTAATGGGGTTTACTCAGTATCAATAACAGAATACATCAAGGAAACTCCCTGAAAATTAAAAAAAATAAAAAAAGGAAAATAAATTAAATTAAATACACTTGGATTGCTACAAACAGACATATAGTAACTGGTGTGTCATGGCTATGCATAAGACACCATATCTGACCTGTAATATGAAAAAAAAATACATTAGTAAATGTTAAACAATCTGACATCTCAAAGGATAACAAATTAATCATTAATATCCAAGCAGGACCATTCCACTTTTCTGAGGCTTTAAACACAAGTACACCACTGGCCAGAGAATCTGCAGTTTGGGAAGATATCCAAACTTGAAATACTAATCATTTCACTGCCATAAAAAACATTAAAATCCATCTTCAGCAGCTACACAATATATGAGGCAGTGAAAGATGGTTGCTTAAAGTATAAATCATTAGGTCTGTTGGTAATGTTAAGTTTATAAGTATATACATCTGTTTATGTAACTTTACAAACTTTCTGATAAAGCTGTGCTAAATGGATCAGTGACTCTGTCCTGACCTGGTTATTGCTGCAATCATCAGCTGGAGTGATTAGATGCAGATTGTACTTTCTCTCTGCCAGCTTTAACACCCCCTCAGAAGTGCAAATCCAAGAATAACAGAGACAAAAGATAGAAAAGATCTAGTTCACCTAGTCTTCACCCAGTACCAAGTTTGGTAAATGCATAAGTGTGCAGAGACTCTATGTGAGGCTTTCTTGTACTGTAGGGAAGACTATGCATGAGCTCTGCTCAGCAAGCATTTCAGGAGGCCTCAACTTTGTCAGGACCTGTTAGGAAGCTGTTCTACCTGATCTGTGTAGACCTGGGGATATGACTTTGGGGAAGGCAGGGTCTTATCTCTTGGGTGGTTTGCAATTATACTATTGAATATGCCAACACTGTGCAGGGAGTATGAAAGTTCACATGTATTTGACCTATATTTTGGGTCTTTTTTTGCTTTCAAGTGCAATTGGGAATTCTCCTGCTTATTACATAGCAATAAAATAGTTCTGAAGTAACCAGAAAAAAAAGAATCAACCTTCATATTAGTTTAGAAATTATGTAAGCCATTACCATACAGAGCGGAGAAATCAGCCATCACCAAAAATCTATTTGTGGAGGTCAACTGTTATAATTTCAAATGAGGTTTCTGCCTTTGATTAAAACTGTATTATTCTGTGTTAGTAGCTATCACTGAAGAAACAGGATAGGACATCTCCTTGATGAGTGATTAAAATTATCCACATAATAGCTGACTAATAATGATGCAGAAAATGGCTTTTACAGACAGGCAATCAAATCTTTCCCAGGTTTGTAAAAGTTATTGTTATGGAATAATTAGGCTTTGCTTTTCACACTCTATACAGTATATAATTGTTACAACCAGGTGTGAAGGAAAGAAAACAAAAGATGAGGAATTTTGTTGACTTGAGCACTGTGATATCATGATTAGTGATAGGTCTTGTATTGTATCAACTAAAGTCAGCAAATATAGCTGGGAAGACCCACTAGGAGAAGTTACTTTTTAAAATGAAGTATTGATGAATGCTCAAAGAAAAATGTTTCTTAGTGGGATTTTTTAACGAGGAACAGGTCCCAGTCTTTTCTTTTAGAGCAGAGCAGTGGTATTCCCATATGCTGAACAAGGATCTTTTTAAAAAGAATGTCATAGTTTAACCCAAGCCAGTAACTAGAAGCACACAGCCACTCACTAACCTTCTCCCATTTTCCCCTCCCTCCCTGCCCTGAGAAGTGTGGGGACAATAGGGGAAAAAAATTGGGAAAGGGAGGAAAAAATCTTCATGGGCTGAGATAAAGACATTTTAATAGAAACAATAATGGTAAAGGAAAATAACAATTAAAGAAACAATAATTACGTGGATCACTGTCGCTGCCCCATGAATTAGCACCATCCCAAGCAGTGACTGTGGATTCCAGCCCTGTGGCTAACCCCCATTTATATACTGGACATGATGTCTATCGTATGGAATATTTTACTGGCCATTCCATCGTTCTGTTTATGCTTTTATGGGAAGATGAAAGAAGTCATAGAGTAGTGTAAACATCACTTAGCAACAACTGAACCCCATATGTATGAATCACATTCCTTTCACAGCAGTCTCTAGAAAAAATATTCACTCTTTCACAGCTGAAACCAGGACAGAATCTTTGGACAACAGTGTAAATGTTCAAAGTAACATACATACGTATGTAACGTATGTTAACAAGGGAAGAAAATCCATCAGGAATATCTAGTAAATGGAGGAGTGAAAATTATGATGAAAGGAGGAAAGAAAGAAGAAACACTGTTTCTTTAATTAACACAAGAATCTGCTTTTAGAGAAAGGAAATGAAGCTCATGTTCTGAAGCTAAAGCTATAGTGACGCTCACATACCTATACTTGTGCAATGTGTCATACAGGAATTTATTGCTGAGCTGACCAAAAGTAGGCTTTTCTTTCTCATAGGAAAATCATCCCTCCAAAAGAGGGAACATAGCATCTCAGTATAGGTGTGAATTTGTTACTGCTGTTCCTGTAAAGGGTGAAATAAGGAAAAATATGTAAGAATGCCCAATGCAAATGCTCTGCATATATGTCGCTGTTCCAGCTAGGATAGAGTTAATTCTCCTTGTATTAGTTGTTGTGCTTTGGATTTAGTGTGAGAATAATGTTGGTAACACTTTTTCAGCTTCCTATATAAGCTGAGAGGGAGCATAGACAGGACAAGCTAGCCAAAGGAATATTCCATACTATAGACCTCATGCTCAGTATACAAATGGGGGTTGACCAGGTATCCATAATCACTGCTTGGGATCACTGAGTGGTAAGAGTGCGTTCTGTTGTATCACTTGATTTTGTATATTCTTTTACTGTTATCATTAATTTTTGTATTCCCTTACTGTTCCATTAAACTGCTTTTATCACAGCCCATGAGTGTTTCTGCCCCCCTGCTCCACCCCTCTTCTCCCCTCCCAGCCCCTTTCTCCTTTTCTTCCTCTTCTCCCCATCTTCTCATCACACTGGAGTGAGAAGGAGAAAGTGAAAGCAGTTGCATGGTCCCAGTTTCTGGGGCCAAACTATGACATTAGAGGAAAAAAGAAGCATAATAATATTAATTTATTACTTCTGTAGATATGAACTAATTTTTCACTATGACAGAGGCACCGGAATAGGTTGCCCATGAAAGCTGTGAATGCCTCGTCCTTGCAAGTGTTCAAAGCCAGGTTGGATGGGATTTTGAGAAACCTGGTCTAGTGGGAAGTGTCCCTGCCATGGCAGGGAGGTTGGAACTCAATGACTTTTAAGGTCCGCTCCAACCTAAACTGTTCTATGATTATATGATCTTGTCAATAAATAAGAGAATTTGAATGCTATAATTCATGAAATTTTGTGTGTATCATTGAAGAGACAGCAGTGACTATTGCATTAACCAGAACACTTTAATTACTTTACTGGGGATGCAACCAGCTGATTTACCTCTCGCTTTTCCCCAGTGGAGAAAAAGAAAAGGAATCTTTTTTACCTGCACCTGCATGAGCACAGGAACTGTTAAATCATTAAACCATTTTTTTTTAGTATTATGCTTTTTATTCTTGTTTAAAAATACCTAAATAAAGATCAGATTTTCATAGCTTCTTTGCACTCATCATTTCCCATTACAATGCCTCAGATCAGATTTTCAGAATTCTTAGAGAGCAAGTTCTTTTGAAAGTGTTTTCACTACATGGAAACAGAAGTAGTTTGCAAAGCTCCTCCTAACTGTTTGCTGCTTTCTAAAACTCCTTCACAAAGTTTCCTACTTTTTTAATAAACAAAATTTTGACATGAACTTCTCAGTAGAGAAGAAAAAGTGAATGCTGTAAATTATTACCTTTTCAGTTATTTATTATTATAATTATGTGCATAGTTATTATAATTTCAGCTGTTACTGCTACAATTACCTATTATTTTTTTCATTTTAAAAATGTTCTTATTTGTTTCTAGGTGGTGCTTTTCTTTCAATCCTTCACAACTTCTCTTGAAAAGTTAAAATTCAAGAAAAGAAATCTGGGATAGAATAGACATCAATACTAAAAATTCTGTATTTTTAAAATAGAAGTATTAGGGCAAACTCTCTTCCTCCTTATTACTACAGGAAGTAATAAGGAGGAAGTAATAAGGAGGAAGTAATAAGGAGGAAGTAATTACTAATTTATTATTGCGTATTTGTTTTATCGATAGGTGGTGAATGTATTTCTCTATGTCTGCTCAGATATTTTGAGTGATAGGATGGACAGATGTCTGTATATAAGTTAGGCAACCTAGAGGCACTCTTATGGGAGACAAACATGTTTAAGCATGCTCAGGGAGATTTTAATCTCATCTCTGTCAGATGGCCACTTTAGAATTAGACAAATCACTTACTAGAAGTCTATAATTCTCTCTATAAAATGATAATGCAGAATAAGTAGTTATATTTGGTTAGATGAATCCCACTTCAAATGCACAGACTAGTAAACTCTGATTAAAGGTCTTGTTTCAGGCGTAGCCTGTTGGCTGTAGCAGTAGGTGTAGGAAAGCAATGACATCACAGTTTTAGGTAAAAGAGACTTTGCTATTGACAGGAATTAGACTATATAAAAGATCTTTGTCCCTGTTTTGAGAATAGCAAAATTCAATTTTGTTCGTAATACAGAGAAGCCTTCAGCAGTCTGTAAATGGGATGGACTGGAACAGAGCAGACTCTAGGTTTCTTATGATGCAAGAAATATAAAATTTTATTATCAAGGAAGTTCTTGAAATATAAGAAAGGAAACTGCTCAGTGAGAAGTCTGGGTACAAAGTGAGGGAGGATGAGAGACACCTCACTGGGCAGAAGAGGAGGAGAGGGGGCAGTAGGTTTTCATCAGACTATGAGACATCAGGGAACACATAGGCAGATGTGTAGTTTCTTCCATTTTCTCTCAGCCACACTCCTATCTCTCTCACCTTCTTCTCCAAAATCTCTGTCCATTTTATTCACACTGGTTCACCCCCACTTCCATATTTACACAATCCTTTTGCATCTTCTTGTTCCTCCCAAAAGCCACTATTTAATTTCTTATATCACTGGACACGCTAAGGGAAAGGGAGGAGAAGAAGAGGAATGTGGGTAGAACTAGTAGACTGCTCCAAAGGGGTCAGGGTGCAGCGGTCCAAGATCCAGGGCTTTTTTCTCCCTCTACTGTCTTAGGTTATATCTGGGGTGGTGTTGCAGAAAAGGTTCATTACCTGTAGCAGATACTTAGTTGTTCTTTACATCTCTCTGCCTCCTCCCTCTGCCCAGTTCCATACTTCTCCATAGCACTAAAGGTATTTGAGATATTTCTACATCTCTGGGCATAAGAAGATCAGAAAGCATGTCTATGTGAAACAAGTTACCATGCTAGGTGGCTGCTATTTCTACCTGTGCAATAAGTTGGCTCTGAAAGTTAATATATTTATGTTGATTTGCAAGACATCCCAAGAAGGACCTGTCTGCTTCTTCCAGCAGGAAGAAGAAGCAAACTAAGTTCAGGCAGGAATGGTGTTTATTGTCTTGCTTGGATTATTTTTTTTTTCTGTTTTGATGAGCCTCTGTCATCCTCTGTCATCTTTCTGCATTTATGAAAGGGCAAAGGAAGTACTTAGTATCCACATGAGTTGAAGCCAAATGACAAAACAACAAAAATACAAAATAAAAACAATAGGAAACACATTTTATGAAGCAGAAATATTACTTTTATTCCAGCATTGACTTTATGTATTGTGGTTTACAGTACAGATTAACAGAACTGTTCAATTGTTTTCAAAAGAATATAAAGGATTACTTTATTTTTTCAAGTTTTCAGAAGTGTTCACTGATAATGAATTACAGTTAGATATGTGTTACAGCATATTACTTATTAGCAGCAGTTTTAATCTTCCTGCTTTGCACAGAAAAACCCAAAGCAAAACAAAAAAACCCCCAAAAACCCAACCGAAAAAACTTCCCAAACCAGAACATAGCTGGCAGATCTTTAAGGCTGATTTCCATGGCACACAGGAGCTCTTGATCCCCAGTCAAGAAAGGAAGGCAAAAGACAAGTAGGACTGAGTTGAGACCTGCTGGTCAAACTTAAAGGCCAGAAGGAAATGCAGAGGCAGTGGAAGCGGGGACAGGGATCCTGGGACAAGTACAGGCATGCTGCCCAGTTGTGTAGGGATGGGGTCAGGAAGGCCAAGGCACAGCTGGAGCTGTGGGACAAAAAGAATAATGAGAAGGATTTCTACAGGTATGTCCACAAGAAAAGAAAGGTCAAAAGAAGTGTACCTTCCATGATGAGAAAAACTGGCAAACCTATAACAACAGACAGGGAGAAGGCTGAGGTGCTCAACAAATTTTTTCATCAATCTTCACTGATAACCTCTCTTTCTACACCTCTTGAGTGGATGGACCACAAGGCGGGGACTGGGGGAGCAAAGTCCCTCCCACTGTAAGAGAAAATCAATTTTGTGATCACCTGAGGAACATGACTAAGCAGAAGTTTATGGGACTGACAAGACGCATCACAGAGTCTGAGTGAATTGGCTGGTGGAGTTGCCAAGTCACTCTCCATGACATTTGACAAGTCATGGCGGTCAGGTGAAGTCCCTGGGAACTGGAAAAAGGGAAACATTGCACCCATTTTTAAAAAGGGTAGGAAGGAGGATCCTTGGATCTACCAATCTGTCATACTCGTCACTGTATGTGGGAAGACCATGGAACAGATCCTCCTAAAAGCTATGTTAAGGCCCATGGAGGAAAGGGAAGTGAGTCAAGACTTGTGGGTACTGGTGGATGAAAAGTCACACATGAGGTGACAATGTGCACTCACATCCCAAAAAGTCAACCACATCCTGGGCTGCATTAAAAGAAGTATGGCCAACAGGTCAATGGAAGTGATTCTGCTCATCTACTCCACTATTGCAAGACCCCACCTGGAGTACTGCTTCCACCTCAAGAGCCACTCACATAAGAAAGATATGGACCTGTTGGAGCAGGTCCAGAGGAAGGTCATGAAAGTGATCAGAGTGCTGGAGCACCTCTCCTGTGAAGACAGGCTGAGGGAGTTGGGGAGAAGAGAAAGACCCTATTGCGGCCTTTCAGTAATTATAGGGGTCTTGTAGCAGGATCTGTTGCAATAGTATGAAGGGTAAGGGTTTTAAACTTAAAGAAGGTAGATGCAGACTAGGCATAAAGAAGAAATTTTTTACAATGAGGGTGCTAAAACACTGATACAGGTTTCACAGAGAGGTGGTAGGTGTCCCAAGCCTGGAAACATTAAAGGTCAGGTTGGACGGGTCTCTGAGTAACCTGATCTAGTGGAAGATGTCTCTGACTAAACGACCTTTAAAGGTCCCTTCTAACCCAAATTATTCTGTGATTCTATGAAAAAGTCAGACAAAGAACACTAGAAAAATTACTTTCATAATTTTAAGACTTACCATATTTTAATCCAAACTGCACCAGACAGTGCAGGTCTTTGACTTCTTAAATGGCATACTGCAATTTAATATCATGCAAGGACAAATAGCTGGACAAAAAATCCCACTCAGTTTCAGAATTACTCTGAAGTCATGGCCAAAAATTGCATATAATTACACATAACTACAAAAGGTTTTCTCTGTCTAGTGGGTGCCACATTATTTGCTGCTTCATTAGTAGTAAGGCATATTATTCCTTGAGAGACAGTGCAAACTATAATTATAGGTTATTTTGAGGCTTTCATTAGAATCTTCTGGTTTTATGTGCAGATGAATTTCAGAACAATTCTTCTTTGGGGGTAAAATTTTCCAAGTTTGGTCTCGCCTAAGTGTTTGGGTTTGTTTCCTTTTGAGGTATGAAAATTTTGAGGCAAGTAACTCCAGGTGTTTTGGAGAGGAGAATAAATGTAAATCTTCACCATCACTATAAGCTTCTTTTTTCTTAATAAATAAGTAGCTAGGAAAAAAAAAAAAAGCCCTCTTAGGCCCTGTGGTTTGGAAGTGGGAGCTTAAAGAAATCAGAATGCTTTAAACCATTGAACTGTGGAATGCTCTGCAGCCCACCTAGGCAGCATCACTGGCCATATGCCTCTGGCAAATGAACCCATTTTCCATTCACAGCAATGACTCTATCTACACTGAGAGATTCACAGCAGTCAGTGTCTCTGACTCTCAGATTTATTCTCAGTCAAGAAAGTGGCCTCACCTATCAGATCAGTGCTCCACAGGGGTTGTGCCCATGAGGTTTCTCAGGGCCAGCCCCTGGACAGCAGACAGATATGTCCTTCTGTTGTAGGCTAGAGTCTGTTCTTCCTTGCTCCCTTCCTTGTTTCCCTCTTTCCCCTCTTTCCCCCCTTTCTCTCCTCTCTCTTTTTTCTTTCCTTTGTAATGGTATTGTGTCCTCCTGCATCTTGGGTAACTTGCAAGGTCCTCTGTAAGCAATGTGAATGGGAGGATATCCTTGTCATTTCTGCTTCTGCCTGTGGCACCAGGTGTAAGAAACTGGGTCTTTGCTGCGTTTATTTGCCATTCATTCAATTCCTGGCAATCTCACTCACCAACAGAGGTCAGCATCCAAACAGCAAGTGGCATCACTTTTCAACAGGTGACAGGTTTCCTCTGTGGGATAGAGGAAAACATAACACAATTGGGTTTTATTTGTACAGTGCAGAGGTAGGCTTTTACTCATCCCTAAGTGACAGTGTGGGGCAAGATGGGGCACAGCCCTAAGATGCTGGTGAGTGAATCTACAGTCTTAGCAGCCCTAGGTTAACAATTATTTGAAAAGATCTTTATTAACTTCTTGTCCTATTTTTCTTTTCCAATATCAAGCTCAGTCTCAGAGATCTCTACCACACACTGACCTCCTTTCATCCATCTCAATTTCAAGATTCATCTTGGGCCAAAACTGTTTAGAAAGGGCAGGCAATTAGACTGGCTTTGTCACATAATTTGGGTTATTCTGGGGCAGGACCTTGCCAGCACTTTCTTTACTGCCTTGGCTGAGGCAAAGCAGGCCATGCCTGCCACTGGTTGCACACTGAGAAAGTATCTCCCCAACTTTGCTATTACAAGGCGGGGGTTGTGTCAACTATAGCACACATAGCCCCAGGCAGAGTCATCCTGCCGTTAAGAGTTTCCACTAGTGCAAATAGCTCTCTCACTTTGCAGGCTTATTTCAACTCTCAAATAGCTGTTCTTGGAAATTTATATGTCTTTTTAAAGACAAAGCTGTTACAGATGAGGAGTAATTAATAGCATAAAGACGGTTCTCTGGGAAGATTCACAGGCTCATTTAGTCACCTTCCTTTTTAAAATTGCCATGTTGATGATTGGTCTGAAAGAGAAGATGACTTTCTTGTATCTTGTATATTACAAAACCTTTCTTGCATCATGTCCAGAGTCAAGTACAGAAAGTCCTGCATCTGACATACCTGGAGAAGCCTAATGCAAGGACTGTGAGTTTAATCTTTTGGAAATCAAACCTAAACCTAAGGAGTGTTGAATGCATTTTTTATATTTTGAGTTGCTTTGTATAGCATAGACTATATTTTTCTGTCTACACAAACTGCTTGAATTCCTGAAGGTGACTTCTCTTGACATTGTCTACCTTTCATGGACCTTTCCCTTCACAGCATAGCTGAGTTAAGTTTCATTCCCCTGTGACTTTCAGAATTATTGTGGGGAGGTTTAGTGACATCTGTCTGACAACAGAACACTGAACTGTAGGGATTCCTGTTTGAGGACTTGTCTGAAGACTGTAGAGCAGAGAATAACAAAGTGTTCTGTTGTAAACTGTCACAAAGTCAAAAGCCAACAGAATAAAGTGAGTAAAATGTATAGTGTCCTTTGACCCACTGACATGTGCAAGGGCCTTCTGTTCCATGAATCCTGCCCTTGGAGAGATCTCCCAACATGTGCTGTGTTGTGCCATACCTCTTTGCTCTGACACATGACTGGATTCCCAAACACATTTGTAGTTTCCCTGCATGGAAAAATATTTATTCTTTAATGTACACTAAGATAGATAACTAAAGAACAAAAAAAGAAAAAAAAAAACCCTTTTTTTGGTGATCCAAATCCATCAGTATGGTACTGTGCCCCATGTGAATAATTCTACTTTTAAAGATTACTGAATTGATAACAGTTAAATGTCTCTAAAGATGTGACAGATGAAGTTCAGAAGAACACTGACCTAACGCTGACCTCATCTTCTACCTGAAAGCAACAGCCTTTGAAGGTGTTGAGAACTAGTTCATTATTCATTTCTTCATAGGCTCATGTCTTGTTTCAATTTAAGTTGTCGTGTTGGTTCTGCATGGTGATATATTCTTTTGCATGGCAGATGAATAGGTTGAGTTAAATCCATTAAATAAAGGTCATCCACAGCCTTGAACCCTGATGTCAGTAGTGAGATGCAAGTATTTCATTCACTGTATCAGATTGTCCTTCTCATATACAGTGAAAGGACATATTTTTTTAACTGAAGTCAAGCACCCTTGTGTATGATTGCCCATAATAGCTTGCCATTGGTGTATGTATTAAAATTTTATTAAGCAAGAAGCCAAAGCGACTATTATAGCTTTATTGCAGGAAGCATATCAGGGAATATGATCAAAACTTGTCAAATATACATAGTGAAAAATTCTAGAAACTGTTGATCATAAAAAATGTTGCCAAATGGAATGCTCCTATGTTTAAATTCCTCCCATTTTTCTTTCAATTTAACAAGCATGACAGTTCATTTTAGAGGTGGCCATATTCCTCATGGAGAAGATGTTACTTGGTGGATGTGTCTCTTTCCCTTTCATGTTGTGTGTTCTGAATATGGTCACAGTTGTCATTTAGGCATTGTGATCCACATGGGAGGTCTGTTGCACCATTTCCCAGTCTGTTTTATTGTACTTGGAGTTGTTACCAGATTCTTTTCTGAAAAAAAAAAAAAAAAAAAAAGAAACAATATTCTTGGCTGAAACCAACTGCATTGTGGAATTCTGCTGCCTCCCATTGCTTTCAGAAGGTTTTCTAGTTTTTCATCTACTCAGTTGGTCTTGGTATTTTTGTTTATTTTGGTGCTAAAGAGGAATGGGAGGCACATTAGTATTGTCTCCCAATTTTTGGCAATTACTGTTGACAAGCTACTATAAAATTCTGGTATTTATAAAAAATAGCACATACATTTCAAAGCAACAAGAAGTTAATTAACATATAGAATACACTAAAGAGCAGAGGAAAAATCTGTGAGTAGAGAATTTCATGGGATTTTAGGATGAATGGGTTTAATTTTCAGATGTTATTTTAGATTCCCATATTCCAAAATGTTGTTGAAGGAAATAGACCAGTAATGACACTGTACCATAACTTAAATCAATCCCCTATTCTTATGCAAGACTCCCTTAAACAAAATGCACCCTTTTCGAAAAGAAATAATTTTTTGGCCTAGCAATAAAGTAACAAGATTTGATGATTACAATTTTACTGACAAATGAAGAGCAGAGAGAAAAATAGCTTTCAACGTGACTGGCGTTCTTGAAAAGGAATTAGAAAAACAAACTTGTCTTTTTAAATCTTATCCAAATCCCAGTTTTTTGATAGCTTCTATCTCTTTTGATTTCTTTTTTTAATAATGATATATGCCAACTCTCAGAAATTTAAAAATACCAGTGTGACCAGGAAATGACAGTTCCAGCCAAGCAAGAAATGAAGTGCTACATTCTGGCTGAAGAAGCTGACTCTTTGCTTCAGAAAATTTCTTTCTTTTGCTTAGGTAGAGTTATTGTATATTTTGGATAGTTTCCAGTATTTGATTGTTTTATTCAGGCATGTCATCATGATCTCAAGTTCTCTTTCTAAGAAAGAGAGCAGTTCTGGAAACATGAAGTGGCCTTGCCCATTATAAGACTTTGTATCTTGACTTCATGCTTAATATATCACCAATCCAAGTGTACTTAAAACTCTAAGTTGATGGCATTCAGGTCATTCAAGTATCTATCTGTTGGATGATAAAGTTAATAAAAAACATCCAGGCATATACATTTAAAAAACCCCAAACCCTACAATTCCAGACAGAAAAAAAACCACTACCTCTTATAACGCTAACGGTTTCCAACTCAGTTATCATCTCTCAGTAGTGTTATATGAAGGGAGAGTAAAGAGAAATCTTTATTCACGATGTGGAAGGTAAAAAAAAAAGATATAATTTTGGGGTTTTTTTTAAGGAATTTGTCCTCCTTCTGTCTTATGTCTGCAGAATATCTTGTATTGTATGGAGAATGTCTCCACGTAAAATGTATTGATAAAGTGTGTATGGATGATGGATAGCAATAGTTTACATTAAAAAAAAAATCTGATTAACTGTAAACAGATGAATGTAGAGATCATTAGAGCTATTTACTAGGAAGTTATTTAAAATCAGTTAAGTAAAGAACTGAAAATTTGTTCCATCTAGAAGGCTGGAGATATTTCTCCAGGAAATTTTTTATTTTTCTAAGAGGATTCAATATGATCCCTTGGGTACAGAAAGGTGAAACAATCTTTGATTTGCCTGCTGCATAACTTCTGTATTTGAAAATGCTGTTTTAGTGGACATGAAGCTCTGTACACAAGGCTGGATTTCTTTAATCCAAGCAAAAGAAAGCACATCCTGATACCATGCCTCTGTCAGAACTAAAGGCTCCTACTTCTCAAACGGCTATAGCTGTTTCTTACTTTTAAACTTTATTTACTCTCTACTATTTGAGAGTTAACCTGGAAAATCATTACAATCTTTTTTTTTTTTTTTTTTTTTTTTTTAGATAAATGATAATATTGCATCCACCGAGCATCCTTTCATAAATAGTCAAACATCTTAAAAATCTGGGCATGGTAAGAAACATTTTCTATATTACCAGCTTCCCAGCAAATATGGCTAAATTCCAGAAGAAAATATTCTGGGATACTTACTTGTACCTTCTGTGTCAGACTCTTGAAGTAGAAGATGCAGAGTGCTTGAGGTCTGGACCTGCAGGAATGGCTCTTATGTGAATGTGCTTCCTCATGTTTACATTGTGTTTGACATTTTTGAGGCTGGTTTCTTCTGTGAACTCTTAGCCTATGGCTGGGGGCTGGAATGAGATTAAGCTCATTCCTAACATAAAAGACATGAACAAGGGAAAAATACAAGCTTGTTTTTCTGAGTAGTGAAATACAGCTCTTGGCTTGCACAGTCTTTATTCATATTAATAAAAACTAATCAAGGAAAGCAGGTTCACCAGTTTCAATAAGAGAAAAATAAAAACCCAAAACACAACCACAAAACAACCTAATAAAAAACTCAGTGACTACTGTGAATAAGTATTCATCCAGAGAAGCAAGATTTGCATAGTCTAGTCCAGTGAATAGTGAACTATTATAGACGTCTACTTGACTATCTTTTGTATGATTCTTGGCCAGAAAGCCTTGAGGACAGAGTACTCTGCTTTTCTTACTAGGAGAAAGAAGAAAAGCCAGTTCTGATCAGCTTTATTTGCATGTAATTTACCCATAATTCCACATGCTAGCTTTTGATTTTCTTGATTTATTTGTGCCAGTGGGTGGTTTGGCACCTTACTGCTCCCAGAAAGAAGGGAGGTATAAAGTTGGTTTGGAAGCTACCTTTTCCTCTCAGCTGGGACAAGTGTAAACTCAGCATAGCTGAATGCTCCAAGTTGGCCCCACAAAAATACTTTGGCACTTAAAGTAGCATCAAATTCCAAGATCCAGTTTGGTTTCTTGTTGCTTAACCTCGTAGCTCCCTCCATTTTTTTTAGGAATAAAAGCTTCTTGATACTTGTCTAGATACTTAAAAGTTTCCTTGTGGACACTCCAACAATGGCTCACACCCAGGCCGTGCTGCTAATTAGGTACCATTAAGTATCCTCTCATGGTGGAGATCTACAGAGTTAGAAATTTGACATTTTTTTTACTTTTACATTGTGGGATCTGCTTAGGTAATTGTGTTGTGAGCACACTGATTAGTGATGTGAGTGGACAGTGAGTGCCTTAGCCCCTGGGCACTCTATCTCCCTTTTCTCCTAGCACAATGAGTCTTCAACTACCTGTGCAAAGTGGAATGCCTGAACAGAAAGCACAAAAGTAACAGAGGAATATTTTACAGCTAGACACTGGAGTACATATCAAAGGCTTGGGAGATACAGGGTAAATTCTCAGAGAAGATTTCATCCCCTATGCCAGCTAACTGTTGCTGAATAAAAAAGGATCACCATCAAGAGCTGCTGGCATATTTTTACAAGACACATGTGTGTAGTTTAGTGAGAGTTTTCGTAACTGTTAACTGAAAGTGGAAGGAGTTGCCTTCTTTCAGTCAGAGACTGCTGCCTAGTTCACTTTGAATTGTAGTTCTTAAAGCTCTGCTTGAGAATGCCCCATTCAGCAGTCTGGCTTCCATAAAACTGTTTTGGGCAGCTAACTCTGCCCCTAGAGACAGATCAGGAAACTAACTCAAGGCTTCAAGGCACTCAGTTTTGTACTAACTAGTAGGTTTTTTTTATTACTTATCTCAGGAAATGGATGTGTTTGACCTTGGCTGCCCTTACTAAAAACCATCTAACATGGTTTCATGTTATATACATTAGGAACAGCTGTAACAGTTACTTAGTGATCAAATGTACAGGAATGTGCTGGAGAATCAGACCTCTCTAGTCTAAGATATTCAGTTATCAATTTTAATTTTCATTAGCATACAGTTTCATAAACTTTCTATCTTCAACAGCATGTACTACATATAAATAAGTATTTACTTTCATTGATATAAGTGCATTTTCTCCAATATATTGACTGTCAATAAGTTTTTTTCAGGATGTCATCGACATTTACTTCACGATTCATGGCAAGTGGGTTAAGATGTATGATCATTTGGGCAACTCTAGTACTGAAGGTGGAAGAATGATAAAGAAATATTTCAAAAGTTAATGTGTTGCTTACACAGATAACAGCCTTAAATATCCGTGTACAGTATATAAAAAAACAGCATAAGGACCAATTTTTCTAGAATCATATTTTGTCCTTCTCATCCATTCTCCTATTCCTACTGTTTTCTGAGAACTTTCATTCAGCTGTGCTTCATATCGCTTATTTTGATCCTAAGTAAATGGCACTAAATCAATTTGCTTAGTTTTACAAATAATTCTCCTTGACTGATGCAGTCTGCTAAAGACTGGGCACTGATTGTACATTTTAAGTTGAATGGAAAATATACTTTCATTGAAGAGACAACTGCACACGCAGAAGGAGGCTATTTCTTTGCCAAAAAAAAAAATAAATCCTGCTATGTACATCATGGTAAGACATGCTCAATGGTAAATCTGGAAATGGACATTAGTACAACACTGCTTGCTTTTACTCAGTTTACACCACATGCTCTGTGTGAGGTTCCACATGCTGGTATTCCTCTGTTTCATCAGTTGTAGGTGAGGGAAAGAGGATATGAGTTCCCCTAATTTTGTGCCTGAAGTTAAGATTTTTATGATAAGAGGTTCATATTCTTAGACTTCCTTTATCCTCAAACTAAAAAAGATTATCTGTTAGATGATCCAGAGTAGGAGCCTAAGGCATTCAGATGTCCTTTCTGAAAGAGACTGTTCATCACATTCTCCATTTGCTGTACACAAAGCTAGAGGTGCTGAGCCTCTTAAACTAGATGCCTAACACAGACTGAGAATACCTTCAGTGTCTGTGCTGCTTTGAATTTGAAAACCAATTTGTACACTCCCTGCATTATTCTAAGTAGTGGGGGTTTTGACCTTTTTTTTGTTGTTCAAAAATCAGGACTACTCATATTTTACATTGAAGTATGGTTTAGGAATAATTTAATATAAATTATTTTTTCTTGCATCTATCTGCTTATCCAGCAGACTTACAAAATAGAAAATTATTCGCTATATTGCATTTTCTTTGTCAAAACAAAGAAGTGGTATGTTTAGGAGAAGGGAAAAAGAAGCAACATACAGTAGAAGAATAAAATATATTTAAATGACACAAAAGTTATTGACCAATTTATTAACTTCAGTTTACTGTCAGTGCAACATTTTTTACATAAAATAAAAATTCAGTGAAAGAATCAAAACCTCACAATTTTCATTTTTTTTTTCTTCCTCTGCTTCTTTTCCTTGACAGCTACATGTTTTTAGTGTTTTGTTAGAGATTCTCAGAAGGGATTTGGAACCCTATTTTCAAGTTCTACCACCAGTCAGTGGGCTGTGTTTTCTCTTGTAGATATCTTTCTGAATAATAATTAATTTTTTTAAGGACGATTCATCTTGCATCTAAAATGTTTACCATATCCATGTCAGTTTGGAAGTCTAAATGAAGCTTTGAGCAATTTGAATGTGAAGGTACATGTTTTGATGTGAACTAAGCAGTAGCTGAGCATGGGTGCTTTTAAATGGTAGATGTAAGTGCACCTTAATCTTCTTGTGAATCTAGCTCTTTGAGTTGGTTTCATTAATCTAGTTCTTCATTGTTAGCTATTTTCACTTGAAATACACAAGTTACTATCTGCAGAAATACCTAATATTCAAGCATGTAGCTAAGGTTAATAGAGAAGCTATTAAAAAAAAAAAAAGTTACATAAAATTTGAATTACTCTGAAAAAACAGAGTACTTACCTTGACAGAACATTGGCAATGAGTTATCACTTTTAATATAATCTCAATATGCCTTCATACATTAAGTGAAAAGTAAATAAAAAATAATACCTGAAGTCACACACAGACTGAAGAAAATAAAGGGATATGCTCATCTGTTTCTGGGCTAAGATAAAGGGCCAATGGGAGAATAAAAACACATCTAATTATGTAGTTAACTATTTTATCATATGCAAATATACTAGGAAGAGAACTGACATCTGGGCAACTTTAATGTTGGCATATCTTAACATTTAAATGGCAGCTTTCCAACGTGAAACACAGTTAAACAAAACTAAATATACTAGTTATCAGGAATCTGCTCATCTGTGTATATACAAACACCATTTTGAAGTTTATGTCACTAATTTGTTTTTTTAACTGTTTAAGATCAAATATTCAGATTTTAAAAGATACTTTCATTATAGCTGCACTTGTGGACTTGTGCTCTATAAGGATGGATTTCAGGTTGAAGAGGGAATTGAAAATTACTTTCATCTACAATGATGAGGTGTGGAGTAGCAGCGTTACTTCCCTGAAAAGATATAGCTGGTGAATGAATATCTAAGCGTATGCCAGTAGTATCCATTCCAGGGAAGAAGGAATGACCATGAGAAATGTGTACAGATGGCTCAGCTATCATTTATATCAAACTGTGATCTGAAAGACCTGTATCAGTATTAACATTGCATATGAATGCTGAAAAGTCTCAACAGATCATTAGGTAAGAGTGACAAACAACCTTTGACAACCCTGTTCTTACTTGGACCACATTTCTGCTTCAGCAGGCCAGGTTACGAACAAAATGGGTTTCTCTAAACTGTATGCATCTTTTGCCTGAGGAAAACTCACTAGGTGCTACCTGGCTGGCTGCACTCAAAGGGTTGCAGTCAACAGTTCAATGTCCAGGTGGTGACGAGTGGAGTCAAGTTCCTCAGGAGTTGATATGAGGGCTGGTGTTGTTCAACATTAATTTTTGTTGGTGACATGGACAATGGGATTCAGAGCACTCTCAGAAAGTTTGCGAATGACACCACACTGTGTGATGCTGTCAATATACTGTAGGGAAGGGATGCCATCCAGAGGGACCTAGACAGGCTTGAGAGGTTGGCCCAAACAAGAATCATGAACTTCAACAACATCAAGTGCAAGGTCCTACATGTGAGTCATGGCAATCCCAAGCACAAATACAGGCTGGGCAGAGAATTGGTTGAGAGCAATCCTGAGGAGAAGGACTTGGGCTGTGGTTAATGAGAAGCTTGATGTGACACAGCAATGACATCTTGCAGCCCAGAAAGCCAACCATATCATGAGCTGCATCAAAAGAAGTGTGGCCACCAGGTCAAGAGAGGTGATTCTGCCCCTCTGCTCTGCTCTGGTGAGACTCCACTCTGGAGCTCCCAAAGTAAAGAAGGTTATAGACATGCTGGAGTGATTCCAGAGCAGGGTCATGAAAATGATTGGAAGTTTGGAGCACCTGTCCTGTGAAGAAAGGCTGAAAGAGTTGGGACTGTTCAGTCTGGAGAAGAGAAGGCTCCAGGGAGACCTTATAGTGGCCTTCCAGTGCCTAAAGGGAGGCTACAGAAAAGGTGGGGAGGGATTCTTTCTCAGGGAATGAAGGGATAGGATGAGGGGTAATGGTTTTAAACTGAAAGAGGCTAGATTTAGATTAGATATTAGGAAGAAATTCTTTACTGTGAGAGTGGTGAGGCACTGGAGCTGGCTGCTCAGGGTGGCAACCTTCATCTTTGCCAGTCCTTAAGGCCAGGTTAAATGGGTCTTTGAGCAACCTGATCTAGTGGAAGATGTCCCTGACTGTGGCAGAGGGGTTGGAACTAGATGATCTTTAAGAACCCTTCCTACTGAAACCACTCTGTGATTCTATATTGTTTTTAAAGGTGCTTTGGATACAAATAGAAACATTTGGTTTGATTTTTGTGTTCCACTATGGTGTATTTTTATTGCTTGTCTCCTCAATTATATTTTCATGTCCAAGAATACAGCATCAGCCTGACCTCGTATTGGACATTACAGTGTATGAAAAAGGAATTCTAGGACCATGTCACTTTATATAGTTTCATTTTAGATACCTGACAGTATCATGGTTTTCACACTTCAATTAATTTGCATTATGCATCTATACAGAAAGAACTTATTATTTTCATTTGATAGTTGTGGAAACTGAGGCACACAGAAATATGTTGCCAAAATTTCTGCAGAAATCTGGGAATTAGGTCTTCAGAATTCACCTATGAGTCACTATGAAGTTTGTCTAAATAGATAACTGTGCCCCGCGTCAACAGAAACTCCCAGCTGCTTTGAAGTGCACAATCTCTGTAGGCTTTTAAGAAAGACTTTTTACAGAAAAAAAATAAATAAAAAAGGTACATGCTTGACTAAGGATTGAAGGCTGGGGAAGAGAACAAAAGAAAAGAAAGCTTTTATTCCAGTTAACCCCAGAAGAAAAACAGAATATTGAGCTGTTATTCCCTGAAAAACTGAATATTGAACACATATTCTCTCTGGACACAGATGTGTTTGGCTACAAGACAGTTTCTCTAATCACTAGAAGAGGAGGAGAATTTCCAGAAGACTGCACAACCTTTGTTTGTCCCTAGCTTGGTTGCTTATGAGCCCGGTACACAGTCCATGTAGGGACTATCAGAGGCTGTTCTTAAAACAAAACAAAACAAAACAAAAATTCTATACATCCTTCACAGATTGTTTCCATTTTCCAGCTAAGGGAGCTTCAGAGAAGTATTGTATGTAATTTTTTTCCAGCCAAAGAACAACTCAATTTAGCTTTTGTTGCAAACACTTTCTCTCATATCCTTGTTTTCCACAGAAAGTACTCATTTAAGTGCTGACAAAATGTACGTCTGCATTGCCTTCTGACTCTGCAAGATCAGTTTGAGAATTGTGACAGCAAAAAGGGTATCAGCAGGGTTTAATAGATTCCAGTGGGCTTTGGATGAGGAACAGAGAGCTGGTATTTTTAAAGCAGTTACCTTGAGCTAGACATTCTCTCTGTCCATCCTTTACATTATGCTGTGATTTGGTTCTGGATAAAGCTATCTGTGCAATTCATTTCTAAGGTACTTCTTTGGCTTATCTTGGTAGAGGTATGTGCTCTTGAGGTTGGAGGTCATGAATTCTGTTTATAATGCATTCATAAGTTTACTTGACAATCTTGCTGTTCACAGAGGGACACATTACAATAGTAAAGGTAGTACAGTCTTTTCCAGAATTTTTTATTTCAGGATAACACAGTATATTTAAATAGAAAGAAAAATTAACACTCAGACTGCATCTTGAATTTCTCAGACAGGAGGCAAGGTACAGTCTGACACATGAATTCCATACATTTTCAAAAAGTTATAAAAATCCTCTTCACCTTTTACTGATTCTGCTGCTCAGCATTTCTATCACATAAACCTTACTGTATAATTTCACTGATCTGACACATTTTCCTTTGGGATTTGGCATAATGCTTTTTTTAGCTTTTAAAGATTTTTTTTTCTGAATGATGGAAAGAGAAGCAGATTTTAAAACCCACTGCTTTTTTAATGGAAAAAAAAATCACACACCAGCTGGTTCAACTGTATGCAAAATATGACACGTGTGAATGCATCATTTTACAATGTGCTTATGTGATTTGTTCCAACAACTAATCAATGAAAATTAAGCTGTTTGGGAAATAAGTAATGCATTTTTGAGCTTGGAGTTTAGATAATACTATCTTAAAACTTGAAAGCTCCAGAACAGAATATAGTTTGATAGTCACTGTCAGCGGTTGATACAAACATTTCCTGGGTTGACATCCAATTAGTGGCAGCACAGATACAGTCAAACTTTTTCCCGTTGGTCCATCTATCTGCTGCATTTGTTTAACAACTTCATCTGTCTAGTCCCTAGCAGTGCAGTATCTGAATGCCTCCAATTTAATGCCACAATCTAAATAGATTGAAGAAATTTGTTTATTGTCTAGTCTAAGCAGAGAACCCCAAAAGAGGCTTTAAATGATGCTATGATAAGGATGAAAAAAAAAGTTGTTTATGAAGTCTGAAACACAGAAATAAATTTTGAAATTCTTTCTGAAGTGTGCATTTTTATATGGGTGAGTCTCACTACCCAGGCATCGTCTTTTCTGAATGTTTGTCTTATGCATCAGTCATCCCTTTGTGTTTCAGCAGTAAAATATTTGTCATGAGATGGACTGATCCATGAGCATAGATCAGCTGAAGATCTTTGAAAGAGACATTAGTGTCAAAGAGTGCTCCAGCTTTGATCTATCACTAGACTTGTCTTGGTCAAATTATTGTTTGCCTCAGGAAAGGTGGTAAACGTCTGAATGTAAGAGCAAAAAGAAGTGTTATAAGTCTTTAGTATGGGTCCCAGATGTTCTACATCGACACTTATTATCCAGAAAAAGTGGAAGTCAGCAGAAATGCAAGTGGTCTTTTTTCCTGTCACAATTTTCATGACTGCAGGAGTAGATGAAGCCTTTGGAAACATTGTGTTTCTTGCCCTGGTCTCAGGGGTGATCAAGGTAAAGGAAGAAATACATTTTGCCATTGTGTTTGTCTCTGAAATTATTTGCGTATCGTCTAGTCTTTATATTATGTATAAAAACGATTTATCAGTCCATGCTCTAGAATATGGATATGTAAGTATACACACTCTTTAATTTTGGGAGTGGTGGTTGGGAGCATATGGTAAGGTAAGCTTATGGTATATATTGTTAAAGAGCTAATCTTAACAGATTTATTGTATTTATTGTCCAAATTGCTTCACCAAAAGTCTCCAAGAAGTTATATCAGGGAGAAAATGACTATTTATTATCCTGGAAGTGTCATTTATTAGCTCATAATCTAATGTCTATTATTTCACACATAGCAGATGATGATTTTTCATGGCAAGGAAACAGCTAACGGAATCATCTGCTACGTGGTAGGTTGAAATCTGTCATCTTCTCCTAAAAATAGTTGAAGTGTTTTGACTGAGACCAACTGGTATAAAAGGCCACCGTGGGTAGGTCTTTTGTCAACAGTTTTGAAATAGAAAATGTTGTCATAAGGTCCTGTAAGGAAATGGAAGTATTGATCCTGTTAACTGTCAGAAAACATGTAAAGCAGTACCTACTTGCAATGAACCAAATAAGATTGCAGGC
The DNA here is from genome assembly GCA_013400055.1 of Nycticryphes semicollaris. Classification (NCBI taxonomy): domain Eukaryota; kingdom Metazoa; phylum Chordata; class Aves; order Charadriiformes; family Rostratulidae; genus Nycticryphes; species Nycticryphes semicollaris. The sequence continues at coordinate 294,831 of VXBJ01001063.1, forward strand.
AATAAAACTGGTGTTGCACCATGTATCAAGAAAGTGCTATCTTTTTTAAAAAAAACAAAGGACACTTTAAATAGGCTGAAAATTGTTGTGCATAAGAATAACTCATTGTCTGCAACCCCAGTGAAGGACAAATGCTATAACAAACTGCAAAATACGAAAATGAAACATTTTGAAAGAATGTTAAGAAAGCGCCAAGATATCCAGTACATACACAGCACAACACTTTATAGCTACAATGCTAAGAACTTGCAGTTTTGTATGGCTTTACCCAAGCATGTCAAACAGCACTTTTGTGTCACAAAATCCATTTGTCTAAGGCATATAATAGAGTATTAAAAAAATTCCATTTCAGCCAAGCTACTGATATTCTATTATCAAGTATGCTAGTGAAAAAGAAAAGAAAGTAGCTTGAATTCTGTCCTTCGTAATGTGTCACTGAACTTACAAATGGGAGGATCAAAAAAAATAATGATGTATTCAAATATCTCTTAAAGTCAATACAAATGTATTAGTTTGGGAAACATTTGAGAAAGTAGTCAAAGAGCACAAATTTGGAAGGAAAAGGAAAGGTAAAGGAAAATCACAAGGATACATGATTATTTTTTCCTGTAATTCATAAATATGTTATATTAAGCAGCATCCTATTAGGTAATCTCTTAATTCATTATTTCTAATAAAAAAAAAATAACCAGATCATAATGAAGATATCATCTTTCTGTCTACCAACGTTTATTGTGCTGAACAACTTGAGATGTGTTCTTTAAATTCTTAGCCAAAATAAGTTTGAATTTATACACAATTAGAGACTGAAATGTCAAAAAAGAACTCTTCGTTATCCTAAACATCCTCTTCAGTAACAATGCCAGTACATTCATTATTCCTTTTGATAACTTCATTAACTTTAACTCTATTTTTTCTCTCTCTCTATTTCTTTTATTTTACCTTTTTTTTTTTTCTTTTTCTTTTTTTCTTTCAGGCAAAGTATCAATCCATAATCCATTTAAATACTAGCAAATGACACACTGGGATAATATCTTAGCTTGACCATCTATAAGAACATTTTGTGGTACATTGTGTAATAGGGTACGTTTCCTCTTGGTAATGAGAGTACTTCCAACATTCATTCACCTCTCACTTCCTTAGAGGGTAAGTAAATGTTTTGCTCTGGCATTTATGTAAGGTCTAGTAGATTTATATCAGATGAGTAGGAACAAATCTAACAGTACTATTTAAAATTATTCTAAGGACCTTATTTTTCAGTGACAACTGCCTAAAAATCCTTAATGATATTAAAACTGCTGCTAAAAAGATTTTCTGGCAGATTGACTAACACTTTCTCATTACTGAATGTGTCCAACTATTTTATCTTGGTTCAAAATAATGAAGTTTTAAGGTCATAATATTTTTATGGCAGAATAATCTTTTGTGTGTATGTGTGTGTGTGTATGCACACACATGAGTGTGTACTGCCCAGTACATTCATATCCTTCCCCAGAATGATAAGTGCATTCCTTCATTTCACTTTAATAACATTGTCCAGAATTTCATCTGTTTGGAAATTATATATTAAAAGTAATGAAGGTCTGATCTATTATTTCCTTTGGAAACTAAGCTAAACTAGCAGTGAATAAATACAATTTCTAGTCTTCTGAAATGGAAAATAAGTCTAATTGAAGAACTGAAGATAAAATATCCAAAGAATTTGAAATTGTACCTCTAATAATCCAAAACTCTGATTTCCTTTTATCATAAATTGCTGATCCCTACAACCCATAGTACTCCGTATAATAAGTGCAAATTACAGAATCATAGAATATGAGGTTGGAAGGGATCTCAGGGATCATCTGGTCCAACCTTTCCTGGCAAAAACACAGTCTAGCCAAGATAGCCCAGCACCTTGTCCAGCTGAATCTTAAAAGTGTCTAATGGTGGAGAATGTCCCTGGGGAGGTTATTCCCATGGCCAACTGTTCTCATTTTGAAAAATTTTCCTCTTGTGTCCAGTCAGAATGGAGTAACTTGTTCCCATTACTCCACACTTTTTCCATGTAAGTCCTTGTAAAAAAGGGAGTCTCCATCTTCTTTCTAGCCACCCTTTAAATACTGCAATATGGTGATAAGGTCTCCCCTAAGCCTTCTTTTCTCAAGGCTGGACAAACACAGTTCCTCAGACTGTAGGATTCCCAGTCTTTTGATCATCTTGATGGCCCTTCTCTGGACCCTCTCCAGGCTGTCCACATCTCTTTGTGTATCAGGGACCAAAACTGAACACAGTATTCCAGGCGTGGCTGGTAAACACTGAGTAGAGTGGGATAAAGACTTCTTTATCTCTCCTGGTGATGCCTTTGTTGATCCAACCAAGTGTCCTATTGGTTTTCTTTGCCAGAACAGCACACTTCACTCATATTGAGCTTATTGTCCACCAGGACCCTCAGGTCCATTTCCCAGCCTGTGCTGCATTCCTGGATTGTGTTTTCCCAGGTACAAGACCTTTCACAAGATCCTTGTTAGCCCACTCTTCCAGTTTATCCAGATCATCCTGCAGGGTGGCTCTTGCTTCTGAAGTGTCCGTTTCCCCCCTCAGTTTGATGTCATCAAATACAGAGGTAGACTTAATTCTGGAAAACATATCTTTTTTCATACCTCTCCTTGGTCTCAGCAACCAAACTACAATTTTATTGTGCCATGCATACTAGCTCTTGTACCAAGAGTCCACAGCCCTCAAACACATACTCTGCAATGAAGTGAAGAAACATGACATACAAAGTAAAAGAAAAATCTCCGTTAGTATCAGAGGTACAAGGAAGTAGAATTGATAAGAACATTTGTAGCAGTTCTGGTATTACAAATTGGAACTCACTGTAAAAAGTAGTGTGAATTAAAGCGTTATTATACAGCTGCATTGACAAAAAGGAGCCTGAGTGGCAAACTGTGGGATCTGTTCCATATTTAGACATTCATGGGACTTAATGCTTTTTTTTCCCAGCACTGAAATGGTACCAGTTAAAACAAGAACTGCATACACGTCATGCTCTATACCGTCCATTTCAGACTTGCAGGTAGTTCTAGGCACTGATGCTTAACTTCAGTTGCATTATTCGCCCAAAATGCAGATCTTTTATAGAGGAGAATTTTGTATCAGATATACTTTTTATTTAGTGATTATCTAAGCTGAGAGTAGTGCTCTGTGTGTGTGTGCACACGTGCAGGTATCTGTGTACAAAGAATCACCATCCTAAAAGATTAATCTGTTTTGGCTTTTTAAACAAATTAGGTGTGATTGTATGATGGATGGTATTACTACTTCCTCTGTTCAGTTTGCTACAGGTTACATTCTGTCAGAAAGATGTCTGTGGGCAGAAGGGATGAAAGCTGCCAGTTTGCTTTGGACACTAATGAACTTAAACCCTGAACTGTGAAGAAAATCCTATGGTAGGAAAGGGAGTTCACTGCATGTCCACTTACTGGACAAAGACAGCTGGGGTAAGGCCATGTCTGGACTTTGGGATGAGGCAGGCAGGCGGGGAGGAAGATGGCAAGCTGGCAGTACAAGGGCTCATGGCAGCTTCCTAACAACACAGAACTTTCCAAAAGGGAAAAAAAAAAGGATGTTATTTTCTAAAGGCCCAGAGAGGGCTGGGTGTGGTTTGCTTGAATTTTGGAAACTACAGGAAGATGCTAGACAGTAAATGAGACAAAATGACTGGCACTTCAAGGACTCAGAGGAAACACTTGTTTACAAATCCTTGTTATATCCATCCACTGAGCAAATCCAAGACTTCACTTTAAAAAGTTATATTTTTTACAGTATAACAATCAATAGCATTAAGTATTCAAAGGTCTTCTGCTATTTCTGTGACACAAAACAGTGGCTGATTCAAAGTCCCATGAAGGGTAGAAAGATTTCTCTTTCTTTAGCCTGTATTGAGGAAGAAAGATTATTTTGGTGATTTCTAATACCCGATCTACAAGGCCAAAGAGGAAAATTGCAAGAGAAGATACCTACCATGCCTTCCATGTTCCTTCAGACCGTCACTTCACAGTCCTGTGACTCCATGCAGCAGCTACAGAATATTTTTCTCATGTTTGTTCTTTTGACAGATATACAAATTCCTGTGGCACATGTCTAGTGCCTCTGTCAGCGATGGCAGCTGCTGGTGGTCAATATTGGGTTTAAAAGTCAAAAGCTGTATTCCAAAGTTTTCCACCTAGAATGGTGACGTGATGTTAACTAATCATCATGAGATGCCCAGCCAAGAACTTGGGTTTTCGATTCTACATGGAAAAGGATTACTTCCTAAAAGCCTGGAAAAGAGAACTCAAGCATTAAAAATATGAATAAAATTACAAGAACCAGAGCATCTTAAAAATAGGGTTTTTACATGAAAAATACATGTCTTGTTTTTTAAAAAAGACTTTTTAAAAAAAAAGTTTACTGCAACTAAAAAAAGAGAAGACATATTAAACTAACATTTCCCCCCTCCTTTTTTTTTTTTTTTTCCTGGGCTTATCTTTACTTCTTTATTTTCATCTCTTCTACCTCCACACCACCCTGAAAATCACAAGGAGGAGGGACGAGGAACGGGTTTTGCGCTCATAGTAGTACCTCTCTGCCTTTCCTTCTTCCTCACACACTGCTCCGGCAAGGGTCCTTTGTGGGCTGTAGTTCCTTCCAGGAGCCTGGGCTCTCCATGGGCTGCAGTTTCTTTAGGGCATAATCACATACTCCAGCATGGAGTCCTCTGTGGGCTGCAGGGGAATTTCTTTCTTCTACGACCTCAGTGTTTGCAGAGTTGTTTCTCACTATTTTTATTTTTTTTCCCCTCACTCCTCACTGTTTGGTGGTGTTTCCCCTTTCTTAAATGTTTTTTGCAGAGGCAACACCAGCTTGGCTGATGGGCTCAGCTGTGTCCTGTAGTGGCTCTGTTGAACCCAGCTGGATCCAACTGTGTCCAGCATGGAACAGCCCGTTACTGTCTCACAGATGCCACCTCTCTAGCTCCCCATTACCAAAATTTTAATTTTACAAGAGGAACACCACAAAATTTTAAAGCCTCTTTTCAGGCTGCTTGTTTCCAAAGACAGACACTGTGTATCTGATTCTTGAAAACTGATTTACCCTCAAGTAACAACTAATTCCTGTAAGTGTTTAAGATAAAATATTGTATTTATTTTGGAGAAAGAAGTTTCGTTGGAGACAAAAGAAGATGATTGGATCACACTGGCCTGCTGATGAAGAAATTCAGGGCACAAGTTCCAACACATTGGGGAGTTGCACACAGGTAACTACTGCAAGTTTCTTGATCTTTCCTCTACTTCTTTCTTAGAGTACAGAATAGCTTGTATATAGTTTAATTTTGGACTGCACTAGGATTGTCTTAAAATTAGAGGTGTGACTTTTGTAGAAAATCTCTCAGATATAGAGTTGTCTCAGAAACCAAAATATCTATGTCATAAAACATCTTCAGATGACGAAAGAAAAGTGAAAACACAGCGTACATGTATGATGTTTCCCCAGTGTACTTTCTCTTCTTCGGCCTCATGGTTTTTTATCTGTTTAGAAACCTTCTTGGATTTCTCTTCCAAGTGTCTTACTGGTCTTCTCTTGAACTAATTTGTGATTTTGATCTAAACATCTGGTGGTGAAAAATTCCAACTATTTTGTCCTCGTTGCCCAAAGAATAACTGATTTTTGTTTGTTTCGAAATTCATGCATAAAATTATCGAACTCTATTAAAAAAAAAATTCTCTCTTTATTAGAAGACTGCATGAAAGCTTCTCTTGAAATATGATTCAAAAGTCTTCCAATTTCCATGCTAAATGTATTCATGGCCAATTAATTCACATTTTTTTGGTGTTAATTATCTGATAGTTAATACATTGATTCTTACAGAAAGACTTGCCATGTGGGGTGTTGTGCGTGGGGTTGTGGGTGTGGGGTTTAGTTGGTGGGTGGCTTTTTTGTTTGTTTTTGTGTGTGGGTTTTTTGTTGTGTTTTTGTTTTTTTGTTTTTTAATGTGGTTGGACTTGGTGATCTCAAAGGTCCCTTCCAACCACTAAGATTCTGTGATTCTGTTCCTTCTTAGACGTCATTTTGCTAGACTGAACAAGCCAAAATTTTTAGTATCTGCTCACCTACCTTTTTTAAAAAATTTCTTTAACTATCTACCTTGCACTTTTCTAGTGTTAATGTTTGTTGGGGATTAAGAAAAAAAAAGATGGAGAAGAGAAATAAATCCAGACTTCTGCTTCTGGAGATTCGTTTTCAGGTCTTATGTCTACATATTCCTTTCAACTGTCGTATGCTAACACACTCTGCGTAGCTAGTGATGGTACCTTTATCATAGCTTTCCATTAGAGATGATGAAGAAATTAAATGCTGGATTGTCATTTATCCAGAGATCTGTGAACAGGTCTGATACTATAATAAATTAAAGCAATAGTGTATGCACAGTATGCAAGCTATAGCCCTCAAACCTCAAGTTGCAATTAGAGACAGACCTCAGCCATACCCACTGCACCTTGGTAATCTTTGGAGAAGTTCCAAGTCCAGTACCAGTTCTGAATTTTGTGGCTCAATCCTTGCCAAGATACAGGGACAACAATATCATACAGGGCTCAGAGAGCAACTTGGCATCTGAAGTCTGCAAGAGATTCCCAGAAGTCTGGGTCTATCAGTGTTATTGGCACCCAGAGTTGTCTATATGAATGTGTGTGTCTGTGTCTCCATTTCTATTTTAAACTGCTGTTTTCCCCCCTGGGGCAATCACCACATTGACGTCAGAACATTGCCCAGCACCTCATTTATGTCTGAGAAGAGAGGGAACCAGTGTTGAGAAGAGAGCTCAATGGAAAAAATAATATTCAGTGTGTGTTAAAAGCATTGAGGGAGGAGGAGTAAGTGGAAGAGAAGGGAAATTTTAAGTCAGTGTATTTATGTTATCCTAAATACCAAAAAAAAATGGTTATTTTGGATATAAATACTGTATCTGAGAATACAGTGAAGCATTTTTTTTTTTTGATATCTGAATGCCTGATTATACATGAAACAGCTTGAAGATGTTTCTCATTATTTTTTTCTTCATTTGAACATTTCTTGTTGCCATTATCCAAAGGTCATGACAAACCTATGATGTCTTTTCCTTTCATTCCATGTACTTTTCTTAGAGTAACCATACATATCTTTACAGCTGATATTAGATATTTATAGAACTCTATCTTGTTAGTCATAACATTATGTACTTATCTGAAACTGTTGTGAGCTCCAGATGGAGGTAAACAGTATCTTGTCCAATAAACTCTGATGTTAATGCACAAATTAGCAATCTATGCTCATGTGTCTTCTTGAGTCAATAATGTCAGCATGGAGTTGTAGTGTGTATATATATTTGAATTTAACACTCAATGTCCAACAGGTTGGGTTTTTTTTGTTTTTTTTTTTTTTTTTAATAATGATTTGGCTATTACAGTGGGTCAGAATGACTTTAAAGAGATTTTTATCTTCTCTGTGACAAAGCAATGTAGGCAATGCACAGAATATTAACAGTAGTCTCTTTTACATTTTACCTTTCCCTTTTCTCTCTTACTGTACATTGTTACCATTTGCACCCTAATTTCCTGTTCTTTTATTTCATTCATTCCTTTTTCCTTCCCAGTCCTGCCGTCCAGTGGGTATGTGAGAATCTTGGCTCTCATTTTTTAACATGGAACTTCTTGTTCTTAAAAAGGTGTATCATGGCCAAATAACCCCAAAGGGAAGTATATTATTTATTATTATGTAAAGATTGTACAGTCTAAAAGCCGGTCTTATAATTTGTATCTTCATATTTTCTGAAGACTTGTGGTTGGCAATATTGCATGGAGCTTCTCCAACTTTGGGCATTCAGAGAGTCTGATGACAAAAGCAGTCTTTGTATTCTTCTCATCTTGGACATTACTCTCAAATATAGCTGGCTGATATCTTTGTGGAAAAAATTAGTTTGGTTAACATTTTCATTTTTTCACCAAAGAAGAAATGAATCTCCATCCTCACTCTTTTCTGCATTCTGCTTTTACAACTTTAGGACAAAGAGGAAGGATATCCTGACTTTACAACTCCTCAGTTAAAAGCAAAACAAACTACCTGAGTTTCATTTTATTGGTTAAATGGTGGAATAACAAAAGAACTTTTAATTTTGTTTGAAGTGTTGTGGGAATTTTGTTTTTCACCAAATACCAATTGTAGAATACTTATACAGTGTTCCCTAAATCTCTGCACTTTTTTGTTAACTGCTGGCATTGAGTCCATACCTCTGATTTTTTGCACCACCAACAACTGACAACCCAGGAAAAAGTAATACACACCTTCTCCAGAGGTCTCTGTTTTTCTTTGGGCAGCACAGTCCTTTGCTGAGGGACATTGCCCTCTGCAGCCTGTGCATGCAAATAGCATTTCAATAGCATCCTCACAATGCGGCCTGGAGTACCAGGAATGGTTAGCTCTACTTTTACTACACTAGCTCCATCTAACCTTAAGCAGAGTTTGTTGTTGTTGTGTGGGTTGATTTTGGTTGATTTGGTGGATTGTTTTGTTTTGTTTTGTTTTGTTTTTTTTTTCCACTTGGGGGTTCCTTTTTTTTTTTTTTTTTAAAGAAAATGGAGCAGCATATGTAACAACATAGCAAAAGTCAATAAACACTACTTCTGAGGGTAAGAAAAAAATATGATAAAAAAAAAAATTAGAAAGACTTAAGCCTGCCTGTTTTTCTCAGGCAAAGCTACAGTTGACTGTTAGGTGTGCAGTGAATTCAGGATCAGACTCGGTCATTAACACTAAACCCTGAGACACTAGTTGGTTAGGTAACCTGGCAGCCAAGGGTAGGAAACATCCAAACATGTCTCTAACATAACACAAAAGAGGTTGATTTACTGCCTTCCCTGCAGCCAGAGCTTGTTTCCATAGAAATAGCTTTGGGTTGCTTCCTGGTTTCACAAGTCTTTTATATACCTCTGGTACACTGTGTTGCAGCATAAGGGAAAAACATGTGGAGACCTGATTCATCCCTCACTTGCAACAACTTTATACTGGTGCTAATAAAGAAATGTGATTAAATTATTCCTGATCTGTACAGCATTTCCTCTTAGAGGGCTAATATAGTTTATTTTCCTTTAAGGAGCTGTAATGAAGTTATACGGCTTACAGTATATTTAGAATAAATTAATGTAAAAATTTTTAATGTAACTTTTTTACATTACAAAAAACTTTTTTACAGTAAATCATTTTTGTATTTAAAAGTTCTACCATTTTAATAGTAACTTGGAGATGTGTTCTTATTATATTCAGAATATTCAGAATAATTATGACAAAGCTGATTTTAGAGCTAATAGGAAGCAATATTTTTCACTGCATTGTTTTTCTTTTCCCTCTTTACATAAATATGGAAATTTTATTTCTGATAAAATGCATCATTTTAAGTTATTAATAAAAGAAAAACATGTTCATGTATTAACTTCATGGTTTATTATACATAAGTAATTATTTAATTCAGAAATTTCAGATTAACGTGCTGTTACCAAAGTGTTATCTAACCTATGACACTACCCCTCAGAAAATTTGTCAGAAATGCTGAATTAATGAGTACCCTCCCAAAGAAGCCATGCCCTACCAGTTTAAAACAAACAAAAAAACTTGATAGGCAGAGTAATATTGTGGTTTTTAATCTAGCCTACTTTAAATCAAATTTTTATCATACTGTTTCTATCTCTTCTTTTTATACCTAATGGTAGAACTAGTGTGATTGCAAACACTTTCCCCAGTTTCATCCTACACTTTTCCGTATATTTTTCCCTATTAAGTTTATGCTGCAGACTTTAATTTTATCTAAGCCAAACACTCAGTGTTCTTTCTCATGCTCAGATTAGCTAGGAGATTTCAGCACTTTTGATCAAACTCCTCTAAAATTTGGTTTCATGGCCAATTCTTTCCTGTGCCAGTGGTCTTGCGAGTCTATGAACTTCTTCAGTTCTTATAATGTTCTTTCTGAGGTGGTCTCTTAGTGACAGATTTTCTTTTGGGGTTGTAGTAGCCAGGGCCCTCCTGTGAGAACTATCAAGGGTGGTGTATAGAGCTGTATTTTCCCCATCTTATTCAAACACAGATTGCATCATAGCTGGGTATCTCTCACTTTTTATACTTAATCACAGTGCAGTCTTCAGAGCACCTACAGATTTAGCTGCTCTCTTTGTACTGATCTATTTAGATCTCCTTTCCAAAGTAAATTTTGTCCTTTTTGAAGTTTTCTCATGGATTAGTTTTTCATTTTTAATTGCACATGTGATGATGGCTCACCTGATCTGCATGTTTGGTAAATAAGAAAGTTTGGTGCAGTTTCGGCTATAAATAAAGGGAAATCAAACTTACAAGTGGTGTAGAGCTGTATAGTGAGAAAATTTCCATCTCCATTTTATGTACTAGATTCTTCAAGATGCTGAAGAACAAATCCTCACCAAATGACAGCTGGCCTGAATGTGGATATATAGTGCTATTATGCACCATTTAAATTTTGAATAACACCTAGCTGAGAGTAAACATAAGACCTACTGCATTTTACACCAAAATGTTATCTTTAAAGTATAAATAAAATATAATTAGGAAAAAAAAACCCAAACCAAACAAACAAAAAAACCCAACAAACCAGGAAAGAGATGGATTTATAAGCAGAGTTTGGAAGTCTCCAAATACAGTCTGAACATAACCAGAGGCATTCCAGGATTACCTGTAACTTTTTGAAAACATGATGTCAGTGCAAATGTTTTGCTTGTGTCCGACATAACAAGTCAAAGAAAAAGATATCCCTGCATCAGAAAACAGGAAGTTAGAAAAAAAATTGTAGTGTGCTCTAATAAAATAAAAAGAATAAAAATCCTTCCCTTTCAGATACTTGAATTCTTGGTGACAATTGTGCTACAATTGGGAAGAATGTTGATGTGCAGCTTTGAGGGAATATAATACCCTACAGTTCTGAAATCATAGTACTGAGAGTAATTTTAATTCCTGTTTTCAATGATCCTACCATCTTATGGAAGCTGACTTCAGTCATGCTGTACAACATGAAGTAAAATAATATCACTATAGACCTGGAACAGGAATCCTTGTAAGTGAATGGAACAGAAGCTGGTCCTTCCTGAATAAGGCCAAACGATTCCAAGTAAAGGATAATGCTAGAAAATTCCTACCTTATTTATTTTTGTAACTTCTTACTATGCATAGACAGTGTTTTCATGAGGAATTAAGCTCACTTCTCTTCAGTTATTGTGCAGTTGTTACCATACTTCATGCTGCTTAACATGGCTAAAATGCCACCTGTATCAAAGTGTGCTATACAAATCAGTTCATTGATACATTTACAGTAAGGATTGATCTGTGAAATAGGATGTGAAACAGTGTTTTACCAAACTATTTGACAAAATAATATAATTCTGTCAGATTAATGACTTTAAGACTGCTTGAAAACCATGTATTTATTCTTTCGTTGAACTACAAAGGTCACATGAATCTTCTCGAATTCCTTTGTACTGTGAGTAATTAATCTCCCAGGCAATCATTAGTTGTATCTAAGATTTATTAAGTCTATAATTCATGTCTGATCATCTAAGCAAGGTGCTTGAGAGACAAACAACTGTACTTTCAGAGCATCTGGTTGGTGATGCATTCCTGATGCAAAGGCATTCCTGACTCTGAGGCATTCAGGTGTTTCAATATAAAGATTGTACTAATGGTGATGGAAGAATAAGCTTTGGGTTTGCATATAAAAATAATGTGGGGAAAAGTAGAGATTCTGGCAAACAAATTAGACCAAAAGAAAAAAAAAAAAGCTTCAAAAATAAACTCCAATATGTCTAACAACACACAGTATCTCTCTTCTGAAGTATCTACAAATAAATATGTCATCATGTTTTCCTCCAAAACAGAATATGTTGGGTGATTATTTGTTTCATGTATGTGTCTCTTGTTTGCTATCATTGTTCAGGCAATTAAGCTGTTTTATGTTGTTCATAATGTTTCTTTAAGCAGAAGTGATTTTTTTATGTCTGTCACTGGAAACATTCTGCATGCATTTTAGGAACTGTAGAGATGTATCCCCAAACTAGCCAGTTCCTTGTTTTTGTGATCTCTGTTGGATGTCCATCATACTTGCTCAACCATAGTTTGAGATGGAGTAGAGAAAGTCAGTGTGGTTTCAGGAAGAATTTTGAAATGTGGTTACATTCCACTCTGGGAAAAAAAATAGAAGCTTTGATGCGCCGATGAAAGGGAACAGCACCCTTACTCCAAGTCAGTCTGTCTAGTGGGCTGCCCCCAGCAGAGATCACAGAAGCCTTGGTATTTCAAATTGCAGACAGTCTGGCAGACAGGTTTGCCAAGAAAGTAGGAAAACCTGACGGGCAGGTTTCATAAGGCTCCTGTCCAGATTCCTATATTTGAATTTTATCACAGTCTCATTCCATGAAACTTTATTATTTTGATTAACTGGGAAATTTTCAGGAAATGGAAATTTTGTTCAAGTATATTTTGAGCTAATAGAATTCATATTTCTATTTTTAATATTCACTAAAATTTCAGTACAATTCTGGTATCATGAACATTTGGACAAAGAGAAAATTAAGGAGATCTTCCAAAAAGAGCAAAAGTTCTGTTGAAACTTCAAGAACCATTTTCCTATAAATATGGAAAGAAAATATTGGAGTACTGTTTTGGTAGAAAGACAGGTTTTGCCAGTGGCTTAATACAGGACCAAAACTTGTCTTTGTGGTTATAACAGTACCTGAAAGATTGAATTTCACTATAGGATGAAGTTTCATATTATGAGATGTTCTGCAAAGAAAGTTACTCCCTGGGCTTGGAAAACAGTTTGAAAATAAACAAAACAACTAGTAGGGAATGAAGCTATTTTAGGGTAATGGTTTCTCCTTTCTGCAGTCTTCAGGGAATACTTAGCAAGAAGGAAAAAATAAGTATGAAAAGCTAGACTGAGCAGAGCTGTGTGCTGGGAAGGAAAAATATTGATATGCTAACTGTACTGCAGTGAGCTTCTCAGACAGGCATTAACCATTCTACCGTTTGTTGCTACCAATAGCAGCAGTGGTAACCAAGTAACACTGAAAGAAATGATACAGAGAGAGCATCCTCCTTGGGAACTCTGAGTTTTGAGAACTGGTTTAACTGCAGGCATTTTTATCCTGCACAGCTATTGCATGAGCATAAGCAATGTGTAAAGCAACTGGGATTTCTTTCTTTTCTTAATTTAACAGCAGACCCTGATGTACAGGGGTTTTGTTTTTACAAGGAAAATAAGCCGAGTGTTTTGCACAAGCCCAATAGCAGGTGGTGGCTTTATTGCCATCTACTGCACATAATGGTAATAATCTGTATTGATAGTCTAATATGGAAATATTGTTATGTCCCATTAAAATGCAATAGATATCATGTTTTACAGAAAAGTAAAGAATTGCTTGGAAGTATAATCATTATGTGCCTATGCCAAAGCAAAGTAGAGGAAGGGGAAAGGGAAAGGGGAGACAATTTAGCTTTCAGGCAGTTCAGATAGATGGGCTGCCAAGAAGTTAGAATACTTAATTCACAGAGAAATGCACATCCAAAAGCTTTGGAGATGCTGAAGACACCTCATAAACCTCTGCACTTATCCTGCTTGGAGCACAGAGTTTCCAAGATCTGGAGGAGGCTTCCTGATGTGCTGGAGGGAAGGTTGCTGTAGTGTCTTGGAAGAAGGAAGTTGTTAAAGTTGACTGTTTCACAGTCTCTCTGGAAGAGAGAAAATAGCAGCAAGCAAGCCACACAAGAAAATACACACATGAATAAAGTAAAAAGCACAATTTGCATTAGAAAGATGAGCACTTTTACAACATTATTAAACAGAAATCATTCCTCACGGATTAGCAGAAGAATCAATGGCAAGAACTGTGTCGTATAACCTCACTCAAAGTTGCTTCTGCTTCTGACATTTTGTGAAGGTTGGATGGGTGCCTGTATTTCAGGATTTAGGATTATTTTTCTTCTTTCTCCATGTCTTTAATCAGGGCAACATTTGACTGGACAATGTACTGAAGTGGGGGCTGAACCAATATATGACCAATTGAAGATGACATTCCTCACACCCCAAGGTACTCTAACATTAATTAGAGACATCAAACTGTGATATTATCCTGTTTGATTATGATTTACATGGATTTCATACTAACTTCAGAGCTGTTCTAGTTCTGAGCAAAGCTTGTGTGTCATGGCTGGATCCATACCCAATCCAGATGTGAACGACAATCAGGTTTGCAGATATTTATGTGAAATATCACTCCACCACTTTTTGTTTTAGATACAAGTTTTACATCTCCTTATAGTTACTATGAATCATTACAGATACTGAGAGAGGCAGAATTTAATCATGATATATTTTACAGTCCTCACATCTTTAAACCTGTCACTGACCTTTTTTCTCCATTTGCTAATGCACCACTGTAGCAAGGTCAAAGAAATAATGAGAGCACAAGATAGTAGTACAGCATAAACTTTTCCTGTCCTTTTAATTGGGACCAAAACCTCTAAAATACAGTTTTGAGATGTCTATCTTTACTCCACAGAGAAAGTTACTTCAACCAACAGTGTATGAGAAGACCTCATTACTTCCAGGATCAATATTGGTTGAGTTTTGGGGCTTTTTGGGGAGATTTTAATTATTATAATTATTGGTTCATTTATTTATTATCATTACACTTTAATTTCCCAACTTTTGCATATCACATCTGTGATTCAGAAGAGAAACTCAAGAAGTTTTTTGGTTTTCATCTGGTATATAGAGTATATAGTACTTTTTAGAAACACTTGGCAGCTGGTATTCTCCCTGTACACAACTGGGTCTTCACATCTGAGGAATAAATTGGTCTGATCAGTGATCTTCTGTCACATCTTCCTTGTCAAGTCTTATTTAATTTTTTCCCCCCACTTTTTGTATTTCCTGTAAATAAACTACTGGAGAATCCATTTCATTTCCACTAGTTGAAAAACAGGAAAACAAGATAGCTACTCTTTCTGGCAATCTGATTGTGACTGTACTTAAAGAAGTATAACTGCAGATGTTTTCAGGATTTGATGTCGTAGGCTTTGAGTAAGATGCAGATCTTTTAGAGATGCAGGAAGCTGATTTTTGAGGAACAATGAAGAGTTTCATATTGAGGATCTAAGCCTAATAAACCTGATAAACAAATCTTTTCATTAAAATCATAATGTTTATTGCGAGAACAAAGCCAGAATGATTAATGGAAAGGATGATTTAAAAACATACATGGAAGGGAGAAGCAAAACTTCTAACAAATCAGTATTCTTATATAGTGAAAACAAGGTATTACCTGTCCTACTTCTAAAAGAACTGACTCATGAAAACAGTCCTGTACCAAGCCAACTCAACAATTATATTTAGTTTGGAGTAGTAGTCTCTGATGCTCTATCAGTAATTAAAAAGGGTATTAGAGAAGTTTATCTCAGTGATTACAGATCCAGTAGCGTGACCTCTGTACATTTTTAAGTGAAAGACCATGGATGTGCATGCAAAATGGTATTAAATACAATCCATGTTTGCTAAGGTAGATCATACCTTTGATATAATCACTCTTTGATAAAGCCCTCCACTTTTCTAGACAGAAAAAAATTGGTAAATCTCATCCTTCTTGACACAACGCCATATAACAAAAATACTAATCATATTGGAAAAGATTGTGATTAAGACAACAATTACAAAGCAGAAAAATTCAGTAAAAGAAAGATAATGTTTTGTGTTGAAAAAACAATTTCAGGCTGCGGAAGGCTACTACTACTACCAGTGTTGCAAGTGACTTCTTTTAGAGTATTCTTTATGTCTTTGATATGAAAAGGTGGAGAGGGTGAAACTCACCATGAAACATGGTAAAAAACAATCTTTTTTTTTTCTAATTATCAAGGACAGACAGTTAATCTTTTAATTCCTATCATATAAATTTATGATTTATTGATTCATGGATGTTGCTTGCATTATGCTTTACTGTGAAAAAAATTAATTTTATTTTTTCGACTGCTAAATTTCATATGGACAAACCATCCTATGAAGTTCAAAAGGAGTACTCACATCATTCAATCTACACATATATTTTGTTCAAAGAGTTCTTCACATCACAGAAATTTGTAGAAGTTGCTATATATAAATGCTAATACCCAGAGTAATCACTTGAAAGTTTGTTTGTTGATACTTCTGATCAGATCTGTGAAGTTATTTAAACCACTGTGCTGTTTTATTGAAAGACACTTTATTACCTGTAAGAGAGAAAAGGCTGAATTTATTTATTTTTTTTTTTAATTGCTTACCTTGGCATGAATTTTTTAAAAAGAAAGAATACTGAGTAAGCAAAAAAACCCAAACCTACCCCAAACCTCCGCAGCATGTGAAAAAACATCAGTGTAATAAAGTAATGTA
Organism: Nycticryphes semicollaris; assembly: GCA_013400055.1. Classification (NCBI taxonomy): domain Eukaryota; kingdom Metazoa; phylum Chordata; class Aves; order Charadriiformes; family Rostratulidae; genus Nycticryphes; species Nycticryphes semicollaris. Next base: position 311,323 of record VXBJ01001063.1, read on the forward strand.
GTAAAGTTAGCAGCTATACAAACTATTTCATACAAGATGAAATGCTTTTGGGACTCTGGTTTTCTCTGTGTGACAAATGTCACTGGAATTCCAGATAACAATGGAATATTTGGTAAAAGAGATGCAGAATTATAAAATCAGAATTGGAAAATTGATCTATTTATCTTTCCATCACCACTTCATGGAGAAGGATCTTTTTACAGAATCATAAAATCATTAAATTAGGTAAAAGGGGATGGATCTAGGGAGGTGCAGGCAGATCCACACTTCTGGTCAAAGTAAGCCCAGTGAGAGCCCATTTAGGATTTGTACAGGTAAGTCTAGAATATCTCTAAGGATGGAGGCTTCACAGACTCTCTGGCCAATACTTTTCAGTTTTTGACCATCCTTGTGGTAGTTCCCTCTCCACATCCCCTTAGGTCAAGGTTCCCAAATGTCCTAGTAATGACATTAAATAGTATTGGCCCCTATATTTATTCTTGAGTAATGCCACTAGTAACTAACCAGACTTTGTATCGTTGATCACAGACCATTGGACCTAGTTACACAGCCATTTTTCTCAGCCCCTTCCATTTGTCCAATTCATATATCCCCAATTTTAGCCCAAAATCACAGGAGAATATGCCAAACACCTTAATTGAGTCAAGGTATACAACTCTCAGTGCTTCCCCACTTGTTCACAAAGGCAGATGTAGGACTGTAGAACACAATCAGGTTGTCAAGCACTATGTGTCGTTGGCAAGTCCATGCTGGCTGTTCTAAATCACATTCTAGTGAGTACATGACTTGATGTGACATCCAGGAGGATTTATTCCACAACTTTCCTGGGAAAATAGGTGAGGCTGACTGACCTTTAGCTCCCCAGATCCTCTTTCTTGCTTTTATTGAAGGTCAGCTAGTCTGGGATGGTTTTGAGTATCAGGAATATGACCTGATTACCATGATTTTTCAAAGATCATACAGAGCAGGCACAATGACATCAGACAGGACTTATTTTCCTTGAAGATCAATGAGCAATTTTGAGCATGTTTTTGCTCTTCAGAGAAGTATCTCATGTGTTCCCACCAAGTAGATCCCTGAATAATCTGAAATCTGCCCACAGTTGTGATGACACTATTTGTCTCAGTAATTTGATTGCAAGTCTGCCCTTGACCCTTGCCAGATCATCCTTGTCTGAGCATAATAAGTCCCCTGATTACTTTAACTGTTATCTGCATCAAAAAACTGACTTCAATACGCTCCAGTAATTTCCCAAATTACTTGTACCCGGTCCTATTTTCTTTCCAGCAGATTTTGGGATGTTGGAAGCCTCCTATGAATTTTAGGGCCCATGATCATTTTCCAGCTGTTTAAAGAAGGCTTTATTTCCTTTTTCAGATCAGGTGGTCTGCAGCATGTCTGTCAGGATGTTAAATTCAAATTACAAACTGGAGCAAAACATATTTTAAGTTAGCTGATAACTACGACTCTGCATATCTCCCTTTTTCTATGCCCATTGACTGCCCTTGAAATATTTGGGTTTTTTTTT
>VXBJ01001063.1:322246-337372 GCA_013400055.1 Nycticryphes semicollaris
ATGTCTTTCCTAGTTTTCTCCCCATTTATTACTTTCCCCACCTTGAAAATAATGAACACTTTTATCCTTCCTCTGTGAACTATGTTTCCACCTTCATTTGTTACCACAGCAGCAGCAATAACAAAATGGGAATAACAATTTGTAAAAATTCACAGAATGCTGTCAAATGAACGGTAAAATTCAGACAAATAGGTAACTTTGGCCTGTTTTTGATAAATTAATCACAGATTTTTCTTCTTACATGCATAGACACATGACTTACTTTACTTGACAAGGCTGATCATTAGAGTGGATTTTAAAAAAATCTGTAGGAAATAAGTGAATGAAATAGTGATTAAGCAAGTTGCCTTTCAACTCTGACCTTCACTTCTATGTGCATTTACAGTGCTGCTATAATAAACACTGGTGAAAATGAGCTAGAGTTAGTGAAATTACAGTGGATTATTACTCCTACAGACTCAGGAACATAAAGAATCAATGAAACTTTAATAATTACTTTTAAAAGGCTTGTAGATTTTAGCTGGGACTTTATAAGATCTGAAAGAAAGCATTTATATCTCCCACTTGATGTTTGTCTAAGCACCTAACCTAGGTATAATTCAGTGCATATAATATTTGGGCTACAAATTTCCCTTTTAATATCCTCCAAAATTTCCTTTATAGTTGAAGTAAAGGAAGAGACTTGAAGGCAATTTAGAGGGACAAGGTATCACATTTTGCTATTTTATGGTATGAATACTCTCACCCTCAGTGTCTGCTTCAAAAATTTTCTGTCATGCCTGTAACTCTCAAGCAGTTCAAGCTTGAGGAGAGAAGAGCCTGGACGACTACCAAATTCTGTTGTGGGTTGCATTAAAATAACTGCTCTAAACGACTCAGCATAGATAGTATTTCCATGCAAATCTGAAATCTGTGTCTGTTTGACACTCAAACCATACCTTAACTGGGTTTTTGCTGCACATACTCCATCTTTAAAACCCCTGTCATGCCCCACTATCATGGCATGACATGCTTGGGTTTACAGAGTTTTGAGTGGTACTGGTTTACTGATGGTGGGAGTGCCGAATAATGTAGAGAGATTTCATATTCAGGGGAAAAAAAATAAAAAAAAAATTAATCCAATAGCAGCAAGATAACAATTAGGAAATAGATAAACCTGATAGAATAACTAAGCTGAAGTATTACGGAGGAAGGTGACTCTAAGCTACACACTCTTTTAGAAAAAGAAGACGGTCATGTGTCAGAGTGACCAGTGTTTGTGAAAAAACAGTTCAGGATCACTTTGTCATAAAATCTCTTTCAAATCCAATTCATGAGTAGTCATTATTTTTGAAGCAGTTATGAATTAAAATTTTCTTCAAAAGTACAGCAATAAAAACATTGTTGAAAAATGCATGAACAAAGGATAATGCGAAGTGATAAAAAAATGGGCACAACTGTTAAAATAACATCACTGAGAAACATGGAAACACATTTTCTCTGGGAATGATTTCCCTGATTTCTATTTCATATCCGGTCTCCTGATGATGACTCACAAATGTTAGTTCTTGTGATAAATACATTAGTACATCTAAATCCCTATGCCTTTAAAAACAACTTGTCAAGGTGACTTAGCTATAACAAAATAGAAGATGCACATTAGAAGAGTGACATCATACTTGAAATGACTTTGAGTAGCTTAGTTTGTGTTCACTGCAATGGACACCATAATACAGCTCAGGATGCTTGATAAAGACATTACTTAGGATTTCACTGCTTTTATGCTAAATTAGTTACAACAGAAAGCTGTATTCATAAAAATCATCAACCAATTTAGATAAAAGCATTGATACATGTAGTGAGCATTGGTAGCTCACTACATGTATCTGACCTTCTGTCCAGTGTGAGGCATTCTAAATAAGTAGACAGAAAAGAGTGTTATACCAAGATGATATCAAATGTTTCATAATTCTCTCAAACTGGCATTTTATCACTTAAATGTCATATATTAGAGCTGTCACCTAAGAGTATCTATTAAGCTGACACATTTTGCTGCATTTTTCATTAAATTCTTAAATCACGAATAAGCAGGAGATACCAGATCCTAAAGTTCTCTCTAGTTCATAACTAAATAATTCCAGTTATTGGTCCAGTACTAAACAAGTACAACATTTATGTAAAGTCAAGCGAACTTTCTGCTACCAAGGTGACTTGGAATTTGCTAGTAACTCTGAGGAAATGGAAGTTAGCTGTACATGACAGCTCTATTCCACACAATAGTTCCATGATCCGTCACATTTCTTATCATACTTGTAAAATATGAATAGTTTTAAATCACAATATTTGGAAATTTGAGTGTATGAGTTCAATCCATATTCATCCAAGAAAAAACTTTAACTTAATAATTAGAAGCAACCAACACCTCAAGATTTACGTGAATAACTGATATAATAAAGCTATTACAGGAAGGTTGCTGCAATATAGTCCATATTCTTTGCTATGTTTTTTTTTTTAAATACATGAGATGACTGAAAACGTGTTGTTACCATAGGGTAAAATGTAGATCAAAGAACCTCAGAAAACTCTGAGTAGATTTGTTGTCATAGTACAGTGCTCTCCACTGAGGAGGTATGAGCTTTTGTCCTGGGAGCAATGGTTCTCTATTAACTGTGCAAAGCCACCTACACTTTTTCTGTTTCCAGGGTTTGCATTTTGCTCATAACTCTGCTCTGAACAGTATTGTGCATTACAGGCATGTCCTACTAGTCAGCAGAACATATGATAATTGCATGCATCCTTGAATAATATATGTCCTTAGACACAGCTTTAAGCTTCACCATGTGTCCTGCCTTTGTAGTTCATGTTATTCTGTAATCAACTGGCAGCAGACATATGCTTATTCTTTAAAATATTGCAAATTACATACAATCCTCTATGGTACATACATGTCTATTTTTGAATTTGTTTTTTTTTCTTCTGTGACTGTTTTTTTCATCTATGTTTTAAATAAAGAACCTATGCCCATTGAACATACAGAAAGTCATAAGAAAGCAAGAGGAGCTGTAGTGACACAGACCCTAAGTCCATCTAACTAGACTATCTATGACAAGGTATGCAGATAAATACAGAAGAGTACAAAATCACACTGAGAATACATGATATCTCATCACTGCAAAATTTTCCAGAGCCCTCTATGGGTTTCTTTTCTATGTACTTGCTTAGTATCCTGACACTGTTTAACTCCAGCTGGCAGCTAGGACCATGCAGCTGCTCAGTTGTCCCTCTCTCCCCTAGAGAGGTAGGGGGAGTAACGGGAGTAATGGAGAAAAGGAGGGAAAAACCCAAAAAGCCTCAAAAATTTGTGGGTTGAGAAAAGGTCAGTTTAGTGGAACAATAATGGAAAAGGAAAATAACAATAACAATTGTAATGGTAAAAGAATATACAAGATGAAGTAATAAAACACAAGTCACTCTCACTACCCAGTGAATTTGTTGCCCTGCCCATTCTGAGCAGTGATCGCTGATAACTACCCGCTGTCCAACCCCCATTTATACACTGAGCATGACATCAATGGGATGGAATATGCCATTGGTTATTCCATTGTTCTGTCTATGCTCCTTCTCAGTTTCCATGGGAAGCTAAAAAAAAAGTAATTGAAGAAAATAATCATCACCTAGCAACAATTAAACCAATATGCATTATTGACATTCTTTTCATACCAAATCTGAAACACAACAGCCACTAGAAAGAAAATTAACTCTATCCAAGATGTACCAAGATATCTTTCCATAAAGTCATCTACACCTCCAAACCAACCTTAGCATAGCTCTACTGGACAATCATATCATGACAGCTTATAGCATCGAAAATATCATTTTGAGGCCTAAGCCATAACCTTTCATACCATTCTGTGATAATACTAACTTCATGTGGATGAAAATTAATTGAAAGACAGAAAAGAGTTGTCAATGAGAGTTTGAAAATCTCAATATTTGGAATTTTTTCAGAAGTGTCATGAAGCAATATGAGCGTTCTGTATTGTCTTAGTCTCTATTATTTGTATATTTCTCGTGTTTTACAGAAATAATTATTTCAATATGTATATAGCTTCACTAGGGTTTATAATGGCAAAAAAATAATAATCAGAGAATAGGGGAATTGAAAAATATTCTGGAATCCCTTTCTGGCCTTAGAGTTTCCTTTGGGATCCAAGACAAGTCACATAGAACCAGAGCCACAAAACTGCGTAGGTAACACTGACACATTTTAAGTGTCCAAAACCAATAATTAGAAGAAAACCTCCCTCATACTCAGCAGCTCACCTCATAACAGCTTATGGAACATATGAAAATATTCTGAAATACTTTTATGTTCACTCAGCGTGTCACAGATTCTCACATTTCTTTTTAACCATTTCTAGTAAAAGACAAGGACTTAAATCCTTACTTGGGCTGGAAAGCAAAGGGATTAGGGGCTATGTGCATTTAACCTAGACTTGCATGGTTTTCAGTTTGGAAATGTACCATTTATACCTAAATATATTTCAGGAAAATGTGTTGGATATAACACTGGTGCCTCATCCATCAGACATTAACTTGTAGGAATCAACCTTACATGGAAAGGGTATCAAAGAAAAGACTAGAATAAACACAATCTGAAAAGTGAGCAGGGGACAGAAATGTTTGGAATAAGAGGCAGAAGGGGAGAGCTGCTCTGGTGTCTGACAAGCAGAGATTTGTTAAGCTAGTTTTTAAGCAACCTAGTCTAGAGGAAGGTGTCCCTATTCATTGCAGGGTGGTCTGGCAGTAGATGATCTAACTAGATCTAACCATTCTATGATTCTGAAACAACCTGATTTGAGAACTTAACGTATAGATGAGCAATAGGCTCAGGTTCCCTTTGCAAAAGGTGTTTCACTATAACTGTTCTTTGCTGTCTATCTTCTGTAAAGAGTTTAAATGTCCCTTTCAGAAATTATTCAGGTCTCTATAAAGGGACACAGGTTATAAGTTGAAGTGTTGGCACTTTCAGGCCTGGGCTCAGAGTTGATGAGCCCAAAACCAGGATCATGCAACACATAAGCTGGAAGGATTACCCAGGTGAGAGCTGAGACTTTAAAGGTTTTTGCAAAGACGTGAGTAGACTATATGCAGGTTTAAACCAACATTAATAAGGTCTTTAACAGTAGGCTGTTAAGTATAAGATAAACTGCTATGTTTGATGCCAAGTACATCACTATTTGTTAATACACATTCCTGGCATGGATAGAAAAGGTCAGCACCAAAATCATTACTTTTCCAATATCTATTTGGTACACACATTGTTGTTTGACAGTGATTCGTATTGTGGGTAATTAGCAATGTAACCAACTGCTATTGTGGAACTCATTTAGAAGTAAAAAATTCTAAAGTAATATTACAATACAGTTCGGAACAGTGTTCATAAAGCACATAGGGTTAAATACTAAAATCCTTCCTCGGTTTCATAGAATCACAGAATCATAGCATTGCATAGGTTGGAAGGGACTTTAAGATTATCTAGTCCAATCATCCACCTAATTGACTAAAAAAAAAACAAACCAAAAAAAAAAAAACCAAACCAAAAAAACCCCAACCCAACCCCCAAAAAAACCTCCATCACTAAACCATGTCACCAAGCACTATGTCAACCAGTCTTTTGAATACTTCCAGGGATGATGCCTCAACCACTTCCCTGGACTGCCCATTACAGTGCTTATAACCCTTTCAGTGTAAACATTTTTTCCTAGTATCCAATCTGAACCTCCCCTGGCACAACTTGAGGCCATTTCCTCTTTTCCTATCACTTGTTACTTGGGAGAAGAGACGAACACCTGCCTCTCTACAACCTTTCAGGTAGAGAACTATAAGGTGTTGCCTCAGCCTCCTTTTCTCTAGGTTGAACAACCCCAGCTCCCTCAGCCTCTCCTCATTAGGTTTATTCTCCAGACCCCTCACCAGCTTCATTGCCCTTCATTGCCCTAGACCTGCTCCAGCACCTCAATGTCTTTTTTATGGTAAGGGGCCCAAAACTGGACACAGTACTCAAGGTGGGGCCTCACCAGTGCAGAGTACAGGGGGACAATTGCCTCCCAAATCCTACTCATCACACTGCTCCTGATACAAGCCATGATGCTGCTGGCCGCCTTGGCCACCTGGGCACGCTTCTGGCTCATGTTCAGCTGACAGTCAACCAGCACCCCCAGGTTCTTTTCTGCCAGGCAGCTCTCCAGCCACTCTTCCCCAAGCTTGTAGTGCTGCATGGGGTTGCTGTGACCCAAGTGCAAGACCCAGCACTTAGTCTCATTGAACCTCATCCCATTGGCCTCAACCCATCAATACAGCTTGTCCAGATCCCTCTGCAAAGTAGGCCCATACAACTTGGTGTCATCTGCAAACTTACTAAGGGCACACTCATCCCCTTGTACAGATCATTGATAAAGATGTTAAAGAGAACTGGCCCCAATACCGAGCCCTTGGGGGACACCACTCATGACTGGCTGCCAACTGGTTTTAACTCCATTCACCACCACTCTCTGGGCCCGGTCCTCCAAATAGTTTTTAACCCAGAGGAGAGTATTCCCATCCAAACCATGGGCAGCCAGTTTCTCCAGGAGGATACTGTGGGAGACCGTATCAAGGGTCCAGGTAAACAACATCCCCAGACTTTCCATCATCCACGACGTGGGTCATTTTGTCATAGAAGAAGATCAGGTTTGTCAAGCAGGACCTGCCTCTCATGAATGTGTGCTGGCTGGGCCTGATCACCTGTATGTTATTCACGCGCTCCATAATGGCACTCATATGATCTGGCTGCCAGAAGTGCCAATGAAAATTTCTTCTGCCATATAACTTGTTTCCAATTAGTTGGGTAAGTTAAGTGGCTCCAAAACCTGCAATTTTTCCCCATGTGCCAACTAACTTAATGAACATTGTTGTCATATGCAATGGCATAGACATGGCTGGCCTCCTCTGAGTGAGCTACAGAATGAATATATAGCTTTAGAGCAAATCAACTATTTGAATGGGGACCTTCTGTTTCTCAAGAAGCTTCACTAAACACTGGGTTATCACTTATGTGCCATGTTGCTCTCCTGGAAGGCTGTTCTGAAAATTGTCCCTAGCTTAGGCCCTTCTGTCATGGTACTTGTTTTCAAAACGTCCTCAACAATTTTGCAAGTTACTCAGTAACTGCAGCTCCTGGCAATTACATTTCCAGTGAGACCACCTTGAGTTGGTGGCAGAAATCACACCTCAATTTATTTGCTCTGGAGTGTGTAAGTGTGGTCCCATCTAGAAAGGAGAAAAAACTTTCTGCTGATGTGAATTTTGAACAAAGATTCTTGTTAGTGAAGCAATAAAGAAGTGTTTATATTTTGTCGTGAACTCTAATGTGATCTGTCCCCAGGCTGCTAAGGACAGAAGATAGTGAATTCATACAGTGCAGTGCAGGACCAAGGAGACATGTCATCCTGCGTGTGTAAGACAGACAGCTATATTAATATGCTGCTGTTAGTCAGTGAATAATGCACTGTCCTTTTTTCATTACTTCCAGACTTACTCTTTAGACCATGCTCCTAGACTTATTTTGCAGGGAGCTCATTAAACTGGGCATGTTTAGTTTGGAGAAGAGGAGGCTGAGGGGAGACCTTATTGCCCTCTACAACTACCTGAAAGGAAACTGTAGAGAGGCAGGGATTGCCCTCTTCTCCCAAGGGAATAACGACAGGACCAGAGGAAATGGTATGAAGCTGCGGCAGGGGAGGTTTAGATTAGATATTAGGAAGAATTACTTTACTGAAAGAGTGGTCAGGCACTGGAACAGCCTGCCCAGGGACGTGGTGGAGTCGACANCTGCATGCCTGATATAGATTCTACCCTGTATAATTTCATAGATCCAATGCTTCACCTTATGCATTATTTAAATAGACAACTTATTCTATTGCCCTTATAACAACTCAGTATCACTTACAGAAATGAGGAGCATACACCCAGTTCTTTTAAAAGAAAAGAAATGAGAAGGAACAAAGAACTGTTATAATTCTAGAGCATTTAAAATGTTAGTAAAGAAAATATAAAAATATACATCCGTGAAAACATTACATCATTATCTACTTTCTGTCTTCTCGCTGACACCCACACAAAATATGGACAGTAATGTAATTAGCGAAAAGGATTATTTTCTAAGAGTGTCTTGCAGTCATAGAAAATGTTACCCTTCATTGCAAACTGAGAAGCCAGAATAGCAGAAGACAGTGAAGCCACAGGTCAATGTTTTGGCCTTTTCTTTCAAACCACATACTTTTATGCAAGTCTGCATTAAGATGGGTGCAAGTGAAGCAGATGGCCAAAGTCACAATATTCTACAATTTTTAAATGCCTGTATACATATCAATAACATTTGTCTTGGTTAACCATAGTGTAAAAATGCAACTGTACTAGCCAAAAGTACCTTACTGCACAATAAAAATACTATATAGTAAAAATTGTAGTATTTTAGCACTACAGAATATTGAAATGCTTCTTCTGGTCAACTTCCTATCATTTAAAGGTAGCTGGTTCAGAGTTCTGGTCCAGAGTTTGATCTGAATCCATTTTTTTTCAGAATAAAAGGGTGTCCAGATTTGATTTTCTAGTTCAGTGGCTTTCCTAATTATAGCTGGATAAATAGCACCAATTTGTATACTCCAGTAGCATCTATGAGTGTTTTACCAAAAGAAAAGGATGGTATTCTCTGTGTCTCAGACCAAAACAAGATGGAGCCACCTGGAAGGAACATTTGTTACATGCTGCAATGCAGAGTGAACCATTGAGTTTTGCAGGGCTCTTTAGATGATTTTTACTTTTGAATGCAGAAAACAATCCAATGTCTTTCAGAATGGTGCACTTCCTTTTAACTAGTTTTCTGTACTTACAGGCATAGTTTAAACAATAAAATTCTAAAATTTTATGGTCACGATCCACTTTTTCTTTTTGTTTGACAGCATAGTTCAAGATGAGATTCCTGGAGTATACCAGTCCTTCAGATGGCTTTTGGGGGCATCCTTTTTGAATGGGATTTCTAACATTGGAAACATGTTATCTTGAGCTCATTAATAGCGTAAAACAGAAACTGGTCATCAAAATGGTATTCAGACCTGCTATGAAAATTCTCAATGTTTTACTCAGTGTTTCTAAATCAATGTACATATACCATAGGTGGAACCCAGATTAAAAAACTAGGCATGAGCAAGAATTTTTAATTTTACTTTTCAATCTTCAATCTGTAAACCCAAATTTTTGTCAAAATTTTATGCTTTAAAAGGAAAGAGATGCTGTCACAACTTTAATTCCATCTGTGTGCTTTTATGTCTAAACCTATCCAACCTTCCTCATAAAATTTCATTTGGCAGGTAGCCTAGAAAATAATGTCTTCAGGTTTAGACGTTTAAAATTTTGTTATACATTTTTCCATTTAGACATTATTGTCAAAGTGCATCTTTGTTAATAAATTGAAAGTCCCTGTTTTCATTATATACTATCTTGTCTGTCAGTTGAAAGTATTAACATATTATTGTCCCAGAATTCACTTACAGCTATAAGAGGAAACAAAATGATGTGTTGATAACAGATTAAGCATATAATGCACAAGCCCTAAGGCTTTTAGTCTCAGGAGATGTTACATTTCCATGGCAGTACCAGGATATAATATAAATAAATGAAGAGTTACAGTCTGCTAGTCAGGCATGCTGGTTTGGATTTAAGGGATATTAAATACTTATGGAGTAAGCAAATGAATATTGCCGACGGACTGAAAGAGATACAGGAGGTATTCTAGGATCGGATACCATTAAAGCTACTTACTCAAACAGCCAGAAATGAGATTTTATTTTTGAAGAACGCTCAAAGCTATTTGAACTTCTGCATTGTTTATTTATTTATTTTTATTTATTTAATATTAAAGAAGGGTCTGATGGAATTCACAGACAAACCCATACAGAAAAAAAATGGAGTGCCTTGTATTTAAAATGTGAGTTCATAGAGGAAGAACAGAAATGAACATCTTGTGACTTCTGTACATATATGTTGCATTTGCAGAGGCAGCCTCACTTTTTACTTTAAAAGTGATGAGTTAATGCAACAGAAAAGGGGAAAGGCAGCTCAGAAAGCAAGATGAAAACCTCTCTTAGAAAGAACAAATGAAGTAGTTGCCCAGTAGGCCAGAAAAGAGGACTGAATTCATGTAGAAAGGATCATTACTGTTTTTATAGGAGTATTATGGAGGCAAGGAATATAGAATTTTCTGAAAAGCATTGAAATTTGCAACTTGCTGTATAAGGCTGTCCTAAACCCTAAACCTTTTGAGAGATGTCCATCCTCAGTGTACATTAGTCAGTGTATTAAACAAAGGCTACAATACATTAGAAAACTCTTAGACTAAACCACTTATGTGTTTGGTTTGATTGATAAAAGCTACATCAAATTGCTTTATTTCATGCTCTTCTGAAATTGGTAGGCATTGGATGACTTCTTTACATTTAAATTGTGCTGATCAGCTGTTTTTACCTTAATAGCTCTCTATGATAGTGACCGCCTTATCTTGCCCTTTAATTTTAAAATTAATGAAGTAATCATTTATCCTGTTCTCTTTCTGTGTTCTGCCCAATTACTTTAGTGCTGAATGGTACTTTGCATTTTTACTGGTCCATTAGTCCCATATCATGCTCTTTCTGGACTTCTTTGTTCAACTGAGGGATAATTAAATAGTGTCTTTTAGAATCTTTATAACCTTGGCACATAAATTTCCTTTGCAAACAGTTTAACTTAATAGATAAATGTCACTTAAATATTGGTAGTTAGTTCTGTTTGCTTCTGATTAAGGTATCTAACTCCAGACCAAGTAAATTCACAGTCTACCTTGCATTATTACTATTTACACATAAGTCCGCTTCTTGACTCATCCTTCTGGGAAACCATCCTTACATTGAAGACATGTAGAAAAGAAGTTTTACTTTTTGACTCCATAAAGTGACAGACTTCAGACTGCCTACAGAAATTTTGCAGCTTTGGACTGAAAGAGAATGAAGCAAATTTAACCCTGTTTAGTTCACTATTCAACACTAGAAACTTATAAATGCAGAGCAATCTGCTGTGGTCTTTATGAAATAGAGCTGCAGTGAGCTGTTTACGAAAGATTTGCACTATTAGGAGCTAACCTCTTTCTGCTTGCTTGGGCAGTCTCACAAGCTCTTTGTTTGCCTTTTATGGCCTGAGTAAAACAAATTTTAAAGCTTGATGGCATTTATTCAGAGTATGTTCTTTACTAGGAAAAGTGGCTGTTTTATCTAGGAGTGTTGAGGAGGTTTGTGAAGAAGAGATATTTGTTCAGAAAGAAGAAAAGTTTTGCTTTTTATAACATTTTCTCATTTCTTGAATATTTTCTTAATTTTTGTTTAATTGGTTCCTAGGTTCATAAGAATACAGAGATGTTAGAGAGAGAGTAATTATGTTTATTGGGGAAATTTTGATGACCTGCACACATAGCAAGTTCAGAGATTAATAGGTTAAGAAGAACCCTCTATTGAATACAGTCTACAATATATTCAGATGTTATTGCGTTCACATTTTAGTAAGTACAAGTGATGTGACTGACATTTTCTGAATTTTCATGCTTATCTGAACAAATATAATTGCATTGGCAACATCTCTAAATCAAAGACTGGACTTAAATATTCTACTGTCATATTATTCAATATAAAGTTTTATAGTAAAATTCTTTTTTTTTCGGTTTGCAGAAAAAAAGTAGCATCTTCATTAAAAGAGTGCTTATATATTGAAATAAATAGCTTTGGAGTGTTTTTGAGAACACACAAAGATTTTGGAGAAGAAATTCAGCATTTGATTATGTTGAACATAATGGTTCAATATACCATTTTAAATGTGAATGCAGAAACTAATTAGCAAGTGCATATTTCCTGTTAAGTCATATAATTTCTCTGTCTTCAAAAAAATTCATTAGTTGAAATCCTGGTCCTCTAAAACAAAGGCAAAACCTGTTATTGACATCAAGAGCATCACGTATTCACTGCTACCTTTATCTTTTCAGCTGGTGATGTGCACTGAACTATAAGTGAGACACAAAATGTTCTCTTTACCATTTCTCTTGCACGTTTCTCGATGACAAGGCTCAAAATGTTTTTAATTATTTAAAGTAAAACACAGACTGAAACATGGAGACATGCTCGTCTTCTAGTCTAATCTCTCACAGAAAAGAGGCCACGGAATTTCATTAAGTAGTAATGGGATAAACCCTCTATCTTCTGTCTGCTTTATTACATATCTTTGGCTATCTATCTTACTTTGATTTAAAGGCTACGTACAATGGAGAATCCAAAAATACTTGACTGTATTAATTCCTGTATGTTTTTCTGATTCGGTGTTGTGGTTCTTTTTAATTCAGCGTAATGCATGACCTGCACAGGCAACCTGAAAAAAATACAGAGTAGTTTAGTCCTATTCTAAAATCACTGTTCATGACAGACAGCAGTAATTCTTTTATTATTGTTTCATCAGATAACATGAATATTTCTTTCTGTAGTTCATTATCTATATATCCCAGATTTTGTTCACTGTACAAGTTGATATTCAAAGAAAAAATCTGACAAACCAATTAATACCTCTCAATCATTCTGGATCAGGAATGTTAATTCACATCTGGCAGCCATCCCAAGTCCATTTGGGTAATTTAAACCATTTAAGTTCTTTCTCTATCATTCATGATTTTTAACTGGAAATGTTCTATTTGAAAAAGCAGCAGGTGAATATTTTTGACTTTAATTCAAAATAAAATAATGGAAAAAAAACCCAGATATATCATTGTTAGGTTTTTTTTCCTCAAAAAACAATATCCTTAAAATAAATTAAAATATATTTAAAAAGGATGATAATCTATATTGCTACTCTACTTATTAAATATTGCAAGGTCAATAAAAAACAGCACTTGAGCAAGACAGATTTGTTATTGTATTTTTAAATTCAAACCAGTAAATTAGAAACACGGAATCCAAAAATGCAGCTGAGCTTTGAAGTCCCAGAATGATAGTTCCCCACAATCTATTTGTCGCTAGGTCAGGTAGCATGGTAAGAGCCGAGTTTCTGAAATAATAAGGAATTATTTTTACAGCTCTACCTATTCTGCAGACACAACTTTAGATTTCCTTTATTGCAGTGTATTTGGTTTACAAAAAAAAAGTTTCTGAAAATTAAGATCTATTAATTCTAAAAAACATTCTATGAATATGAAGACCCTAGAATACACTGGGAAAACAATTTGTATGACATTACATTGCTGGGGGGAGTATCACATTTGGAAGTTATCTCATTGTTATTAATACCTCTTTTTTCTTTTTATTTTTCATTTAGTCTGATGTAAATGCACTCATTTCCTTTACTACATTTATGTTAGCAATTGAGTTAAGAGCCTGCCACATCTGCTATGCAAATTCAAAACAGTGGATCTGGACTAGTATCCTCACTCTGACAATAGATAGCGCCAGTACTTCAAAAAAAAGGTGAACAACAAATTCAGCCCCACACACCATAGCATGTTTAACAGATGAGCTACAAATCTGCCAGTTCAAGGTTATATTTGTAAGGTCTGTCATCACTGTGAGTTCTCTTCTCGGATAGCCAAATGTCTAGTCTTTCCTTGAATGTTTGCTATCAGTCCTGGTTAGACTGAGTTGAAATGACTGAGGAAACTGCTCAGCCCTGTTTGTTGTGTGCAACACGGGGAGCACACACAGCAGCAAAGATGGGCACAGGCACTATGGGGCGATATCACCGATATCACTGAAGCTCCCTGCAAAAACACATGAATTTTGTACTGAGGTTAATGTGTCATGGAAATAAATATTTATAATCAGGTTGGGCTTCACCACATTTCAATATCCCTCAGTTATCCTTTGACAATGCGGTGTTTGTTATTTCCCTTTTAAAAGGTGAAAGCTCAGTCCTGACTTTTTTTACTGCATCCATTTCTGTTGTATTGTCCCTCACTGACCATCTGTATAAAGCCATCGGTCCCAAGCTCACGTTTTCGTTTTTTTGGTATCTCTCCATGACTCAAATCACATTTAGTAGTTCAGACCATGGCCTCAGGCTACCCTTGGAACCCCAATGCATCACCTAGAGACTGGTTCCTTTGCTGTTCTAATAAATTGGCAACCACTGCCTGAACAAATACAGGTAATCTTCATATAATTTCGAGTACATTGCATTTAGTATTTTGTTACTTTTGTAGCTTCTGATTGTTCTCCACACTATACTATCCCCTTGCCTTGCTAGAATTTAAGGACTCCTGCTGCGTTTTTACCCCCTGCTTTTTTGTAAATAAAGTCTCTATACTCTCTAAAATCTTGATATTGTGATATACTTGGCTTAGTGGAAATCTAAGGTGAAGATGGAACTAAGAGTTTTTAAGATAGGAACATGTTTTAATCAAAGAGAAGAGGAAATAGTTTCAAGGAAAATCCTTTGGTTAAGGCCAGTAATCAGATGTAGAGTAGACACTGTCATGAAAGTAATGAATGAATCTGAGAGTCATTGTACTGTCCACTAACAGTGTTCAGAAAATAAAATAAAACATTTACAATGATCTGTCATCCTGCTCATGGCCACTTTCCTTTTAACATTGATTTTTTTTTTTCTTTTCCCTTTCACAAACCAAGCAGTTGATAGTTTATGCCTGCTGCCAGCAAGAATAAACTACCACCCACTTTGTTCGTGACAGCAGAAATCAACATCAAGTGGAAAGTGGCTGTGTACAGGATAACTGATCCCTTTCAAGGTTTCTTTACCTTATTTCCAGGCTGCTGCTAGGGGACAACAAATTACCTTTTTTGAACAATTGGCAATAATTGACATCCTGGTTGGCAGTCTAGAGGCTGAGCACTGAAGAGAGGCTTCAATGAGCACAGGATAATTTCTGCATCAAGAACTAAAACACACTTGTGGTGGACATGGGAAAATCACATTACAACTAATTCTACTAGAGCTGCTCTCTGAGCAAAAAAACTGGATGCATACCCAGACCTGTCAGTGCTACAGCCTTAACAGTCCTCAGTTTACAAAAAAAAAAAAAAAAAAAAA
>VXBJ01001063.1:337386-351651 GCA_013400055.1 Nycticryphes semicollaris
AAAAAAGAAAAAAAGAAACATTTAACTAATGATCTTTCTTGTTATTCATAAAAAACCTCCCAACAAAAAACACACAAGAAAGATTTATTAGCTTGTCTGCATAACTTATTCAATACCTCAGGTTAGTACCTTCGCAATAGAAGAATGTTTTCTTCACAGAAACTTTACAGTTTACCAGGCATTTGTAATATATTTGACAGATTATTTTATCTGAAATTTTACCTTTTGTTTTGAAAAATTATTTGAAACTTTTTTCAGAAGTTTTCACCGTCACAAACTAGCCAGTCAAATCCCTCTAATCACTCTAAATCCCTTTTTTAATGACAATATTAAATTTATCTCTCAGTGATCTCCAGACTCTACCTCTGTAAATGCTTTCATTTGGATGCTAGAAAGGTTCAGTGTTAACTAACCTGTGTCACCTAAATTTTTCTTAGATTCACAGTGCAAAAAGGTCCCCATCCTAAGTCTTACTATCAAAATACACAAGCAGTACTAAGGAAAACGCTCAAATGATTTCTTCAAGGTCAGGTAATCGGCCGATGTCTAAGCCAAGAACAGGAAAAATGTTCTCCTGATTGCTATGTCAAACTGCTCCATTTTCTGAGGTTGCCACAGTGCACCAGGAGATATTTCAAATCTGAAATTGTTTAAAAAAACACATGGAGAAAGGTAATAGCAAACATGGCAGAGCACAATCACACCAAAATATATGTCACTTCAAAGTCTTAGAGTCATATGAATAATGGAAGGTTTTGCAAACAATTATTAATACCTACTTTTGCATGTTTCAAACAGATTTAACCAGTATTTTTTTTCTGTTATTCTGTTTTTTGTGAGTCTTTCCAAGACGAAAAATGGTATTTCATGGTTTTTCTAAACACCTCTTGCTCTATTACTGAAGTCTAAGTGGCAACTTTCCTTGTGCTCTAGCAATGCAAAACAAAATCAAAACAAAAGATATCCCAAGACCAAGAGAAAACACCTTGTGAATACATCTTGAATTAATTGTTTTGGAAAAATTATTATACTGTCAACTTCTTAGATTAATGAACTCTTTCAGAAGACATTAAAAGAGAACAATCAAACTACTAATTTCTTATTCACTCTTCAAAACCCTCTCAGCCTAGGATCAAACCTTTAAATGCAGCTATTTAATGTCTTTCAAAGTAAATAAAGTCTATATAACACTGCACATGGAGGGTTACAAAATAAATCTGTTAATGAAATGAATTATCTTGGAAAAAACTTGTGTTTTAGTCAGAAGATATTACATCTTTTACTTATTGTTCACAGTGCGGGTTTTAGGGTTTTAGACTGCAGATATAAATCACAGTATGTAGTCCCACAGAATTCAGTTAAGAAAGATCAGATTTTCGTGACTGTCATGGTTCCAGTTGGGATAGAGCTGACTTTCGTACTGCCAGCTGGTATAGCACTGGTTTTTGGATTTGGGATAGCAAATAGTGTGGATAATGACAGATCTGACAAATGATAATTTTGTAAGCAAGGAATATATCCTCGACTCCAGAGAAGCAAATAAATCTCAAAAATTAGGGAGCAAATCCAATTGCTGTAGTAGTTTTGTTAGTTAAACTCTTCTGTAGTTTAGTAATTTGTAAATGTAGTTTGGCTGCATTTACATATGGAGGATTTTTGTGACTGGGTGTTCATGTTGCAGTGGATGAAGAAGGAAGGATGAAGGATTTCAGAAGTATGAAGAAGAGATGAGTGTGATTTGCCAAAGAAACATGCATTATGCCTTGGTTTGTCAATCAATCACCATCAAAATTCAGGGCTCTGAATTTGGACCTACTTCTCTGTGATGTGTGGTAACAGTCAATGCATTTAAAACCTGTAGTTGCTTCTTGCATGAGAACTTTGAAACAGTAGCTCTTCAGTGCATCTTTCTCCTTCCCTTTACTCATCTCTCTACAATGGTAATTTATGTTTCAGTCTTCCTAACATCTTGTGTCACCAACAGACACTAAAAAGGGTGGAGTAATCACACTTGTTCCTTTCACTGTCATCTGCTATGTGCCTTTAACTGTGTATCACAGCTTGTCCCATATTCTAATAATTAACATGCCCCCTTCCCCTTGTGGAGGTGCTGTTAGCATATTGGGAGATACAAGTGTCCATACAGCTTATTTTCTGGACAATAATAATATATGAAAGTGGTAACTCCTCATTATTATTCTCTGTGTTTAAAGGGGAATGTTGGAGCATCTGACTTTTATCTTTGTTTAATAATAAAAAAAAAAAAAAGTTACACGAGCGTATAGCAATAATGCTTATTTTTAACATGGGGACCATGTTAAAAATAATTGAACATAGCCTAACATAAGCTTCAGTTTCAAGATGCTTGTGCAAGCTTTGAAATTACTGATACTCCTGTTTACTACTGTTTATTTCTAATCTTTTTGAATTCTTGTAGTTGAGTTTGCACTTTTTGCTGACAACATGCAATGTGGCCTACAGACATTACCTCACAACTAACTATGGAATCTAAACCATATGGCAACAGTTCGAATTCAGTCTCCTCAAAGCTAGATATATTCTATGTAGATGTATTATGCAAAGTTTATTGGGAGTTACAGAATGAGAAATGGATGCCTTGGATAATTCTAAGTAAATAAATTTTATTATTTTATATAATGCCCTCATTTTATACCACAACCCCATTATTACAATTATTATACACATAGAAACAGAGGACTAGACTACTCAGAGTAGGTCAGGTTAAAGAAGCAGCTAGCCCAAAATCTGTCTCCAAAAGTAACCAACCATAAGCAAATGACTAGAAGAGAATAGATACTTCTCTGATACACTTTCAAACTTCTGTAGCTTAATGACTTTCAAAGTCAGAGGTGTCGTCCTGTTATTTAATGAAGGGTAGTGGTGGGAGGAAAGAGCATAAACTCTTCTATGAATTTCTTTCATAGCTTTGTCAGTCCCTGGAGGCTGGAGCACCTGCTGGAGCACCTCTGTGACTACTTGTCCCACAGCTTCAATGAGCCCTGACTGCCTCCTCTACTGTTTGTTACTCACCCTCCTTGGTGAGAAGAAGGTCCAGCACTCCATTAAATAGTGTATATACGAAATAGTATGATGATATTTTCTGTTTTATTCAAACTTTTAGATATCCAAAACATTTAATGCTTTCTTGATAGCTAAAGAGCACTGAGCTAATGTTTTCAAAGAATTTTTATTAACTTTGATTAAAATCCCCAACACCTAACTTAAGTACAGTCTAACCAATTTTAAACATGAAATATTTAACTTTTCTTCTTCTGTCCCCAGTCTATTTGATCAGCAATATTTTGACCTAGTAGAGCTTGGGAAATGAATAGGAAGTTTTTCCTTAAAATTTGTGGAATTTGTGGAAAAAATTGTGGAATTTGTGTATAAACTTTGGCAGACTAACTCATACTGTATGGTGTGAGTAGGAACGTAATAAAATATGTGAAGAAGGATATTAGAAGTAGGTCTTTACTACAAAAAGGAAAATTTCCACACACATTTATGACATTCTAAGTTACTACTTGGACAGAGCATTCATATGCAAATAAATACAGTGAAATAAACTAAATTGGAGAATAAGAAGGGTTAACCTTTAGCCAAGAGAATCATTGAAAAAGCATAAAATCATTATGCAAGCACATAAAATGAAAAATAGAAGAATACCCTGGCTTAAGGACCACCAGATCCATTAATCAGAACAGACAATTGTTAATCCTTTGAGCATGAAATGGGATTTTATTTTGGCAGAGTAACTTCAGATAAATTGTACATAGGAAATAAACCACCCCGTGCTTTTGCTGTACCATCTATTGCTAACTCCTTATCGAACTTCTCACCTTTTTTGACTGAATAACACCAAAACAAATCAAATTGGCTTCCTGAGCCAGGGAATACTGAGCATGGAATGTTTCAACTTGTGATATTTTATTTGTTGTAACTAGTCCATATGTGGATCTGGTGATCGGACCTAGAAACATGACTTAACTACAATATAATTTTTTCACCCCTGCTAGTACTAATAATCACAGAAACAATAGTATCCAGTCTTCTTAGCTTTAACAATTGCAGAAGTCTCACCTATTTTTTTGGCATCCTTTTATATCTTTCTGTCTTTTTCCCCTTTTCTCTTATCTGACCTGCACTGTTCTATCCACGATCAATACAAACCTGTCAATACAATTTAAGTTGGGGAGATTTATTTGTAAAACTGGTATTTTTTTTTTCTGCCAATACTCTTGGTACTGTAACACCAGTGCTTAGAGCAGAACATTAATTGCCTAGAAAACAAAGTTTTCCATGCAGACTTGTACCTTGTGTTGCTTATGGCAGGCCCACAGCTGCTTTCTGCAGTCTGTAGTATGTTAGTTCTTCACAAAGCAATGCATTTTTAGCACAGTAACCAACAACCTTACCCTGCAGCAAAGTAAATGGAAAAGAGTTTGGACTTTTTTTAGATTGCCATAAGTGATTATTATTTGCATACTCCATAGTCCATAGAAAGGAGGAGAATGCAAGAGGTGATAAAATTATTTCTTGTTCCTTTGTTTCACACAGCTGCCTTAACCAGTAATAGAAAATACTTACTGGATTATTTCAGCTCTGTAGGTTTGATAAATCAGAGTGTCACCCTTCAAGAACTGTATTATCTTCTTAATTAGGAGAAGATGAGTCAATTTAGGGAAAAAGCCCACAAAATTTCTCCCTAAAACACTGCAAAATTTGTTAGAATAATAAATGTTAGAGCTAGGAAAAAAGACATAATTTGTCTCTTTCTCAGGTGCCAGTGTTGTGTAGCCTATGTTAATATAATATGAAAGCTAAGCATCTCTTTTGATTTATTTTGTATTTGAAACTTTTCAGACAGTATTTGGCACTTAAATTCTGAGCCTGCAATGGGAGCTGTTCTTATGTATCCTATAGAGTCCAGATTTCTGAAATTCAATTACACACACTCCTATACATGCATCTAAGAAACATAATTTTCCAAGTTATTGTTCTGCACATTTACTTCTAGCAAAGATATACTGCTGAGGACTAAAAGATTGTATATGAAAATTATATTTAATGAAATTTACATTTAATGAAAATATGAGAAACATATTACAAAAGGTATACTATTCAATGTATTATTTTTTAAATAATAATTTTAAAATATGTTATGATTGTTCATTTAGAATGTATTATCAACCTTTATGCTAAAAAAACCTGGGCTTTTTAAGGTACAGTCACATATTCTTGCTAATCCAGCTGATGACAGAGCTCCAGAACTAGCAAAAAATCAAAGTATCAACAATACTGAAATCTGTATTTGTGTGGATGGTAGCAATGCTCCTAGTTTTGAGGCAGTATTTACTTCAAGAGTGGTGTCAATAACTATCATGGATGATGTTAACTATTTCCAGACATTCTGATGTTCTAAATATGTCACTTTTTATAGCCTATAAAGAAAATGACGTTTTTGAAAACCTAAAATATGAAGTTAGAAAGTGCAAGCCAGAAGGATAAAGTTATTAAATATTTCTAAATAGCTAATAATAAAGACCAATCTGTGGTTGCTAAAACTGAAAAATGTTGCAGTATGGTGAACAGCAAATTGAATGCTAGATTCATTTATTTTTTTTTTTTTCAATCCCATGCTGTTTCACATTTCTATCTTTTTCTTTGACTTGTTTTCCTATTCTTTTTACCTACATCTGCCTGCATTCAGTTGCCAGGAAAATATAACAGGTGCTTGTGATTTAACAAAAAAGGAAATAATCAGAAATTTTCCCACTCAAATTTTGATAAGATGTGTTGCATTTTAACAGAAATGCCCAGAAAATCCGTAATACCCATGCAGTGCTTTTATTGTATGTTATGAATGACCCTAACAATGTGAATCAAGTACTTTTCACTGGCCATTTCAGTTTTTATAACGGTGTTGCTGATCAGCAGCTGACATCTCTTGCTCTTTCTCTCAGTGGCAAATATGTTCCTTTTCCTCTTGTACGTGTAGAAAGATATTTTTTTTTTTTAAATTATTTTCCTTTGGAACATAAACAGAACTCAAAAATCCTAATTTAGCTTTTTAACACTTTATCTCATTGATAGTATAAAGAAACAACTTGTTTCCTGTTTCTCTGCTTTCAGTGTTCTTGAAAATTGAGTATATTGAAAGTCATCAATACAAAAATGGAACAGGCATTTAGGTAAAATAATTACCTAAAACCTTATGAATTTACACTACAGCATAATCCTCCAGTTTCATTCTTCTTTCTTTAAGAAACTGCATGAATATCTCAGTGTAATTTGCAATTGGTATATACCAAAATTGATTAAGAAACTCCCCAACAATTCTGCTGTAACACAGGTGAGATCAACTGAGTTACATCAGAGCTTGCGTAGTGCATAATGTCCAGTGCAAGCTGTATGTGATTGTGGTTTTCAGATTAATAATCAAGTAGTCCATCAAACACAGCTCTCTGCAAGAACTTCTGTGGAAGAGCTGGTCACAATTTTCATGATGTAGGGAGATGCAGTACCCCCTCACCTACTCCACTGATTTTATAATATTATTCTTCATGTAGTCCTTGATCAAGTTTTATGGATGTGCCTGCCATGTTTAGAAATACTAAGATAGAAAGACCAACATTTTCAATATTATCTTCTAAAAGTGAATCAAATGTATTCATCTCGATATTATCTGGACACCTCTCAAAAAGGAAAATGTCATGTTTTGAGACAAAAATTAGTTACTTTTAAAAAAAGCTTTCTTTGATACCTCAGTTCATCAGTCCTCCTGATTCATAAAGTACTATGGGTCTAACTAACCTTTCACTTTTTAATATTTTAGGGTATTATAACTACATGGACAATGTGCAGTTTCTTGAGAAAATCAGGCTCTGTTACTTTAGCTGAAGAAGGTAAGCTGACTAAAACTAGTTGTGACTGGAGGCAATCCTTATGATCCCTTATTCCAAATAAACAAATATAGTATGTAGGTATTTGCACTGGAATGCAGATATACTACTAACCTTAGCTATTAAGTTAATCCTTCAGCTTTTGAAGACTGTTACACGACTTCCCATATTCTACTGGACCCATTCCATTTACATAATTTGCAGATAAAGGAGAAGTTATGTTCTCATGCATGACAGTATAGAATTGCTGTCTCATATATGTATTCATATTCCTCAACATATCACTTGGTAGTAAGTGGCCTGAACATTTTCTACAGGATGGCCTTTATTATTTTCCCTTTAAAAAGTTTACATTATGGGTACATTCTTGACTCATTGCATTTCAAAGTATATCCTTCTCTATATGTTGTAAATTTTCTGGAGCTTTTCAAGTAAGAGAAGGATTGAAAGTGTGTGCTTGGCTAACTGACAAATCCAAAAGGACTATAATAATCTATAAATATCTGGAGGACATAAACATCGAGGATAGTAAAAGATTATTTAGCATAGTATAATTTTAAAAGTCTATCATTAGGAGTAGTAGAATAAAATTAAGACAGACAAAATGCCACATGAAGAATGAAAACCTGCTTGACAAAGTTAACTAGTAGTCTACAGAACTGTTTCCTAGAGAAAGTGACAGAATATTCTTTGCGTGTGTCTTTTTAAATTTGACTTGAGAAAACACGCTCAAGTGAACAATAAGGAGCAATCACACTCTGGCAGAGAGAAGGAACAGATGACCTAATAGATCTTTTTCATCTTCTTTTTCAGTGACTTACATTCTTTTCCTTTAGCTGATAAAACAATATAGAAAGGAATGACCTTGAGGAAGGAGTTGTTCTGTGTGACAATAGCGTGAAATAATTGCAGGATTCTGAGCTGCAATTACAATGAGAGCTTGGTGTGAAAATCAGGAACACAGTTTGCTTTTTGGCAGCTGTGATGAATAATGTTCTTACCTGGACTGATGGGAGATGGAGAAGCTCAGAAAGTAACATCAGCTTGCGTGCATAGGAAATAGTGTATCATAAGGAATAGCATGACATCTTGGCTCAAGTATCCATCCTAACTCTCTATAGGTTTCTGGAGGAATATAAATAGTTGATTATAATATATAGAGCAATACATTTATGACGTGTTTACAGATGAGATCCACTATTCACCCAAAGTACTACCATAACTGTTACTGTATTAATAGCTAGGCAGTTTGGTAGGCATTTCAGTAGGTATTTCGTGAAGGCAAGTCCACCACTGGAAATGGCTGGTTGAAATCATCAAACATAGTGACTTTCAGTGTAAGGATCAACCATTTTCTGAAGCTGGAAAGGCAATGCATGATGGTTCTCTTTCTTGCACATAGGAGGAGAGTGTTACCACGCTTGGATACCATTGTGGTAAATTAGTTTGTGGTTTTGGCAGTGGTTCATCTGCTTGATCAACTTACATTTTATTGCAGCTTTTAAGCTAAGCAAAGATACTGTACGTGTCTCTTTGGAAGTGTTTTATACACACACTTTTATATGATACACCAACTGTAAATGCACTCCATTAAAGCAGAGTAAATAATAGAGTTGTTGATGTTCATACAGTGTATGCTGTCACTGTAAAGCACTCTGAAAACTTAGTTTTAGAAGCAGTGAAATGACATATCAAGTTGAATGAGTTTACAAAAACAGATCATCAGGTGAGGTTTGCTTTGGATTTTGACTGGTAGTTTTGAGTATAAGGAATTTGCTGGGGTATGTCTGTATTAAGATATAAAACGGGATAAGAGCCATGGTGGACCTCAGGACAAGTGGCACAGCCTTCAGCTTGTAAATTCTCTTCCCTTCCCCTGTGCTCCAGAAAAATTCAAGGAAGCATTATTCATGCTACTGATTGGGTGCAATCCATTCTCCCTTTTGCTGAATAAAGACCACCTGGTTATTGCATGGGAGAACAGGGAAGGGAAGGGAAGGGAAGGGAAGGGAAGGGAAGGGAAGGGAAAGGGAAAGGGAAAGGGAAAGAAAGGAGAAGGGAGGTGGGGAAGGAGAGGAGAGGAGATTGCCTGTTTTTAAAGTGAAAGCATTAAAGTGAAAGCATTCATATGTGATATACACCTGATTAGTCTTGTACCTCTGTTTAAGAAACACATTTAGAAAATTGAAAATTAAGTTTTTATTTTTTAAGTCCAAAACAGATTTCAGTGAAAAAACTCTTTATTTTCTCAATGTTTCAGGACTACTCTTTTAAATAAATAGTCCATGGTTTTAGATTGCTTTTTTTTTCATTTGTCTCTCCCTGTCTTCTTTCTTCTCCCTTCTTTGCCACTTCTCCACTTAAGTTTTCCTAACATTTATTATGATGATGGTCATCATATCTACTGTTTCTAATGACAAAATAAGCAATGAGAAAGTGAAATGGAAATGAAGAAAAAAAGATATGTATTAAAACTGAAATATTGTTTCAGAATTTCAATGAGATTTTCCAGAATGAATAAATAAAATATAACAATAATTTGAAAATTAGCAGTAATTATTTCTAAATAATTATAAAACATCAAACTGTCTGTTTTATTGTCTGTTTGTTTCTTCAAACCACTCTTGGGGAAGAGAAAGGGTAATAAAATTAAGGATGAATAAGATATCAGCTGATCTTCTCCTGTCCTGTTAGAAGTACTATCTAAGTTTGCAACCAGCTGCTCACTGTCTTTTGTGTCGTTTTTTTAGATAGATGGTTTACTTGTGCTTTTAATTGTCTTTCTAAATAAGGAAGGTGGTTGTGGTGCGTTCTTTTTGAGTTTGGTGACCAGAGTTCTCAAAACTTAGGCTCATTGTAAGCTTCTGCAAGTTTCACAGTTCTGACTTTATGGAATTGCAATTTAAAAAGCGTATTTGAGACCAGAATCATATTAACTTTTATGTTATATTAATTATATAGTTATTGACTGAATAGTAACTGTAGTCAGTTTCTCTTTGGACATGGCTACAAACATAATATAATAAATCAAAACTATTTACCAAATTCTTATAAGGCTTTAGCCAGTGCAACACAAATACTCACAAGTGATATAGCTGTCCATGTGGATATACTTCTTAAGCCAGTCTGAATATTTTCACAACAGTGTCTCCCTTCTTTTTTATGTGTCAATTCTTTCCCCATTACATCATTTCCTTCAAAACTTGAACTCTTCAAAAATAGGATTTCTCTAGTCTCTGTTTGCTTATCTGCACCACCAATATAGCCACTTTTCCCTTTTCCTTCTCTTGATTTCATTTGGTGATGTACCAGCTTTATATCAAAAGCTGGCCTCTGTGAAAATGAAGCATGGAGAAGGCTAACGCCTACTTGGTTCTCGCACGTATAAAACAGATTTGATGAAGGTAAACTCTAGGCTGAGGGGATTGAATGTGACCCATTTACTACAGTTTAGTCATAATATAAGACCTTGATCCAATGACTCATCTTTCACAATTTAGTAGGCATTACAGCAAGTTGCTTAGCTAACTGCTTATGAAATTTTCTGCTTTTCAGACTTGTAATTCTTTAGGTGTTTCTTAATATTCCCTATATCCTTGCCACGTCATTGCAGGTAAAGTATTTAATGGAAAGAATGAATGACAATAGTTCAAATACTCATGGTAAAAATGGAGTGTTCCATTTATGTTTCTAAATCTTGGAGGAATGTAGTGTCTACTCATATACTTGATAAGAGATCACTGACATAAATACCTACTCTGATGAGCTGGCTCTCTGAGAAAGCATTGCTGTAGGTACTACTGAATCCCAATTCAAAATACTCTGGTTTTGGTTAGATATATTTGCTTTTCTGCCTGGAAATGTAGCCTGGAGAATTAGAATTATTTCATTGTATCTTGTAGCCCAATAAAACTTGTTTGTGCCAGGCTTCCAAAATTTCTAGATAAATGGCTGCAATGCATTTCACAAAGTACCACAGCTCTGTGCTGAGTTAGCAGTACAGGGTCTGTATACAAACAGAAATTACAACACTGTTTACAAGATCCATGGGAACTAGCATGAATTCACCAATCTAGTTGTCCATGTGGTTTGCAGAGAGTGGGTGTTCATGTTTCTGCCGAACTTTATTAATGACTAATTAGCCATTAATGATGGCAATGACGGTAAGTATGATCAATAATAAATGAGAGTCCATACTTCTAAATCTGATGCAGCCAAACCATCAGGCAAGGAAGCTAGTGAGGACCACTGAGAAAGTGAAAAGCAGTGAGGAACACATACTAACTGAAGTTGCCCCACTGCCATGATAACAGAAAACACAGGATTATTCTTCATGTATAAGATAACTGCTTTACTGGGAACTTAGAAGACCTCCATACCCCTGTGTTCTGAAAGATGGCATTCTTTTTATGCTGTTCTTGCAGTAACTCTGAATTAAATTCAGTACTCACATTACTTGCCTGAACTATGGCAACAAACTATCACATTGCTAAAATAGACCAGTTAGATACTTTAATTTAATGGACATTTTATACTGGAATGTTAATGTTCTTTCATCAGTAATGCAGGTACTTTTTTTTCAAACATAATGGAAAATCTGTTCACAAAGTATCTGCAAAGGTCTCATGTTAAGAAAGTGAACAAAGGAATAATGCAGCTATTGGCCAGAGATTGTTTTCTTTGTGGATTCTCTAAATAGCTAATGGGTTTCTTTCTGTCTTGAATGTAAAATATAAATTATTATGTTTCATCATAATTTCTTTGTCCCAAATTGTCCTTCAGTAGGAAGTATTTTTCCTTTTTTTTTTCTTTTTTTGGTTTGTTTGATTTGTTTGTCAAGCCTAACCACTGGAAAAAAAAAAAGATTCTGTTGGTTAGTACTTGTCCTGTGCTACAGGTTAAATTTCAGTGGCTGACGTCTCTCAATATTGTCACAGTGTTGAACAGTTACTGCAATTGAACTTCAGAAATAGGTTTTGCTAGAGGAAATAAATGGGCAGCAGGTTATAGATTATTAATCTCATTTATGTTTATTTACAAAAATGTAATTCCTAATAATATTCTTGCAATTGACATTCCTTGAAGAACAGCAGTAACATAACTTGTTTATGAGCAATATATCACTGGGTTTGCTCCTATATGCTCTTACAATAGACTGTGTCCTAGTTTTCAGTAAAACTCATATTTACCCTTGAGTATTACAGTTATTGTTTTATTTTTTCTCTTGTAGAATTGTTTAGAAATCTTAACGCCTCCCACAAAACCATGAATAACATAAACTTCACTGTCTTTGACCTTGTGCTATCATTTACCTTGGTTCTAAGTGATTTAAAAAATAAAACATTAGGAACCCTGTAACTAAGTGATGTTATCTGATGGTTTAGTTTTATGTACTTTATTATGCTCGTCGCATAATTATCAATGATTGACTGAAATACACAGCAGTAGAAGGCAAGTCACACTTTATTAAGGACCTTGTAAACAATACAGTTCTAAGGAAGGCAAGGTTTGAGCAATGGAGATTGCCAGCATGATAAGGTGTGGGCAAGTAGTGACACCACAGATCTCACTTCCTAAAACAGTAAGTAACCATAGAGCAAATTCCAAGGAGGAAATATTAAAGATTATAGTAGGAAAGAATGTCAGGAGGTGAATCTGTGCATACAAATACAATGCTAGTTGTAATTATAATATCTCTGAAGAGCATCCTTTTAACAGCATTAGTTTTCTTGAGGGTACATGAAACCTGATGACAGAGATTATTTTAGAAATATCTGCAAAAATAAATAAAAATATCATTTAGCAGCAAAAAATAAGCCATTTGAAATGGAGGAAAGAGGTATTATGAAAGTCCTAAGACCACAGGGGATGTTATCCTGACATCTAAAGAAACCTGTACAAGCATGGAAGACATGATGCAAAAAATTAGTCTTTAAAAAAACATCTGTCATTTGGGGAGGGGAATGAGAAAGTGAAGCTTCTTATTTACTGATGCACTGAAAAAAAAAAAAAGATAACAGGAACTGAATAAAATAAATATTCACAGAGATAAAATCAAACTTACTTCAGCAGCTGATGAAAATGCCTGGGTAAATAGATACTTTATTTTTACCTCCTTTTTTCCCCCTCCCACCTCTTCATTCTCCCTTCTCAAAAAAAAAAACCCCAAAAACCTGCCCAATAAAACACAAGCCCAAAACCAATCAACGAAAAAAATACCAAAAAGCCAAACCTGCAAAATAGGGAAGAAATATATTGTTAAAGATGAGTATGCAAGAGTCTTCATGCACTTTGGGAGGTATTCACAAATCCTCAGTTAGAAACTGGCCCAGAAGAGAAACCAATATTTATGTTAGTTCTATGAATGAATGATTTAAGGGCCCAACACTCTGTTCTGCAGTTGCCTGAGCCAGGGACCTATGTCCAGTCAATGCAGAAGACTTAAGCCTTATGAGGTACTAACAGACTCAAGATAGCAGAAAGAGAACCAAAGACCACATAGACTAGGAGCTACCAATTAAGACACAGTTACAGGTGAGGCAGAGTAAATGGTAACCTCCAGTAGATTTGCATAATGGGATTTATTTAAGAATTGAGGAGATTATAGGTTTTCCCTACCGGATCATGTCTCACATTTGCTCCTCACAGCAGTGCACTCAGTATGTCTTGACTTCCCTGCATGGTCTGTGCTGGTCTGGGAATACTGGGGACAAAGTCATGTCAGGTCCTGCTGTGCCTCTGCTCACAATTACCAGCCACCGGTATACTACGTGCATATGCATTTATATGTACTCATATTTTCATCTCGCCAGAATATATTCCTACTTATGTTTTGCATTTTTATCCTTGATTCAACAGTGCAAAGAGCAAACATTTTACACTAAGAAAATTGGCTAATGTAGACAGGAAAGGTGTTTGTGTGAGAGAGGGAGAGAAAGAGAAGAAGACAGAGAGTGAACTGTCTTCAATAAAGTGTTTTTAACCAATTTCACTGACAGAATGGTATATGGCTATTAGAGGTCTTCATGTGAGCTTTTATCTGTGTGCCCATGCCTCAAGGAGTGATAGCGGCATAGCAGCTCTCATTAGTTTTGAAAATGGATTTTGTTTTATCCCCCTAGTAACCTCACTGAGTGCCTGTCCCTGGCTTATTTCAGGTTTTATATTTCTTTTTCTGTTGTACATGACCCTCTCTGCTCATTTTTTCTATTTGCCAGGATTTCAATAGTACTAAACCTTCTGTAGCTTTCTAATATTACACTAATAGGAAAGGTGCTGCTAAGGTACAAGAGTACAACAGAGTCAAGCACTTTTTTTTTCTTCCTCTTTTTTTTTTTTTTCT